>BSBM01001879.1:9765000-10201430 GCA_027924585.1 Larix kaempferi
TAGAGAGAGGGTGGGTTTATTAGCAAGGGAAGTATAGAGAGATATAGAAAGGGGGGATGCTAGGGGGTTATATGTAGAGAGAGAGGGGCAAATGTCAAGGGGTTAGAGGTAGAGAGGGGGAGGGTGTTAGCGGGTTAGGGGTACGGGGAGTAGGAGAGAGATAGGTAGATGGGGGAGTTAGGGGTAGGGGGAGTGGGAGATAGATAGAGAGAGGGGGGATTGTTCGGGAATGATAGGTAGAGAGATAATGGGGGGTAGGGGTAGGGAGAGTAGGAGAGAGATAGAGAAGGGGAAGTAGGTGAGGTTTAGGGGAAGTGTGGCAGATATATAGAGATGTGAGGGGTTGGGGGTAGGAAAGGTATGAGAGAGATAAAGAGAGGAGGGGTTGATAGGGTTTTAGAGGTAGAGGTAGAGGGCCGAGTGTCAGCGGGTTAGAGGTAGTGAGGGGGTGGTGTTAGGGGGTTAGGGGTATGGGGAGTATGAGAGAGATATAGACGTGGGTTTAGGGGTAGGGTGATTATGTCAAAGATAAAGAAAGGGGGGCTATTAGAGAGGGAGGGGTAGACAGAGAGGAGGGGATTAGGAGTAGGGTGTTATAGGTAGAGAGGTTTTAGGGGTTTAGGGGTTGGGGGAGTAGGAGAGATATAGAGAGAGAGGGTAGGGGGTTAGGGTCAAGTGGAGTATAACAAAGATAGAGAGAGGGGGATTAAACCACTTATACTATGAAACGAGAACTATATACTATGAACGAGAACTCTATCCATAAAAAATCTTTTTTTAACGTCAAAAACACCAAAAAAAACCCCAAAACGAAAAGTTATGATACTGGTATCAACCTTTTTTGTTTTGAGGTCAAAATTACAACTTTTTAGTAACCCAAGCGATGTCGTTGCAATCAGAACCCTAAAATTACAGCTTTTATGACATTGTGGCATAAACAACTAGCATCGTCGCAACGGAAATACCAAAGTCAAGCCTCAAATCCAAAAGAGGTGCTAGCAAGGTCACCTATTTTTCCTCTTCGATTGTTATTACATGGTTTCGAAACCATTTCCTAAAATAAATAAATAAACCTCTAATAAAATCTAGAAAAAACATATTTGGAAAAAAAATGAATATTTAGAAAAAAACTATTAAAAAAAAGAAATTACAAGGAAATAGACAATAAAACACAATTAAAATAATAGAAAACCAAAAACTCCTTTAAAAAAACAAAATTTAAAAAAAATAAATTAAAAACCAAACAAAATATTAAAAAATAAAAATCTAATAAAAAAACAAAATTAAAAGAAAAAATCTATATAAAAAACACAAAATAAAAAAAAAAAATTTAAAAACCAAACAAAATATTAAAAAATACAAATATAATAAATATATATATATATATATATATATATATATATATATATATAAATAATAATTAAAAAAAAACTATATATTAAAAAAAAACTATATAAAACTAAACAAAATTAAAAAAATACAAATCTAATACAAAAAAACCAAAATTAAAAAAAGATATATAAAAAAATTATTTAAATTAAAATTTTATGTCGAGTGGACGGGCGTGTGAGTGGGGAGGGGGTGGGGTGGTCGAGTAAGGGGGAAGATAGAGGGATAAGGAGCGGGGCATAGGGATAAGGAGGGACGCGGGAAGCGGAGGGATAAGGAGGGAGGCAGGGGTTGAGGGGCAAGGCGGGGCGGGAATGGAGGGATAAGGAGGGGGGAAGAGGGATAAGGAGGGGGACGGAGGGATACAGAGTAGCGGGATTGAGGAATAAGGGGTGGAGAGGTGGCGGAGGTGGCGGAACTGGTGGTGGAGGTGGCAGATGTGGTGGGAAAGAGTGGTGGCATGAGGCTGGGCATCGCGCCACCTCTCTTACCCATCCCCGTGACCATTAAATGGGTTTTAGGTGTGTTTTTGGGTTTTTTTGTTTTTTGGGGTTTTTTTTTGTTTTTTATTGTTTTTTTCGTTTTTTTTTTGCTGTTTTGTGTGTGTTTTTGTGTTTGTTTTGTGCTTTTTTTTTTTAATTTTTTTTTGTTTTGTTTTTATTATTACTTTTAATAAATTGGCTTGTAATTTTTGTTCTTTTCATAGTTTTTCAATTTTTTTTTAAGTTTCTAAATATTTTTGCTTTTTTTTTTTGTTTTTTCAAATTTTAATTTATTTTATCTTTAGTTTTTTTTGTTTTTTTAATTTTTTTAAAATATTTTTTTATGTGTTTTTTAGTTTTTGTTTTTAACTTTTCCACAATTTGTATGGTTTTTTCATTTGTTTTTTTTTTCTTTCAAAAAAATTTAAAAACCCATTTTGTAACCTAGCGAAGGAAAGAAGTGCTACTAGAAGCACCAACTTTCGATTTAGAGGTTAATTATGGTTTTGCTTACAAGGGCAGTGGATCGGTTTTCAAAATAGTTTTAAATTTAGCCTCAGAAAAAGAACGAATGATACCAGTAGCACCACTTTTCAACTCTAGCCTTAAAAAATGCCTCAAAATGAAAATGTGTGATACTGGTATCAACCCTTTTTGAAATGGAGGTAAAAATAGCTACTAAAATTAGGAGTGAGAAAAATGAGAACTATGTCAAGTTCTCGTTTCATAGTATAAGTGGTTATTAAGGGTAGGGTGAGTACGAGAGCAATCTAGAGAGGGGGGTTGTTAAGGGGTTAGGGGTAGGGGGAGTATGAGATATATATAGAGAGGGGAGGGGGGCAATTAGGGGTATTTGGTTAGAGGTATGGGGTTAAAGGTAGAAATAAAGGAGGGTGTTATGGGGTTATAGGTAGAGAGGGGGTTGTTAGGGGGTTAGGGGTAGGTGGAGTAGGAGAGATACAGAGAGAGGGGTGGTTAGGGGTATGGGGAGTATGTGAGATAAAGATAGTGGGGGGGTTTATGGGAGTGAGAGGTTGAGAGAAAGGGGGGGTTAGAGGTATAGAGGTGTAAGGGGACTCGGAGGAGGGGGAGTAGGAGAGAGATAGAGAGAGGAGGAAGGGAGTTAGTGGTAGGGGGAGTATGACAAAGATAAAGAAAGGGGGGTTAGGGGTAGCAAGAGTATGGGAGAGATAGAGAGAGGGGGTTATGTTAGGAGGTTAGATGTAGAGAGAGAGGGGAAATTGTTAGGGGGTTAAAGGTAGAAAGGGGGTTTTTAGGGAGTTAGGGGTAGAGGGAGTAGCATAGAGATATAAAAAGGGGGTGGTTAGGGGTAGGGAGAGTATGAGAGGGATAGAGAGATAGGGTGTTATTAAGGAGTGATAGGTACAGAGAGAAAGTGGGGGGTTAGGAGTAGGGGGTTAGATGTAGAGAGGTGATAGGGTTAGGGGGAGAAGGATACATATAGAGAGAGGGAGAAAGGGGCCAGGGAGAATGGGAGAATGACATAGATATAGAGAGGGTGGGGTTTAGGGGTAAGGGGAGTGCGATAGAAATAGAGAGAGGGAGGGTTGTTAGGGGGTTAGGGGTAGAGAGTGGTACGTGGGATTTAGGAGGTTAGAGGTAGAGAGTGGGGGTGTTAGGGGTTGGGGGAGTAGGTGAGAGATGGAGAGAGGGGGGTTAGGGGTAGTGGGTTAGAGGTAGAGATCATAGAGGGGGAGGATTTTTTAGAAGGTTAGGTGTAGGGGGGTTATGAGATAGATAGAGAGAGGGGGATTAGAGTTAGAGAGAGTGTGGAGCGGTTTTATGGGGTTATAGGTAGAGAGGGGGGGTTTTAGGCTATTAGGGGTATGGACAGTATGAGAGAGATAGAGAACTCGGGGGTTAGAGGTAGAGAAAGAGGGGGAGTGTTAGGAAGTTAGAGGTAGAGAGAGGGGGGAGTGTTAGACAGTTAGAGGTAGAGAGGGAGGGTGTTAGGGTTTTAGAGGCAGGGGGAGTAGAATAGATATAGAGAGAGGGGGGTAGGGGTAGGGGGAGTATTAGAGAGATAGAGAGAGGGGAGGTGTTAGGGGGTTAGAGGTAGAGAGGAAGGAGGTGTTAGGGGGTTTGGGGGGGAGATCGAGAGGGGTGGGGGTTAGATGAAGATGTGAAGGTAATTTTTCCTCAGTTTGAGAATTATTTACATAGAAATTCATTCTTATTTTGATATCAATAATAGTTTTCTTTTTATAAGTTTTGAAGAGCTACTTAAGTTTCTAGTAATGTATGTCAATTTTTTTAAACATAAACCACTCATGAAAGTGGATATGCTCCACTAGCTTAATTCTATATTTTTCAAGTAGAATACATCTAAGAATATATGGAGAGTCCATGTTCATGTTCTATCGCCTTGAAGGTGAAAGGTTTAGGAATTAGGGTTTAGCAGGATAGGTAAGAGTGGTTTGCATGGTGTTGTCAAATTTTTATCACTTTTGAGTGTTTATTACTGAATTCTTGATCCAAAATAAGTGTTATTTTATATACAGTATGCTCACAAGAGATTCCTAGAGAATTGGTCCCCCAAAAAAGGAGATTCCATATCTGAATTGTGCTATGAGGTTAACGATTTTTTTATTTCAGAATTATTATTTTTTGAACAAACATTACAATACACACACATACACATAAATGTATTTACCAACCTACGAAATGCTAATTCCTAAACCAAAAGAAAAATACAATGGGATGAAAACCATTGAATGAAAATAACCAAAATGGGGGAAAAATAACATAATGAGAGTGATTCTAATAACCAACTTCATTTTTCCTTGATTAATTAGGGTTAATGGAATGTTTTCCAACAATGTGGAGACAAAGTTGGAACACTTTGTGGGTTTTAGTTGCATGTATTGTTGATAGTTGGACGTCTTGATTGCATGTCTTTTACAAATGTATCTTCCAAATGATATCTCCTATCCGTTTTGTTATGTTTGTGGATTCCATACATATAATTAAGGGAAACCTCCTCAGCCACTAACTTGTAAACTTTAGAGAAACTATGATATTCAATGATGAGCTTTCAAGATGTGATGACTTGCTTTCTACATTATTCTCTTGGGGAATTTCGAATATTGCTCGTAAAAGTACCATTCCTTTTTGTAAGCATGGCTCCTCCATTTCTTTTTTATGAGTTTTGTTGTTATTGGGTTGAATTGAATTTTTCTAAAAAGTATTAATTGCATGCTTATCTTGTGAATTTTTCCCATTAATTTTTTTTATTGTAGATGCAACTTTCTTATCATTTGAATTTATGGGATGCATGTTATTTTCCTTTTTAATTAATCCATTTTTTTTAAATCTGAAGGGGAACATCAAAGACATACTTGCATTCATTTTAAGAATTGATTTCTATTCATTCTCTGTCTTCATGTTGATCATCTAAATATGTACACGAAAATATAAAGGAGTTCTTTTTGTCTTCATCTTTCCTCATAGCTCATGAACAACTTTGCTTTTGAAGAAATTTATATGTTATGAATTCTATTGCAAATGAACAAAATTCACCTAACATTGGACTTTTTCTGGATCAAATTCCAATGAACTTAACCATTAGGGATGTTTTGGAATATTAATTTTTCAATAGTAAACAACAAACTCTATTTCACTTCATTCCAAGAAGAGAAAATATACCACATATGCCAATAAGTTTTATGTCTCAGGGCACACTTTTCCAAGTATATACCAGATATGAAGTAACTTTATTTTCATCTTTATGTCTTATAAAATCAACATGAACAAGGAGTGTTGGAAATTACCCAATCAAAATAGAAATGAAAATTGTAGTTACATAATTTTGTAAGCATATATATATATATATATATATATATATATATATATATAGAGAGAGAGAGAGAGAGAGAGAGAGAGAGAGAGAGAGAGAATGTAAATTTAACTTATCAAAAATTGGCACAATCTTCAAGATATCCAAAACCTTAGCTAGGTAAACCATGAAAACCCTATCCACCACCAAAGATACACAACAAACAAACACCGGCACAAACAAGTCCTCCTTGGATCCAATATCAAGCTTGTATTACACAAGATCTCCACACTATCATTGTTGTCATCCTTAGTGTTTGTAAACCATTTCCATTTTGCAACACAGAAAACAAGTTATACAACTTGGCAAGAACCCGACACAGTCCTCATTTTTTTGGAGGTCAATTTTAGTAGCTGTCTTTACCTCCATTTTGAAAAGTTTGTATATTGGTAGCACCATTTTTCATTTGAGCCATTTTTTTGTAATTTTGAAACTTATTGGTCATAAGAAAACTATAACTTTTATTTACAAGGACCATTTTCAAAAAATTACAAAAAAATCTACATTCAATAGTTAGTTATAGTAAAAAAATACACACAATTTTGAATTTTTATAAGATTTAGAAGCTCGTAAGAATGAAATATGTATATATATTGAAAGTTTTTTTGTTAAATTTTTATCTTAAATATGTGATTTTTATGAGCAAATTTGTTAAAAATGAAAAAAAAAACATTTTAAACCAATTTTTATGTCATTTTCAATTGTTTCAAAAATATAACTTAAAATTTTATTTTTATTTTTTCTAAAAAAACCAAAAAATAAAAAATAAAACTTGAAAAAGAAAATTAAACAAAAATAAAAACTAATTTGAAAAAACTAAATCAATATTTTTTAACCAAAGTAAAAACTTATAACAATTTAAAATATATATATATATATATATATATACTGTTTAAAATAATCTAAAATTTTTAAATAAAATTCAAAACAAAATTTAAACAAAGAAAGTAAATTAAAAAAAAAACAAATTTTATAAAAAATTAAAATATTAAAAAAAAAATCAAAACAAAATTTTAAAAGTAATTAAAATACTAAAAAACTATTTAAAAAAATATAAAAAATTAAAAATTAAAAAATAATAACGAACGTGTCCCTGACCACGTCCACTCCCCCTCCCCATCCACCACCCCTCTCCTCTACCTTCCCCCATCCCTCACTCCCCCCTCCCTCCACCCCCTCTCGTGCCTCTCCCCCCTTCCCCTCCCCATCCGCGCCCCCATCCCATTGCCCATGTGTCCCCCCTTTCGGCTGCGCGATTCCCAGAATCATGCTGAGTGAT
This sequence comes from Larix kaempferi, assembly GCA_027924585.1. Lineage (NCBI taxonomy): Eukaryota > Viridiplantae > Streptophyta > Pinopsida > Pinales > Pinaceae > Larix > Larix kaempferi. The sequence continues at coordinate 9,772,007 of BSBM01001879.1, forward strand.
TCCTAGAATCCCACCACCACTAAGTGGTGGTGCAAGGAGTGGATACGTTCCTTGTGTCGCCCCGGCGCCTCCAGAAAAGATCTTAAATTATAGGGATTTAAGGATTGATTGGAGATTTGATCGGGATGGCACAAAACCTAGGAAAAACTATATATAATAGTGCACTAAGATAGCATAGGACCTTGTGTTGTGCATAGAGGAACTTGTTGAGTGTTCTCTCTTTTCATAAGTCCATCATTGCTTGTTACAAACTTTGAAAGAGATAGTGGGGCATGGAAGTGATTGATTGACATTCTAGTGCATGGTGATGATCCAGCTAAGGGGTGGAGTTGAGAAAACAGTCGAGTTACTGTCTCGTATGATTGGGAGGAGTTGATTCTTCAAACATCTAGTTTCATTTTATGATCTTATAGATTTAGATTTAAATATATGGCGTTGGTGTTAATGAGACTTATGATCGAATGGATTGTGATTTTTTTCTAGCATGAATACGTCAATGATATGCTTTCAAGAGTTCAATTTGTTGTTTGTTTATAGTGGCTGTGTACTGAATTTAAATGATAGATTATTATGAATTTGTCTTTACTGAATTCGGTTAAGAACTCTGCACTTTTTGAGTTATAAATAATATATAACCTTGATTTCACAGATCTTGGATTCATGAAAATTCATGGATCGATCGATTTCTGTGTTTTACACAGAGTTAACATATGTTCTTTACAAAATTTTGTTATACAAAGAATTGAAATCTGTTCTTCCTTTTGGTTCCTCTGATTCATAATACTGTATAAGATGACAGATTTTGTGGAGGCAGAGCAACCACATAACAGAGTATGACCGAAAGGCTAACAAAATAGGGGAAAAACAGAGTATTCGGTGACTGCTACAGTTATGGGATAAATTCAATGGAGCTCTACGGCTCTTCTACCACATTCCAGAACCTCCGAATGAACACCCAAAAATGCATTGAATCATCCGATGCCTCTTCACCCGAGGCTCATTTACTTGTCCACCTAATGGTAATAACTTCTTGTATGGTGGTTGGTGGATACATCAAGTTGACAGGAGGAATTATCTCCAACACTCCCCCTTAATTCCGACCATAAACAAACTATTAACATCTAACACATACATACAGTGCCTTCATGGGCTTTCAACAAAAGAAACATAAAACATTAATGCATGCTGGTCTAAGTCTCAGCTAGGCTTACATTAGTTCATGTCAAGGCTCAAAATTATCTTACCATTCTTGTCTGCTGCATGCTGATGCAGCGGCTTCTTTTTTTTTTCGTTTGCTCCAGACCTTGAACTCAGCATTCTTCTTCACCTTCTTCTTCATTCTCACCTTCTTCTTCATGTTTTCTTTAAGCTCCTTGGGCTTGAATCTTCCATCAATGTCTGTGAGTTCTTCAATGGCTTGCTGCCTTGTGTCTTCATCTTCAAATTCTGATTTCAGCTTCCTTAGTTCGTATGTTGTGGGAATTTCAAGATCCCACATGCTGTTCACATCGTTCATTCTATTTTCATCCTCTTCGTTGGCATGCTGCCATGACATCAGCTGATAATAGTGTCTAATTTCTTCAAAACTCGATTTCATAAAAATGTTTTCAGCTGGTTTATCTTCTTCTTCTGCGTCTTCAATGCAGATTTCTTCATGGATGGTGCTGCTAAGCACTCTTGGCATGTCACAATGCCCATCATCATTGAATTCAAATGCCTCACATTCCATGCAGCTTTCGATAATTTTGTCAAACTCGGCAATGAAATTACAGTCTTCATGATCTTCATTATACTTATCAGCTCCAATGCTGCCTTCTTTTCCATTTTCTGCTTCAAACAAGGACATCACATTGTCCACATTCTTTAAAAATTCTTGAATGATTTCATCATCATTTGCATTTTCCTCAATTACAAGCTGATTTCTATATGCACCTGCACATGCACAAACATCTAAACTGTTAAGAAAAACTTCTGCTTTCATGGGCATGCTCTTCATGAGCACTTCTTCTTCGATTTGTTCTACTGCTTCAGCTTCTTTTTCAGCCTCTATTGGTTGTCCTGCAACTTCTTGAGTTGTTGATTCATCATTTTCTGCTGCATTTATGGCAGCTGCATCTTCAACATCATTTTTTTCATCTTCATCCACTTGTGGCTCTGCACAGTGGGATTCACTATTCTCGAACTTAACAGGCTTTGCTTGGCTGACAGAGTCCTCAACCATTTCATGCGAAAGTGCTTGTGCTGGTATAGCAGGTTCTTCAACTTCATTATCCACAACTGTGTGGGGTTCACCAAATTTCTCAACAGCTTCTATGGCTGGAGTTTCTACTGCTGCAATGGCAGTTCCATCTTCATATTCATCCACAAGTGCCTCTACACCGTGGGATTCACTAACAGCTTGGTTGTCTTCTGCTTCAACTGCAGGATTCTCAACTGCAGAATTCTCTTCTGCTTCTTCTTCAATAGACTGTGACACTGTTGGCTGCTTGCACATGTTACTCCCCCTTTCGCTGAACTCTTCTTCCAAGATTCTCCATGCTTCCTTGGAAGTCTTTACTGTTGCAATCTTGTGGAAAATACTTTCATCCACAGCTCGTTGGATGAGATGCAGGGCTAATTCATGCTGCTGCAATTTTTGGTCTTCTGGCAGGGCCTCAAAAGCCTCTAAATCTAGGGGATGCACGCATTCATTTTGAACTAAACACCACAAATCATCTGCTCTAAGAAAAATTCTCATCTTAATAGCCCAAAATTCATAATTTTTACCTAAAAAATGCGGGGGTACAAAGAGAACTCTGCTGCTCCAATTATCCTCAACAACGACCTCCTTATCGGCACTTTTTCCTGCACATTCATCATCCATCTTTTCTTCACAAAGAACCCTCTGTGCTTCTAACCCTGCCTCGGCTTTCACTTCTGCCCTTGTATTTCTTCTTTTAATCTGCTTGAATCTCCTTTTGTAACCCATTTCTTCTCTTCTGTGTTGCAGGTGTTCTATGCTGGCACTTGTCTTATCTTGCAAGTCTCCTACTTGCTTCTCCTTTCCTATCGCCCCCTAAAAAAAATATACATTTGTTTGCTGGCTGCAAGACCTGTCAAAAACGCCCCCTTAATGCAAAAACAATCTGTTTTTTTTAATTTTCTTGGATTCTATATGCAGAGGGCATTTTCATGTCATTTTATGGTTCTATGACAAGCAAAGACAAAGCAAGAGAGCTTCGGTAGCTTGTAATAACAAAACAAAAAAAATACTATATAGACATATCGGAGGTAAAACCTGCTTCTGCCATAACTATCATTGACACAGATTGTGAGGTGGATTTTGCTACTCCTCGTTATTACAAAGAACCAGAAAGAGCACCAGCCAAACCTGCTCCTTCTGCAAGCACAACAAAATCTCAAGGAGAGCACATAATGATTTTAATGAACTAAGACTGTTGTTTTGCCAAATTCAGAGGAATCAAAAGATGTCGCAGAACCGAAATTTAGTCCGTTTACTGGAGTTGGAAGGCGTCTGGATGGGCAATTGGCTTCATCTGGAAGTTCAGAGACAACATCACATCTTACGAACAATAAAACATTAAGATGAATTTTGATACCTCCTCGGACGTGTCATGGTTAGCTGTGACTACAGCGCTCGGTCGTCTTCTTACAAGCGCCAGGATTGCAAGTCTTGAGAGATGGCCGCTCAATAGGGATTCATACTCCAGCGGAATCGAATACGAATCCTATTGATCCACGCAAACCCCCGAAAGTGACTCCCAGAAATCTGTCGAATACGGCAGAGGATACGAGGCAAGCAAGCAGGCAGGCAGGCAGTCTCACTCCCGGTCCGTTTCGTCTCAACTACCAGGCAAACGGCTGCTACTGCATGAGATTCGAAACTTCAAAATGACTTCACAATTTCTTCAGCCCCGAACACGCACTTGTAGAAGCTTATAGCGTCAGCAGCATGCGATGCCTCCACAATCAGATGGGGTTTCAAAACCGAGAACTTGGGCAGCTCAGCTGCAGCGCCATTTCCCTTGCCATTCTCTGCCATGCCCGCTACATTTTCCTAAGCCATTTTCTCTCTCATACCAACAGGAAATCCATTGGAGTGCCTCCCCTCTGCACAGGCGCTCTGCTCACTCAATCGAACTACGGTTCCTCCTGGGCCTTAAACACACTTATCATGGAAAATATAACAGCGCCCTAGGAAGGCTCTGTGCAACGAGAAAGAATTACAGGGCATTCAACGCGGGTAACAAAGAGATGCGCTCTCCACTCATGCGCAAGCAGCCACTGGGAAACAAAATGAACTGAGAGGAAAGGCGGGGCGTGGGCTCTCCAACCATCACGCCTTCCTCAAAATTACAGGGCTCAACCAGCGTCGAAGCATCCTCTCCACCGACAGAGGTATCTTCACAATGTTGAGACTCAGCCCCAAAACAATTCGAGTCTCTCCATTCCTCTGCCTCCTCGTGAAAGATTTTTTTTTCTTCACTCAGGCGCCTTCTTGACTTCAAAACGTAGTTGACTAATGGCAGCTGCTCCACACTCGCAGCGCTGTCTAGATCACTGTGTGCTCTAGTATTCTTCCAGCTACTATGGTTGGGATTCACTTCAATGGAGACAATTTCTCCTATGTACCAGTGAACTTGGCTGGTTCAAGGTAACTTCAAATGGATCGAGCAGCGGCAGGATCTCTATGCTCTGATACCATGACAGATTTTGTGGAGGCAGAGCAACCACATAATAGAGTATGACCGAAAGGCTAACAAAACAGGGGAAAAACAGAGTATTTGGTGGCTGCTACAGTTATGGGATAAATTCAATGGAGCTCCACGGCTCTTCTACCACATTCCAGAACCTCCGAATGAACACCCAAAAATACATTGAATCATCCGATGCCTCGTCACCCGAGGCTCATTTACTTGTCCACCTATTGGTAATAACTTCTTGTACGGTGGTTGGTGGATACATCAAGTTGACGGGAGGAATTATCTCCAACAGAAGAGCATGGATATTTCTTTATAAGTGATGCATGTAGGATAGTACGGTCGAGATATCGATTAAATTCGTTATTATAAGACTTATTTCTCTACAAATCGAAACCTGGTTGGAATCATTATTTGAAATTCATGAATGTTTGGTTTCTGGGTTTTTATACAGATGTACTATTATCATGATGTATAGATATTTCGATGAAATCAATGTCGTTTTGAATTTGGCGATTGACAGACTTATAAATTGATTTTTTTGAAATAACCTGTAATCAAATCAAGTTATATGCGAATGTCGACTTTTTATTTAACCACTGTAATTCCTTCTGATTTCCTTTATTACTGTTATCTTGTATAGATCGATGGAACTCTACAGATCTTGTGTAGATAATTAACTCCTTGTATTTTATATATACGGACTTTGGTTGAAGCTCCTTCATAAATCGTTGAAATTATGTTGGAAACAAATCTTGTATAGATCGTTGGAACTCTAAAGATCTTGTGTAGATAATTAACTCCTAGTATTTTATACATACAGACTTTGGTTGAAGCTCCTTCATAAATCGTTGAATTTATCTTGGAAACAAATCTTGTATAGATCGATGGAGCTCTCGAACCCGGTTCATGGTTTGGATCTCTGTTTCTTTTCTTCCCAGTTGTGAAAATATTTTGTTGCCATTTCTATGAAGTTAATCAACGGTACTAAGGGTAGGGAACACCTCTCTATTTCTCTTCTAAAGTTTTGCGGGCTTAAATGCCCTGTCTAAGATCGGTCAATAGGATGCAAACTATTCTCTTTTTGTTTCTTACCAAGAACTCTAGTTTTCTAACAGTCAGGGCGTTGTCCACGATGTTAAGACTTTAATTCCGAATAAATTCCTCCCTAGATGAAAGGATCCTCATACTAAAAAAATCGTAGTAACTTGGGTAGATTCCTCATACTATTTTTGGTTCTACTTAAATATTAATAATCTATTTCTTCTCCGTATGAGATGGGACCAGGGTTGGAATTTGGTTTTCATTCTACCCGTCAGATTTTTTTTTGACATTTTGGGTTTTTGCACTGAGTGGAAGGTGGTGCTCTACAACCCAGTATTGGGGAGATCTTCTAACGTCATGTACCATTACATCTAATAAAACGTAAAAATGTAGCGTTACATCTAATAAAACTTAAAAATGTAGCGTTACATCTAATAAAACGTAAAATGTTAAAGTAAGTATGGGGAGATGTTGTAACGTTTGTGATGTAATGTTTGTTACTAACAAAACAATTAAAAAAATGCATGTCCACTCATAAAAAAATTATGGAAAGTATTTTAAAAAAATCCACTTTGCTCCAAAAATAAAATATTATGAAAAATAATTAAAAAATAGATGTTCGTTTATAAAATAAAAACTTAAAACTTAAATAGGATCTATCAATCAAGAGAGATCAAATTTCTTAAGTTTAAATTTTAAAAAAGAAATACACCTCAAGAAATTGGATCCCGGTGCTTGATAGATAGGGGTTTAAGATGGATCTATGCTGGTTATATTACCCATCGTGAAATATTTTGTTTAAAATTTTACCCTTCAACAATGAAGTCTCCTAAAAAATATTATCCTTCAATAATTTAATTTTGTTGACTTTTTTCAAAATAATATTTGTTTTCTTGATTTTTTTATAATATATTTTGTTGACTATTTTCAAAATAATATTTATTTTATTGACATTTTTATAATAAAATTAAAATAATTGTTATTAATATCCATTAACTTGATTCATATTCATTTTATTTACCATTTATGTACTAAATTAATATTATATAAAAAGATAACTTAAAGGAATAAATATGAAGACACATCATAATATGCAAATTAAATAAACAATGAAGCATAAATAAACAAAAAAAAATGTGCTTTTAATTTCACACAATTATGCATATAAAAATAAAATAAATATCACATATTTATTTTTGTTTGTAAAATTGATATCATAAAATGGAGGTAAGAGATACAATATACTTGAATTGAATCATTATTCCCACTAAAAGGCTTTATATCTATAAGCCAGTCTTGTAAATCCAAAATGCAAGACTCTAGAAATTATAGCTCTATATGCCATTTTTCTGTATATTATGTTTGAGTATCTTTTATTCTACAAAATTGCAAAGACTATTTTTATTCCAAATGTTGCACACAGATTTCATGTCTCTCAACCTCTTATTTAGTACTTTCCTTCATTTAAATTCTACATCTCTCACTCAAATTGAACCATGGGAGAAATATAAGAGATGTTCATTTCAATTTCAATGGGAGTTGAAGCATTAACCAATACTCTTTGCGTCTGAATCTATAAAGATTACTAAACTTATATGATAAATCACTGCATACACTGATGTTATTTAAAATTATTAAAAAATACATAGACATATCTAAAAAAAATAGTGCAAGCATTACCTCTCATAATGCAAATAAGTGTCTGTCTCCAAGGCCCTGCAACTCCCAACTTCCAACTCCCAAAGTCGTTGTAGCATCCTAATACAATCAGTGAGCATTGAGCACATAAATTTGTAGATTCTAGATGCTCATTGCACTATTAAAAAAATAAAAAAAATAGTGGAAAAATCATTGGGTTAAATTGTTAGGATATTCCTATACTCCATCCTAGTCCCACCAGTATTTTGATCATTTACATTTTCAATCATGCATGCACCTTTAGGGTTTGCATGCATTCTAGGGTTTGCATGCATTTTGCATGCATCCTAGTCATCAGTCCAGCACCTAGCCCTCAGTTAGCTAGCCCCCAGGAGCTTCTCACTATTAAGTTTTAGCCCTCTAGTTGCTTAATGCGCCCTTCTTCCTTGATTTTAGGGAGCAACTCGCCCTTCTTCACCTACCAGTCCACTTGTCTTCAATTTACACTCAGTTATACTTAGTTAGACTCAGTTACACTTAGTTATAGTCAGTTACAGTCAGTAACACTCAGTTACACTGAGTTACACTGAGTTACACCTACCAGAGTTAGTTTGACTGATGGTTGACAGTTACTTGAGCATTGATGACTCCACTGATGATGATGAAGACTTCCAGTTGTGCTCCGATGATCATGAGGACACCTAGTTGTGCTCCGATGACACTCCAGTGATCCTTTGATCACTCCATGAAGGCTAATTCGAATTGCCTCCTTAGGCATTCGAATCCTCATGCTTGTACTACTTATTTGTCCATATTGTGATTAATTAGTCAGTGTGTGTGAAGTATTATTGCTTCTATCTGAGTTCTACTGTACCATATTATTCTGTTGCTCATTATACTGTATTGTTCACTCTTCTTCTATTTTTCTGCCATAATTACTCTTGTGAGGTATACATCATCTCTTAGATCTGCTGTGAGGATTTTCACATGGTTTCAGAGCATGGTGAGAGTATTGTTTATCTCCATTCTTGAGAGTTTTTTGTAGGTTATTACCAAGATTTCGAGTGCAGCAGTTTCTGCATCTTTGCAGCAGTATTCTCTATTGCTTTTGCAGGTCTTCTACAGCTTCAATGTATCCAGAATTAGAAGAAATCACTCCTCTTTCTCTATTCAACTATGATGAATGGAAACAAAAAATAATAGCATATTTGAAGAGCCATGATCTCTTTGATTGTTATTTTGAAAGAGAGTTCGAATCCTCTGTAGAGAAGATTGACTCGCTGAATAAATGTGACATGCACATTGGAAGAATGAAGCTTACTATGTCGGATTACATATTGCTCCCAATCATTATTGATATTGAAACTCCACAAGAGCTATGGGCCCATCTGGATGAAAGATTCGGCAAACAGAATGAAGGTTTTGGTCCAAACCCCTTCAAAAGCAAACAAAGTGATGCATTTGCTCCCCTTGATGGTCTCTCAGATAATGAAACAGTATTATCTCATATTGAATTTGTTGACAAAGAACTTGCAGATTCTCCACTCATGCTCAAACTTTCTTCTCTTTCTGTGCCAGCTCACACTCTAGATATTGCAGAAGGTCCTAAATCCTCTCTTGCACCAGAGTCTGTTGGTTTGGATCATGATCAAATGATTATTTTGGAGGTAAAATCAGCTATTGGAGGTAATGCATTCGCTCCTCTCAAGCAATCATCTCTTTTATACTACTATATGATCATTAATTCATGCTTTCAGAAGGTTATTGAAGATTATGGCCATTGCCATTCACTTGGGATAAATTCTCATGTAATTACTGGTTTTGATCTCACCTCTCATTGTTCAAAGGAGATCTCAAGAAACCATGATTCAAGTTTTGGATCTAATTTGGATTCTAAGCAATTACTGCTTGGGATAATTTCTCATGCATATGATAGTTTTGATCTCACCCCTGTTGGTTCAAAGCAGATCTCAAGAAACTATTTTTTAAGTCTTAAATCTGATTTTGATTTCAAGCAAACATGTAATAGTTATTTTTGGCATAATCTCACCCATGGTGGTTCGAAGGAGAAGACAAAAGACTATATACACTTTCACAGATTTGATCCTACCTCAGCTGATTCGAATCACAGGTTCAAGGATCATTCTCATACTGTTGGATTTGTTCTCATCACATTCGATCTAAAGAGCAAGTACAAGCACATGCTTTTTGAGCATGATCGACTTCTTCCCAAGAAGAAGATATCTCCAGACATATGACCAAGCATCACACCTGCTTGAGTTTGGAGCATTTATTTTTGTGTGTGCCTTACAGTCTGTTTTTGAGGAGGGGGTATGTTTCCCATGAAATTTTTCCACTTCCTTGGTTTATTGATTGTTACTATTCATTGTATTGGGTGACCTTTGGTCTTAGTTACCAGGGCCCAAGATGGATTAAAGGGGGGTGTTAGGATATTCCTATACTCCATCCTAGTCTCACCAGTATTTTGATCATTTCCATTTTCAGTCATGCATGCACCTTTAGGGTTTGCATGCATTTTGCATGCATCCCAGTCATCAGTCTAGCACCTAGCCCTCAGTTAGCCAGCCCCCAGGAGCTTCTCACTATTCATTTTTAGCCCTCCAGTTGCTTAATGTGCCCTTCTTCCTTGATTTTAGGGAGCAACTCGCCCTTCTTCACCTACCAGTCCAGTTGTCTTCAGTTTACACTCAGTTACACTTAGTTATAGTCAGTTACACTGAGTTACACTGAGTTACACTGAGTTACACTGAGTTACACTGAGTTACACTGAGTTACACCTACCAGAGTTAGTTTGACTGATGGTTGACAGTTACTTGAGCATTGATGACTCCACTGATGACGATGAAGACTTCCAGTTGTGCTCCGATGATCATGAGGACACCTAGTTGTGCTCCGATGACACTCTAGTGATCCTTTGATCACTCCATGAAGGCTAATTCGAATTGCCACCTTAGGCATTCGAATCATCATGCTTGTACTACTTATTTGTCCATATTGTGATTAATTAGTCAGTGTGTGTGAAGTATTATTGCTTCTATCTGAGTTCTACTATACCATATTATTCTGTTGCGCATTATACTGTATTGTTCACTCTTCTTCTATTTTCCTGCTTAATCATAATTACTCTTGTGAGGTATACATCATCTCTTAGATCTGCTGTGAGGATTTTCACATAAATGAGTTTTTTCTGTTTTTAGGAAAAATCAATGCAACTTGTGAATGGAAAGGCATGGAAATAATTTTAATTTAAAAGATGTTTCTATTCATTTAGTGAATGTATGCTTTGGAAGTTGGAATTTAGAAACTATAGTTTAAAAAATAAATGCAATTTGCAAGTGGAAATGCATGGACATAATTTTAATTTAATAGATGTTTCTATTTATTTAGTGATTATATGCTTTGGAAGTCGGAATTTAGAAAGTATAGTTTTATATAACATATTAATAATTTTTTTTTTGGAAGCAGCATAGTAAAATTATATTATAGTACAAAAAGAGTTACAATCTTCATGAGAGTGTGAAATTATCTTTTTGAAGTTTCTCATGGAACCAAAATTACAAAAAGAGTCTCTATGGACAAGCCCAGTAACATAAACCTCATGACAGCCGATCAGGAAAGAGATAAATAGAACAAGACTATAGATGTAGACTAGAAATAGACAGACTAAACATAAAAGCTGATCGCGAGAGAATCAGGACTGGAATTGGGCCTGGAGCAGGGACGACACCATCTGAGGCGATGATACCCATGGAGTCTTGTAAGGAGCTTCCTGTGTCTTGGGCAGCCGCGGCAGTGGCAGCGCATTCAGTGTGAACGATTAATGCCTCCTTTGAACTAGCAACAGGACCCGCTGGACCATAACCTATCGGATTAGCCATATGAGGAAACATAGAATATCTATGACCAACAAGGCTGGCCTCTAGAGCAACGAGCACCCCATACAAATGAGCCATGTTGGCCCTTGTATCCATGATGGAAACCTTAGCCATGTTCCATTTGGTGAGCATTTCCTCCACCAGGGTGCCAATCATATTTTTCAGGAGCCAGTAGTAGTTCACTTGAGTTCGTTGGCTGGAAAAAGCTAAGATTTTTGCTACACTGTGCAACTCCAAGTCGTTAACCAGACAGCGAACATGCATGGAAACATTGTCTTTATAGCCGATATTTTTGGAGTGCTCCTTTTCGGCTGCAGACGTCGTTTTACCAGTGTTATGGACAGAGCCTTTCCTGGACGTTCCTCGCGTGCGCTTCATGGTGGTATCAATTACGTTATAGGAAGACTGAGCAGGAGATGAGTTTTCAACTGAGGAAACAGACAGAGAATAGAAAAGGTGGGTAATGATAGTGGAAGCATGAATGGGGATTCTTGTATCAAGGAAAGCATTGGTGAAAGGAGGAGAGATTGCACGAGAGAGTTTAATGGCAGAGGTAAACCATGGGGGGGGAAGGGATGTAGGAACTAGGGCCAACATTAATGCAACCCACCAAGCCATGTGGTTTATAAGACCAGGTGTGTGCAGAAGGGCCAAGTGGAGAAGTGTCATGTCCATCATTTAAAGCCAGAGTCTTGGGGGATGCGCAGCTTGGGGTCTGGTGCTAGGTGGAGGCTCCGTGTTGCCAGGTGGGTAGGTGGCTCTCCCTGCAGTAGCGCTAGCAGTTGATGTGTCACTCGCATCCAGGGAGAGAGATATTTTTTTGCTTGAATGACGCAAAATTGCTTAAGCTAATTGGAGGAGTTGCAAGGGTTGCCAGTCCAGAGAGCGATATTGCAGGCGACACCCTCATTAGCTAATCTGTTAGCTAGGGATTTTGCTTGGCACATCACGTGCTGGAATGTGATGTACCTATGATTACTCAAAGCAGCAGCCAGCCTTTGAATTTTATTTTCTAGTCTCTAGTTGTAGGAGAGTTTGGCAATCTGAGAACCATTCTGGATTTTAGAGGCTAGATTAAGAATGAGCTGAGAGTCTCCTTCTACAATGAGAGGGTGGAGATTGAAGTCATTGAAAAGGATGATTCCCTGCAAGAGACCATCCAGTCCCGCTAGGTTGTTGCTATCATACCAAATGTTTCCATGGTATATTCTATGTGTTTGACCCTCGTGGTCACGGAAAACGCCCCCAAAACCTTCCAAACCAGGATTTCCTTTAGAGGCACCATCGAAGTTGAGCTTGTAGAGTCGAGGGGGGGGGTACCAGTGAGAAGGGATGGAGATGCGAGGGTTGTGTCACGACAAGACGAAGGGGGGGTTCGGCTGCGTGAAGTTACAGTTGAGGAGAATGCTCTGCTCCAGGTCAACGGTGGGGAGATTGGAGGTATTCCAGGGGGTAACAAACAGAGTTTCCCGAAGGTTGAATTAGAGCGTATCCCATATTTTTTTAGTAGGGTTGCATTTCCCTTCGAAGATTCTATAGTTCCTTTCCTTCCAGATATTCCAAACAAGGAGACCTGGGGTGATATCCCAAAGTTTGTTAAGTTGACTAATTTGAAAAGGATTAGTATCCCAATGCTGAAAGGTGCCAATGATATCGCCTTTGACTCTATTGGATCGACGGAAGGCTTCAGCCACTTTGTCCCAAAGCATGGAGGCTAAGCCGCATGAGTCAAGCAGATGGTCCATATTCTTTGCATTGTGATTTCACATAACACAGATTGGGGGACCAATGAAGCCCTTTTTATTCAAGGTATCCTAGATGAGAATACTTCTGTGTGCCAACAGCCAGAGAAAAGTTGAAACCTTTGGCCACAAAGAGGGGTTCCAAATCTTCTTCCAAAGAGGAAAGAGAGTGATGGCTTCTCTTTGAGCTAGAATGGTATAGGATTCTTTGACTAAAAAGGAGCCCTTGGGTAGGTGACCCCAGCATATGATGCCGTGGCCATGAGAGAAACTGATTTTCCTTGTTTGAAGATTTGTCCAAACAGTCTCAAAGTCATCAATAGATATTCTGGGTTGCTAGAGCCTATAATTCTTCCAAATTCTAAAGGAGCAAGTTTCGCCCGGGTCCCAGAAATTGTGGACTACAAAATTTGAAGTTGCCTACTAGATATCTGGTGAAGCGCTGTAGATGGGGAGGCTTCTAATTTTGGGCATTTGCTGCCAAGAATCCTGCCAGAAGAATGCGAGGGAGCCATCTTTGATTTCCCAGAAACTATGTTGTTTGATGAGATCCCTTTGAGAGTTGACTGACCACCAAATGAGAGAATCCGGGGGGTTAGAGTCATACCTAATGAGTTGGTCGGGGCCCCATTGGGGAGCATATTTTCGATTCCATAATTGTGCCTAGGGAGAATCATTCTTGGAGATCCATAACCACCAAATTTTTGCTGAGAGTGCTTCATTATTGATATCAGGGTCTCTTATGCCAAGGCCTCCTTCTCGCTTGGGAAGATAGACTTTCTGCCATTTAACTAGGGCCCACCTATTGTTCTGTTGACTTTTTCCCCAGAGGAAGGACCGTTGTATCTTTTTAAGAGACTTAAGGACCCATTTGGGCACAACAAGAACCGAGAAGAGGTAAAGGGGCATGAACTGGAGGATGGATTTGAGGAGGGTAAGGCGACAGGGGAGATTGAGAGAGCGAAAGGTCCAGGAGGAGATGCGTGAGTCTATCTTTTCAAGGAGCTCTTTCCAAGAGAAATGCTTGATGGCTGAGTCAAAGAGGGGAGCTCCGAGATACTTAGTTGGTAAAGAGGAGGTGCTGAAGCCCAGAATGCAAGCTATGTTGCGCTTAGAGATAGCATCAGTGTTAAAGAAGAAGATTTGAGACTTTTCGAGGTTAATGGATGTGCCAGAGGCTTCAGATAAAGTCTTGCGGATATTTTGAAAAGAGCGTGCTTCATGCACAGAAGGGTGATCAAACAGGAGGTTATCATCCAAAAATTGTTGATATGCTATAGGGGCTCCCCCATGAAGCGAGATGCCTCGAAGGGAACCTGAAGCAACCGCTGCTTGAATCATTTTTCCCATACCTTTTTCCATGAGGATGAAAAGAAAAGGAGAGAGGGGATCACCTTGATGGATGCCACGTGAGGGGGTGAAGGTGGGGGAGGGAGAACCATTGACCAGGATGGAGAAAAGGGAAGATGAGACAAGGGAGGAGATCCAATTGGTCAAGGCGGGGTTAAAGCCATAAGTGTGAAACATTTTCCTGATGAAGTCCTCTAACCCTATTGACTTCACAATAGTCTTCCCCAGCAATGCGACTCTTCGCATCAATGTATCGGCTACCCTGTTAGTATTCTCTAACTTGTATTTCAACACAAAGGTACAGCTTTGCAGAAAACCGACCCACTTCATATGTCTCTGATTCAACTTTGCCTCAGTATTTAAATCCCTCAAAGCTTAATGGTCAATAAATAGTACAAATTATTTGGCCAATAGGTAATGTCTACACTTCTTAAATTCTGGGACAGTGGCATAGAAATCCTGGTCAGAGACCAAATATCTATGCTTGGACTCATCCATCTTCTCACTGAAGAATATAATTGGTAGGCCCTCCTGGATCAACAAAGATCCAATTTATATCCCACTCGCAACACAGTCGACTTGGAATACCTTGTCAAAGTCTGGGAGAGCTAAGACTAGAATCTCTATTAATTTCTTCTTCAAATTATCAAATGCTCTTTGGGTAGATTCCATCCACTTGAACTCACCCTTTTTCATGTATGTCTTCAATGGTTCACATATCTGACTAAAATATTTTATGAAATTCCGTTAGAAACTGACAAGTCCATGAAAAATCTTACCTCAACGGCGTTAATCAGCTGCTTCGACCACTCTAAGATCATCCTCACCTTCTCTAGATCCATCTTCATCCCTTGTATGGAAATCATGAATCCAAGGTATAGCAGTTCCTTTTGCATGAAGTAACACTTCTGCAAATTACCAACAGCTTCTCATAATTCAACTTTTGTAGGACCAGTCGAAGGTGCGACAAGTGATATTCTCTTGTCTTGCTGAAAATCAATATGTTGTGGAGACACACCATGAAGAATTTCAACAAAAATGGTTTCAGTACTTTGTTCATCAACCTCATGAACGTACTTGGTGCATTAGTCAGCCCAAACGGCATGACCAACCATTCATATAATCCCTCCTTCATCTTAAAGGTTGCCTTCCATTCATCATCGTATGTGATCTAGATCAAGTGGTATCCATTCTTCAGGGTCGATCTTGGTGAAGTAAGTTACTGCACTCAAGAAGTCGATCAAGTAGTCCATACTCAGTAATGGGAACTTATACTTGATAGTGATTTTATTGATAACCCTTGAGATGCTGCAAATACTCCATTCTCCTTCCTTCTCGGGTGCTAATACAACTGGTATTGCACACCGAATTAGGCTTCCTCTGATCATCCCTCTATCCAAGAACCGTTGGACTTGTCGATTCAACTCAACATTCTCTATCAGATTCATTCTATGTGGAACCTTTTTTGGAAGACTCAACCCTCGAATCAAGTCAATATGATGGGATATACTCATTGTCGGTGGAAACCTAGTCGACATCTCATCGACCATTATGTTGTTGAAATCCAACAACACCTCTCTGAATTCTATCGGGATTCCATCCATTGGTCCATGGACATTTAAACCCTTGGGAATGGTAGCGAAGCAGTATTGTTGCTTCTCTTCCTCCGTCAGGAATTCCTTAGCTGAACACATCAGCACTCTCTTCTCCCAATAGTCTTTCTCCTTTCCTTGACTATTTTTCTCCTCAACTAGAGGGGTCATTTGGAAGCTCCTACCATCCTTCTTGATTGTGAATCTATTATTACAACCATCGTATACCATGGTCCAGTCATATTTCCATGGTTTTCCCAACAAAAATTGACATGCGCCGATCGAGAACATGTCACATAGCACGTTGTCTTGTAACCCTCCAATATTGAAATTGATCAAGCATTGTTGTGTCACTATGACATGGTGACCCTTTTGCAACCACAACACCTTATACACATTTAGGTGTGGTTGACACCTCAACCCCATCTTGTTGATCACCTCTTTCGAGACCATATTATCAGTGTTTCTTCCATCTGCGATGGTCATACAACATCTATCCTAAAAATTTACCTTCATTTGAAAAATGGGTGTCCTCTGTGTTTGCTCCTTATCCCCTTGTTGCACAGATTGCAATGTTGTTCTTTGGGTCATCAAATTTCGATCTCCCTTTGACGCAAATTTGTCTAAACTTCCCATCATAGTCAAACCAATCCCGTTGTCCTTGATTTCAATTCTGCATTCTAGTTGGCTAGTGGTATGTTGATTATATGGGAACTCATATGCCTTATGTCTTAGTTATCGACAATTATAGCATACAATAATTGTCTGGTCTACATGTCTCCCTCTGAAATTTCCTCTTAGACCATAGGCACCTCGACCTCTAGGGTTATCTCCTCCTAGTCGATCATCAAGCACACTATCTCTAGTAAAGGGAAGAGTGAACACACCTGCAAAATGGAAATGTGCCTTGAAAAGAAACCAGAGATATGAAATAAGAAATAAATAAGAAATCATTTCCAATAAAGAGCATAATTAAAGAACAATTTGTAGGGTAGTAAAAAATTTTCTTTAGAAAATAAGTATTTATTTTTAAAGAATCAAAGAAGAATTTTCATTGGAAAGAACAAATCAACCATGTATGTTGAATGTCAAAATAACCATGAAGTTCATAAATGCATTGGTAGGAAATGCTTTATAATAGGGCATTGGCCCCAACACCATCTATGGTAGTTCTTACATTTGATCTAGTCCCATGAGCCAGAACTCCTCTATAGTGAGAAACACATTGGAAAATCCAAAGTTGGAACCCAGTGATGTGAGATTCGAGCAATATTCCATTTGGTTGGAGCCGAAGTGCAAAGGCATGTTCTACTTGCTTATGCATGGAGGGGTACCTAATGACTGTTCTATGGCTTAATGATGTAACCGTTTTATGTATTGTTATATTGTTTAGCAATAAAAGATAAATAATGAAATATATGAGACATTTTAGTACTGGAAAATATATTTTTATTATATTATCAAGTAATGAAATCTATGAGGCATTCTGTCATAAGAAAAAAAATTGATGGTCATTGAAAGTAATTTTAAATGACATTTGAGAATTATTTATTTGTGGAAAGTGAGACGGTAACTTTAACAAATAGTTCTAAAAAATTATCTAAAAATTTGAAACATAACATCGTAAAATTGACCCTGAAGAAAACAATGAAACAATTATATATTTCCGTTTACTTTCTCACTAAGACATTCAGTTATTTATCCCCTCGGGTAAAACATTGTGTTATTTAAGCCCCTTTGGGTCAGGAACCTTTTAGGTAGGTATTCCATCAAACTATTGAGAGGAAGAAATTTCATTTATAGCAATTTAGAATTTCAGAGCACTTCTGAGTGAACTTATAGACATCCTATGAAACCTAAAAGAAGGAACTGCACATCGGTTTCTATAGATGAATGCATACTGAAGATTAGTTGCCTTTCCAAATAGTAGCAAATGTACGAAATAAAAGGAAACATGATAATACTACATGGTTCTTATAGTTTTGAGGTCCTAAGTTTATGTTCATTAAGGAATATTTCAGCTATTGTAGCACCAATAGGGAGAACATTTTCATCAATAAAGTAAGGAGAATGTCCTAAATGAATTGACCCAAGGAAATCACTCCTCATTCTGATATAAAATAAGGAAGAAAGAGTAACCTCTATGTAGAAGGAAAAGTCCTATGAAACCATCATGGGAAGCACTATCTTAAAATTTTGGAGTCCCACTACATCAATCGTGACTCTATGTATGTTTGTGCATTTCCTTGTCATTGTAAGTTGCAGGATAAAATTGATCCTCTTTTTCAAAGAAATCTACAACTGCAGTGCACCTATGGATAGTAGCTTGTCCTAAAATAACTGTGACAGAAATTCAAATGTCATTTCCAAATTCGGGATGATATATTATGTTTTTGAAGTACATATCAATAGTTGTAAGTTGTAACTACATAAAGAACTAAAATGCATTCATTGGTATGTGCAACAACCTCAACTAATAAGACTGCAATGTTTCTTTAAAACCTTGAGATGAATTTTCCAATTATGATTGAAAATATTAATTGTGAATGGTGTGTTTGTGCTAGAATTTGTTCCCAGACTACTACAAGAAAAAGCTAGAACAATCTCCCAACAAAAAGTAAATATGAAAGGCTTTTTTATGATTTTGGTTTGAAAAATTATCATAAAGAAAGAAAATCATCTACAAACAAAACACAAGTACTAAATTATGAAAGTGTAATAAAAATTGGGTTGTTATCACATACAATATAAACCAGAAACATTAATGGCATGCTCATTTAATTCACAAAATATAAGCATTTACAAGATAAAATACGTTCATAAAGAAATGAAATTATACATTTGAGTAATCAAACAGATTCAAAATGAAACCAGCATGAGACATAAAATGGCCTATAAGTATGTATATATCAGTATAGGTCTTAAAACTTACATAAGAGTCATCAGTCTTAGTTTGAGATATAATCACTAAACAACCTTTTCCTTGAGCCAAAATTCCAACCCTGTCTTCATCTCTTTCTCTACTTTTATCCTTTTTCAAACTTAATCAGTTACATAACTATCAAAACTGATTTTTAGGTCTGAGTTTCGAAATAGTTACAAGAGTAGTTATATTTTTAAACATAACAAAATTATTATCTATAATCACTTTAAACTTATGGACATCTGGCTACTAGAAAGTATTTACAAATTCTTGGTAGCTTCAACTAACATACTAAATCCTTCCAAAGAAACTGATCGCTTCTTACTTCATTCTTGTTCTGCTTCCAGGGTTTGATTCTTTCTAATAATACCTCATTCTGCTGGTTCAACTTTTGAACTTTCTGGTTTCGCTCTTCAGCTTGAATCTGCATCTGTATTTTTCTTTTCACAGCCTCTTTGGACACAATTATCAGCTCCTGATAATGTGTATTGATATCATCCAAATCTCCTCTAAGTATTTTATTGGTGCTCATCAATCTATTATTGGTCTCATTAAGAAAACCAATTTGGTAGTTATGCTGCTCTAAAGTTTTCTTGAGGTGGTCGACTTCTTAGTCTATTTTTATGTCTCCCTGTACTGTAAAACCTTCTCCTGACAACCAAGGAATGTCAAACTTCTTAAAGATGAGCTCATCTTCTTCCTTATCTTTGACTGTTTCTTGTGAAAAAGGACACTTGGAAGTCATACCCTGTTCAAAGCAAGTAGAAGGTGGTTTCTCTAAAGCTTTGTCTTGTACTGGTTCTAATAAACCTGAATGCTCTTCTTCAATACAAATTTTCTGAGATTCAATCACTTGTTCACCTTCCACCTCCTCATCAGTCGAGGATTCCTCAATTACTATAATCTTTTCCTTTTTCAACTTAGGATTTAAGATTTCTTTCATACCTAATCTAAACTTGTTCTTTCCTCTGATATTTGGTCTCCATTTGACCTCTACTTCCTGTGTAAGAGATTTTCCTTGAAGTTTTTCATTTGACTGCAAACTTTGACCTTTTGGTTCAGCCGGATAAAGATCCTTTGTTGTGATTTCCTATGCACATGTGAGACTTTGTTTTTGATCCAAAGAATTCTTCTCTCCTTCATGATTTATAACAATCTTCTGCTTGTTTTCTTCATTCTCCAGAGCAGGTTCTTGATTACCCTCAACTAATTCCTTTTCAACCTCATCAATGAGTCTTTCAAAATATTGGTTCAAAGATTCATCTTGAACAATATCCTATACCATCTCATCAAATAACTCCTTACTGACATTTTTGACAGCACTGAACTGCTTATTCATCAAGCTTTTCTTGATTTGGTCTTCTTGCTTGTTGGAAAAACATGACCATTACAGGAAATGGTTCCAACTTTTACCCTTCTTCTGCAATGTTGTGCATATAATTAATTTTATTAACCCATGATGAAAAATAGACTAGCGAGTATGATCTATATGCTCTTTAAATTTATTAGACATATTTTGAAGACTTTTCAAGAAGAAAAAAGGTAAATTTATCTTTGCCTGCTGGTTTAGATGTTGAAAAAATCTAATATGATATTGGAAAACTAGAGGAAAATCTCCCTTCACATGTGACGTAGCTCATCAAAATTTTAAGAACCTCCTTCCATTCAGGTTTAAATTTATCCAACTGAATTCCATTTTTCCAATTTAGGGCTTTGGTCTCTGGTAATAAGAAATCCCTTGGGTCGAAACTGAATGGAATCTTCTTAAACCATAGCTATCCATCTCTTGATATGCTTGTAGCCTTTGCAATCAACTCTTATGTCAATTCAAATTTAAGAGAATCAAATATCACCATATCCTTATCATAACTCTGGGCAAAATGATATGATACTTCTGGATTAAAACTTGTGATTCTTTCAAAGAAATTGAACCATCCCGCCCTTTCAAATAACTCTGCACACTGAGGAAAATCGCTTTCCCAATTGGTATCCGTAGGTTCATATCTATTAGTCTTTCCACTTTTCTTCATCTCGACACTGTAACTAGATTATGTATTTCATCAAGAAACTTTCAAGAAAGACTCAACTTCTTTTCTACAACAACAAGGTTAATACCCAAAACAACCTACGACAGATAGGGTTATGATTTTGAAATAAACCAGAAAGCATTAGAATCGTGTCAACTCAAACCACGATTATCTTAATGATTTCTATACACTCTCATACACTTGTCATTATTAGGTATTAGGGGTCTGAACCTCCGGGATTATGTTTTTAACGGGTGAGTGGAAGCTTTCCACATTCTTTCTACGACAGCCATGATCATAACCACTTCTTTCAATGATTTTAGGTTCTTATAGTGCCTTCTAGCATTAACCCTAAGCTTTGTGCTATAGGAATCTCCTTTATACATATTCTTTCTTTTAGGAAATGGCTCCAAAACAAGAGTTAGATCATAAGGCTGAAGCTTAGGATAACTTTAAATATGAGTTCTTCAAACTTCAACATATATTTAATACTAAATAGGCCAAAAGAACATCAACAAAAATAAATTAAAATTGGTCTAATATTATAAAAACAAATAAAATGTATTAAAAGTGAAATAAAATTGAAATAAGCCAAAAACTAAAATCCCAAAAAAACCAAATTTGTTAAAAAAATAGAAATAAACACACATAGACTAGAACAATATTTAGTCACAACATCTGGCTCCAGCTATGGGATGAAATCCTCCTTTTGAGGTTTCAAGAACCTGTTGACCAGTGCCTCTGCCATTTCAACTGAACCTGTCCACTATTCTGTAAAATCTCCATTGGGCTATGGAGTCTTTATTCAACTTATGTCACACTAATATATACAATGAATAACAATTCTTTTCTCCTCAATAATTGTAGAAATGTTTGAGGAATTGTCCATTCATAGGATTAGACAATTCTTCACCCTCCATGGTCTGCAATATAAAGGTATTATTTTCAAAATTTTTTGAAATCATAAAAGGACCAAGCCATAAATTATCAAATTTTCCATGCTTACCTTTTTTATCATTTCTGGCATCCCACCTAAGTACCATGTCTCTATAAGAGAAAGTATTCTCCTTTACTTTCTTATCAAACTTTTGTTTTATCTTTTTCCTGTAAGTCTGAGCTTTTTCTTCCAAAGCCTCTTGTTCTTGATGCAATTCAATCAGTGAAAAAGTTCTTCTTTGAATATCATTAGGCTCTCCCTAATTGTCTTGAAGAAACTTAATGACTGGAATACCTAATTGAACTGGAAAAACAACATCAGTACCATACACTAACTGAAAAGGAGATGAACCAATTGCTTTCTTAGTGGTTATCCTATCTGCCCAGAGAGCATATTTTAACATTGAATCCCATGATCTTTTGTTTTGAGTTAACAACTTTCTAATGTTCTGAATAAGATTCTTATTAGTTGACTCTGCCAATCCATTTCCCTACGGATAATAAGTTGTAGAATGCTTCAAAACAATTCCATTTTGTTGACAGAATGTAATAATGGCTTTATATTTGAATGCCTTAGCATTATTAGTCAACAAAGTATTAGGACAACCAAACCTACTCAAAATATTGTCCTGGAGAAAATTAATAATCACCTTATCAGTTGCATTCTTTGTAGGAATAACTTCCACCCATTTCATGAAAAAATTAGTAGCAGTAAGTATCCAACTATGTTGACCAGAAGAGGTAGGATTTATCTCACCTATAAAATCCAAACCCCATTGCTAAAATGGAGAATTTACAACAATAGGCTACAAAGGTAAAGACACAAGTTTTTGTTTACCAACAAACTTTTGGCATGGAATACAAGCCTTAACTTGCTGATATACATCAGAAAACAAAGAAGGCCAATAGTATCCAAACCTTAAGATTTTATAAGTAGTGGTTTTCCATAATTTGTGACCTCCACAGGAACCCTCATGTGATTATGAAATTACCTCTTCAATTTCAGGCTTCTTCAAACATCTGAGCAATATTCCTCCTGGATCTTTCCAATATAACTGTTGATTTATCAAACAATACTTAACAACCTTCAATTTTAGTGGTCGAGCTTCCTTCTTATCTAGATGTACTAGACACTGTAAATACAATAAAAAATTAACAATATCTACATACCATTCTAATTCTTCATACTGGTCCATGATTTGTTTTTTCTCTTGCTCTGTTTGCAATTCTTCTTGTATTGGTTGTTTTTCCATGAGATGGAGACCAAGAGATTCACAATTTGAATATGCCAATAACTTTGCTAAACCCTGTCCTTTCACAAGCTTAGTAGGCTTGATCTCCACATTGTATTCCATAATCTTTGCAATCCATTTCCCCCGCTTTCCTTCACTATCTAGCTGAGTTAAAATATCTTTAATGGCAGCATTAGGTACATATGCAATGATCCTTGAATGCAAAATAGAGATCCTAAAAAATTTCAATGCCTTTACCAGTGAATAAGCTTGTTTCTCCAAAGTACTGTATTTCAATTATGAATCTATGAGAGTCTTACTAAAGAAAGCAATAGGCTGCTCTAAACCATCTGCATTTTTTTGTAATAATACAGCAACTATTGTATCCTGAGATGCACAAGAAAATATAAAAAAATCTTTTGAAAAGTCTAGGCTTACCAACACTGGTGCTTCAGTAAGAGCTTGCTTAATCTTTTCAAATGAAGCTCTAGCTTCTGTTGTCCATTTCACCTCCTGTCTTTCCTCAACATAGATGTGATGTGTTTGATTGTCTCAGCAAAATTCGGGATGAACCATCTCAGAAAGTTGATTTTTCCAATAAAAGATTGAACATCTTTCTTACTTCTTGGGATAGTAATCTTCAAAATTGCTTTAACTCTCTCAGGATCTATTCTAATACCATCAGTTGAAACAAGGTGTCCCAAGAGTTTTCCTTCCTGTACAACAAAATGTGACTTTTTGGGGTTTAATGATAGCCCAAACTTCCTACACTTCAGAAATGTTTTTTCAAGACGCTTCAAGTGTTCATCATCAGACTGAGAGAAGACACTAATATCATCCAAATAAATTACAACAAATTTGTCTTTTTCTCCCACAAAGGCTATATCCATATCTCTTTGGAATGTTGCTCCCGCATTCATCAATCCAAATGGCATCTTATCATACATGAATCTACCCCATGGAGTAGTGAAGGTTGTTTTCTCCCTTTCATCCGAGTGTACAGCTATTTGATTATACCCTGATAATCCATCAACCATGGAGATTCTCTGTGCTCCTACCACTTTTTGCAGAATTTGTTCAATTTTGGGTAATGGGTAATTGTCCTTTAAAGAAGCTCTATTAAGATTCTGGAAGTCTACACATAACCTAATTTCCCCATTCTTCTTTTGTACTGGAACCAAGTTAGCAACCCATGATGAATATCTGAGTGGAACAATTATCTTTGCATCTAATAAATTTTTGACCTCCTTCTCTATAACTGGCAGCAGAGTTGGGTTAATCCTCCTCAATTTATGTTTAAAGGGATTGACATTTGGTTTTAGAGGCACCTTATGTTGAATAATACTTGTGTCATAAGTTCTTAAATCTTCATAACACCAAGCAAAAATATCAATAAACCTTTTCAATAATGCAATGTACCTGTTTCTTTGTTTAGCTAAAAGAGATTTAGAAATCTTCACCATTTTTTGCTGCTCCTCTGTACCAATATTGTAGCTCATGACATTCTCTTCTGAAGATTGCATTGATGGTTTCAGCAGAGTATCATCTTTGGAAAAGATTCTTTCAAGGGGAACCAATCCCTTAGGAATAAAATTACCCTTCAATTCAATAATTCTGTGATCAGCAATTTCATTTTCTGCGTATGCAGTATTATCATCTATTTCCTCATCTTGATCTTGATCAATTAGAGAATTGGAAAACTCTTCAGTTAATTCCAAGAATTTTTTGATTTCCACATCACCCTAAAAAACTCTCCACTATTTTATATTGTCTGGCACTGAGGGTCTATATTTTACTTCAATTGGATATTTCAACTGAGTATGTTTGGGAATCCTAAAATGTGTAGATACCAATGCCAATGAATCATCAGTCTGATTCTGATATCTGGGAATAAAAGTAATATTAAATGCTATGAAAAAATTGTCGATCATATCCCAAACCTCGTTTCTATATACCCTCAACAAATCCTACTTTACTTGATATTTTCCCTTCACCTGTTGGACAATCAATTCGGAGTCGCCATAAACATAAAGTTGTTGAATTCCCAAGTCTTGCACGGCTCTGAAACCCAATATCAATGCCTTGTATTCTGTTGTGTTATTGGTAGTGACAAACTCCAATTTATACATTAAACTAGTTACCTCTCCACCCGGAGAAATAAAAAAAATGCCAGCTCCTGCTCCTTCTTTACATGAAGAGCCATCAAAATACATTTTCCACAACTCATCTTTTTGTTCAATAGTGGGTTTGACTAATTCTTCTTTTTCAATCTACAGCAACCCATTTGTACTTTCATAACTAAAATGAAGCATTCAAGGACCCAATTCTTCATCTACTGAGTAAAGGGGATGATTGGTTGGATTCTTGTCATCTGTAACTATAAAAGCATATTGTAATTCCCTGTACAATATTCTATTTTCTCCATCAAACACTGGAATTGTTGCGTATGCCAAGTCCATCTGTAATGTACCTCCTAACTTCTTTTCCCAGGACCTTGAGAGTAGCATGCCAAACTTAGGAGATATGTCAACAACTACCACATCCATTATAACACTCTTCATTGGTAATTGAGACAAATTAACCACAAGGTATTTTATTACTCCTAAACATTTTACAACTCCAGAATCGAATGCAAATAAATCATGATATGGCTTTGTGATAGTCAATCCAAGGGCCTCCATGACTGCTTTAGGCATTAAGTTATGTGAAGCTCCAGAATGTAGAAGGAAATTGTGAATCATCTGGTCATGAACAATTAAAGTTACATAAAAAGGTGGGGGAGAATTAGAAACATTTTCAGGCTTTTCATGAAAGCAGAGCCAATAATAATTGTAGGATTCTCTTCTTGTAAATTCATAGTATCTGAAGGAGAAGAATTGACTAGAACATTCACTAACTTGCATGCTGAATCCCTAAAACATGGAGTCTTCATTAACTCAGTCAATGGTATTAGAACTTTGACCTTGGACAATTCATTCTCAAAGTTAAAATCCTGTGCATTTTTGTTGGTTTCTTCAATTTCTGTTGTTTTGGTCTGATCTGTATGATCCTGTTTTCTTTTCTGAGTTTGATCAAGCAACTGTCTAGTAGGTGGGACTACCTTTTTTTTTGGAATTTGAACAACTTGTTTAGGGCCTGATCTCAAATTATAAGATTTTCTTGGATCAGTATGACATATACTAGCTGAAACTTGAGGATGATTATCACTCCCTTCCTGATTATCATATGAATCATAATACTCAGAATTATGATAACTGCTTTCAGTTATAAAACCTTCATATGATAGCTCCCCAAAAAAGTTTAAGGTCTGATTTAAATCATCCTCATACTGTAGATCTTCCACCCGTTCAATTTCTTCTATAAAATTATTTTGAAAAGGAGGGGGAACCCTCTGATCCTCATTTTCTCTTCTTTCCTTCTAAATATCATTATTTTTCCTTTCCTGAGGGATAAACCTTGGTACAAATTGTCTTCTGAACTGATTAGGATTTTGATTAGGATTAGGATTTCTTTGTCCATTTTGAAAGGGTTTATTTGAACTCTTCTCCAACTCCAATCTATTCACTTTTGCAGTCAAGCTTTTAATAATCTTACTCATCTCATCTAATTGACCTTCTTCCTTCTTTGATGTATAAGTTGCAGGTATAACAACATTCTTACCCTTTCGATCATGAACCTGATGGTATGACTACTCCTTAAGTCTATTAGAAGCCAAAATATTGGACTCCACCTCTAGAACAGCTTCTTGCATATTCAATAATGTTATAGCTCTCCTTTCTCTCAGGTGCATAGAAAAGTCATGATCAAAAGCATTTGCATATGTCAGCTTAGCTAAAGTTTCCGAGGGTTTAATTTCAACTGGAATTCTACCATACATCTTGTTGAAGCGTTTTAAAAAGTGAGCTATAGTTTCACAATGTTTTCTCTTTAAAGCTGCAAAATCAGTAATATAATATGTGTGATCTTTTGTATCCCCCCATTTTCTCGTAAATACATCTTGTAACTCCTCTATAAGTGTTATTGAATTTGTTGGTAACTCCCTAAACCATTTTCTAACATCACCATCTAGACTTGGCACAAACATTCTCATCCATACATCCTTTGCTTCTATATTTTGATTATCAGCATAACTCAAAAATGCAGTCCAGTGCTCTTTTGCAATTATATCTCCCTGCCCATCAAACCTAGGCAAATATTTTTGATAGTCTCCTCCCGGAAGGGCATTTAAAGGCTGAGGAAGTACCAAAGGAGCATACCTAGCAGCTACCATCCTATCCATCATATCAAGCTGTTGTTTAGCCATGTTGGAAGTATTTTGACTGCTTGAGGACAAAGATTTACTGGCTTTGACTTAACTAAACTGAATGATAGGAATATTAACTTTAGACTAAAACAAGGGAAATAACTCAGTTTTGAGTTTTTGGGGAGACAATGGATTGATAAAAGTTTGAATATATGTCTCTTCTAATTTTGGTTCAGAATATAGAAATGGAGATAAATACTGTGGTTGACCGAGAGAAAGTAATGATGGAGAAGATTTAGATCTTCCAAAAGAAGGATTATGTAACTCTTGCTTAACTTTCTTCAAAATCTTTTCTAGATCTGACACCCCTAGGTGTAAAGGTGAAGTGGGCTTCCCTCTAGTCCCAGACCTCCTGGAAGCCACTATGAAATACTACCTTGGTGAACTGTAGTCTGAAATAAAAATTTTATGGTTCTGTCCACCTCAAAACCAGAACAATAAAAATATCCCAGGGAAGATGAAACTTCACTTCCATCCCCGGCAATGGCGCCAAAGATGTTTGTGCTAGAATTTGTTCCCTGACTACTACAGGACCAAGCTAGAACAATCTCACAACAAAAAGTAAATAGGAAAGGGTTTTTTATGATTTTGGTTTGAAAATTCACCCTCAAAACACAAAATCACCAAAACAAACCCTATTTTCTGTTCATTGTATTGAGATTGTACTAGATTGCTCCCTCTGTAGTCTAGGGACAATTTCTAGCACAAACATGGTTAATAGAGTCAAAGTGGTGACTCTCATAAGAAGAGATAGAGATATGGATCATGACCATTTGACTTGACCCAACCCTTGTGGCTCAGGATTTATATGGAGTTTACGTAACATTGGGGAAAATAACATTTTAGGATGACTAATGGAACATACCGGTTCTATTCCCTGCTTTAGTTTGTAAAATCCCTCATTGGAGAAATCCCAAAATGTGACACCAACAGTAACTAAGTCTGGAATGACATTGAGTGCACCATCTCCATTGAATGGAGCAAGTACAAACATAAAAAATATTTTTATAAAATAATTGACTATTTTATTTTTTCACGTTTAAATACTGAAATTTACGTTTCAATTTTTCAATAATTTTTTTTATATTTGTGCATTTTCTTGTCATTGTAATAAACTCTTCAAATGGAGAATGTTATTGATTTATATATTGGGAAGACATATTGACAACCGTAAATTCTTGGACCTAATACGCCTCTAAAAATCCCTATTTTGGGTAATAATGACCATGCCTATACGAATATAGATAAGGGAGTGCCCCAAAAAGCTAGCCTATCACCAAATATGAATATTTATTTGCAGAATTTTGACTGCTTTGCTATGGGTATATGCTAAAGGAAAGAATTTAAGTACGGCAAGTATGTCGACGACCTCTCTTAGCTACAACATCAAGTTCAAACAGGATTGCGTTAGAAATAGTGTAAAAATTGTGCGGTTTTCTAAGGGTTTAGCTTGGACTCGGATACCATACCCTATCATTCTACAATTAAAAGGCTGTGGGATGATACCATATCTAATATCGGAGTGCTACCAATTGTCAATCATTCATTGATATTTATCTCTTACTATCCTTTTCTCTCTTTGTGGGACCAACTTTGTCAATTTACGTTCCCAGTCCTCGAATCTAACTTATATATGTTATGGTGTGATTGTATACGTAAGGTCGAGGAGGGGTTACTTATGTTGAGTGGTAGCGAGCCCCCTGCTAAGTGAATATGGATTTTCTAATAATGGGGGTTTCCAACAAGTCCAATGCCATTAATCTGACTAGGGAAGGTCAATATCTTGGGTTTTTTTTCTTCTTTTTTAATGGAACCCTGGAAATAATCCATATATATATCAATAATAAAAGCCATGAATTGGGATTAGTCCAACTTAAATGAAAATATCTGCGAAGAATAAAACAACAGATATTTTATGATTTCTAAAAATGGTAATCAAATTAGGCCAAAATAGTATGATCAAAGAAAATGATCCACTATTCCTCCTAAGCTCACATCCAAATTATTAAATTCAAACACAAAAAGACAAATAAATCCGTCAAACTTGGATTATATTACCTCAAAAATAGATTTCTCGAGTAAATATGTAACGTATAATGGACCGTGAGTATTCAAATGTAATGCAAATATGTTTTAGATTTAATGCACATATATCTATATTTTTTTCAGATCTAAATCCATACCGATCTCTCTATATTTTATTTCAATTCTAAAGCTAGAACTATATGTATCTAGTGGAGATCGATTCGATTTGACTGTAGCCTCATTTAACATTTGATTGAGTCTCATTTCATTTGAAAGGCCGATTTCATCATATATAAACCCTTCAAAATTTAACAATCACATCGCATTGAATTCTTAGAGAAAATACCTCCAAAGACATTTTGTAAATGTAATAATTTAAAACTAAATATATAAATACCTGTAGTTAGCGAGCGTATTTACCATTGCCTAGATTCACCTGCGTAAGCCAGAGAAAGAGAAAGAGTGTATCGACCGGATAGTGTATTGGTCATAAGCATTCTCACTAGAGATTTATGCACTTCTTATCTCCCTGGCCCTAGCTAGTGACTAAAATCATTTTTTACTTTAAATAAAAACTCTGTCTAATACTTTAGCCTCATTAACTTCCTTCCTTCTTGCCTCAAGTAAGGCCAGTAATTTAATTTATTCAGAAGAGACCACTTTATTTGCAGGCATGTAAAATGTATAGTAAAAGGGAACTAAGGGCACTCCAGGAACCCAGCCAGCCCTATATTTGTCCAAAGGCCCAATATTTCGTAGTTCGATTTGCTATGATTATTCGATTAATGGAATTGGGCCTCTAACATAGGGCACGGTGACAGAGAAATCTACCCTTATAAGGATAAAATGCTAGTTTCATTCCACTAGCACTCGGTCACTTGCAAGTTATCGAAATTGGAGAAAAAACTCACTACACACTGAGGTGGGAACTGCAAAATAGTATATAGACTTAAAGGCCAATGAATTCCAAAATTCGTACCAAATCTAAACTAAAAAAATCTCCATCAACTATTTCGAACAAGGGTCTATGTCGAAACATACAAGGGTGCATGTACAAGGGATTCCAAAACAGTGGACTATGATGGCTCTAAAAATGGAATTGGAACAACAACATGGACTACAACATATTAACCAGATCTACAATTGGTGTTACTGATGGTTAATGCTCATTGTTGGTTCTTTAATTACCCTGGTCTTTCATCACCCAGTTTAGAATCATGTTGTTTTTCTCTTTACGACCAATGTGGATGGATCCTAATGGTATCATCACGCCCAAGTTCCAATGGACCTCAGTTCTCTCATCAACCAGTTACCAAATAATCTATGTAACCTATAAAATAAACATATTCGAATAACAACCAGTTTGTCCCAATTGCAATCTTACGATAAATGCTTAGTTCCACCTGTTGTTGTTATCTAAAATTTGAGGGAGAACTTCATGCAGCAAAACCCCAAACTCAAAGAAACCCCTTCATCCAAATTGGTTGATGGGTATTGTTGGAAATATCATAATTAATGAGCTGATTGCATATTAGATATGTTCCATCTCTGTCAGACCCTAGTCAATCATTTTTTCAGTCTGCAATGTTTGACAGATAGTCAATTTACAGCCAATCCCAGACACGGCAAGTTAGTATTTAAGTAGCCACTCTTGTATTCAGCAAGATCAGATTTCTTAGGTAGAAATTAATTGTAGATTTTATTGCAAACATGTAACTTCGAGGAGAAGCCAAACCTAAGATTTTGTATAAATAGATATCTCTCGTAGAAGATTAGTAAGAGATGAAGAGATAGGAATAAGAGTGAAGAAGAAGAAGTGAAAATCGTGAAGTAATTCAAGAGTCCAAGCTCTGTGTAAATGGTGAAAGATTGAAGTTAATATCATCTCTTTGTAAGTGTGCAAAGTTACTCTGTTTTACTGAGTAATATATATAAGTCTATAGTTTCGCATATTCATTCTCAAGAATGTTAAATGTTGTGTTGGGCACATCTACTTCATATTTAGTTGTGTGAATGTTGTTTACATTTACATGCAGTAAATCAAATCAAGAATTCGACGCGCAGTAACTTCTACATATATTTAAGTTATTATGTTTTAAGTCAAATTTATTTAAGTTTGAGTTGTGCGCACTTATTGCGCAATGTTCAACTACGCAGTTGAAAAGTAGAATTGCACAGTTAACCTTTGTGCAGTAGAAACATGCAGTTAATCTGCATGCAGTAAAAGGTTGAATCACGCAGTTAATATGCTCACGGTAAAAGAGTGAAGGTGAATCGCGCATGTAATCTCCACGCAATCATTTTGTGAAGTAAAGTGTTTTATAAAAGTGGAAGAAAATATAAAGCAAAGTATTTACTAGGACATGTGCAGTCCCTTAGCAAAAAGAAAAATAAATATTCATGTATCGCGCAATGAATTTTAATTGACTACATGTGTCCTTTTTTCCTTTCATCTAGTATCAGAGCTTGGTTTACGGAAAGTAGAATTTTTATTTACATAAAGGAAAAGTGATTAAGTATGGCTTCCACTTCGAGTAATATGCAAACCCCAATATTTTCTGGTAAAAATTATGAATAATGGTTTCTAACAATGAAGGCTTTGTTTAGAGGTCAACATGTATGGGACATAGTCTAGACTGGTTATGCAGAACTAGCAAATGCAGCAGCATACAACAATCTCACACAAGTTGAGAAGGATGTTATGAGAGAACAGAGGAAGAAATATGGAAAGGCGTTGTTCCACATACATCAAGTGACACATGAATCAATACTCCCAAGAGTAGCAGTAGCGCAGTCGGTTAAAGAAGCGTGGGGCACGCTAGAAACAACATATCAAGGTTTCAACAAGGTAAAAACTGCCAAACTTTAGATTCTTAGAAGAGAATTTGAATCTTTGTCAATGAAAAATACAGAGTCAGTAGAATCGTTCTATACTCGTGTTATTGGTCTGGTTAATCAAATAAAGTCTCATGGAGAAACTTTAAGTGACCAAAGAGTTGTGGAAAAAGTTCTTAGAGTTCTACCAAAGAAATTTGCATCTTTGGTTGTAACCCTGGAGGAAAACAAAGATTTGTCCACATTTACCATTGATGAGTTGCAAGCCTCATTGCTCAATCATGAACATAGAATCAACGGTTCATATGCATCACTGGAAGGTGCATTCGCAGCATAGTCATCCATAAGGAATGGAATAGGCAGAGGAATATCACACTCAAGAGGCAGAGGACAAAGTTCGTTTAGAGGAGGTCGTAGTAGCAGCCCTGGGCATGGCACTGGTAGAGGCTAGAATCAATCTCCCACTCAGTCAAGTGGAAAAAGGTATGATAAATAAAAAATTCAATGTCATTACTGCAAGAAGTATGGACACTTCGCATATGAATGCAGGAAGAAGCAGTATGACCAAGGAAAGCAAGGTAAAGCACAGTCAAGCAGCAGCACCACTCCGAACAGCTCACTGTTCTTAGCATGCGCATCTCCACTGGAATGCAATGCTGTCAAAGAAAGTCTAAATGACATATGGTATTTAGACTCAGGCTGTAGAAATCATATGACTGGAAATTTAAGTTTATTTTCTAGTCTAGATAAATTAGTTCAAACTGATGTCACGCTAGGAAATAATATTCAAGTTACTATTTTGGGAAAGGTTAATATTGATATTGTAACCAAATAGGGGGAGTAGAAACATATGTCTGATGTTTATTATGTTCAAGGTTTGAAGCACAACCTGATGAGCATTGATCAGCTGATGGAAAAAGGTTACAAAGTTCACATGGTAGGAAAGTGCTATGTGATCAAGGACATATTCCCAAGCAATCAGTTGATAGCAAAAGTGCAGATGACAAGCAATCGCTTGTTTCCTTTGAGGATAAGACCCATCATAAGAGGAAAAAAAACTGAAGTTGTTCATGCAAGTCAAAATGAGAATTCTGGAACTGCACTCCGTGTAGAGAGCAAAGGAGCAAAAATTCATTGCGCAGCAAAAGAGAAGGACAGTGCAATGCAAGCAGCGTTTTAGACAGGAATAAAGGATGAATCCTAGTTATGGAATTTTAGATTTGGACATATGAATTTTGGTGGGCTGAAGCAACTACACACAAAGGAGATGGTGAAAGGATTGCCATTGATTGAAAAGCCAGAGAGGATTTGTGAAGGCTGTATCTTTGTAAAAGAGCATAGAGAGACTTTTCCAGTCGGAAAGTCATACAGAGCGCGCACACCACTTGAAATCGTGCATTCTGATATTTGTGGACCGATGCAAACACCATCCATGGGAGGATGCACTTATCTTCTCACATTCATAGATGATTTCACAAGAAAAACATGGTTTTATTTTCTAAAGCATAAATCTGATGCATTTGATTGTTTTCAATAGTTCAAGGCACTCGTGGAGAAGCAAAGTGGTTACAACATCAAGATATTGAGAACAAATAGAGGTGGTGAGTATGTTTCGAATGATTTCTTAAACTTTTGCAAGAATCATGGCATACAGAAGCAGTTCACTGCGCAGTATACACCGCAGCAGAATGTTATCACGGAGAGGAAGAACAAAACGATCATGGAGATGGCATGCAGTATGTTGGTAGCTGTGCATCTGTCAAATGAATACTGGGCTGAAGCAGTGGCAACTGCAATATACATCATGAATCTATGTCCGACGAAGAGCATGAAGAACAAGGTTCCACAAGAAGCATGGACAGGTATGAAACATAGTGTTTCGTATTTTGAAATTTTTTGGTTGTGTAGCATACGTGCATGTTCCAGATGATCTAAGAAAAAAATTAGACAATAAGGGACAAAAATGTATTTTTATTGGATATTGTGAAGACACAGAAGAATACAAGTTGTATGATCCTATTGCAAGGAAAGTCATCATCAGTCGTGATGTTCAGTTTGTGGAAAATGAAGCATGGGATGGAACAATAGAGAACAATGTCAAAATCGTGTCACATGTTGAACATGATGACAGCATAGAAGATGTGGATGAGACTCCACAAGTAAATCAAAATTGCTCAACTCTGTCTACTACAAGGATTACACAACATGCTCCAGCACAAGCAACTCCAAGACAAGGCGCATCTCAAGCTACTCCCTCAAGCACACCAAGTGCGCAGCAAATTCCATCAAGCAGTTTGCACAGCTCACGCAGTTCAACACTAGCAACTCCACCAAGGACAAGAAGTCTGCGCGAGATATATGATGCTGGTGCACCTAATTCATTTTCATGCTTTGCATTATTTTCTCAAGTTAATGATCCATTAACATTTGAAGAAGCTGTTGAAGACAAATTTTGGGCACAAGCCATGGATGAAGAAATAGAATGCATTGAGAAGAATCAAACATGGGAACTAGTTGATGTTCCTGAAGATAAGGATGTGATAAGCGTGAAATGGATTTATAAGTCCAAGCAAGATGTTGATGGGAATGTGCAGAAGCACAAGGCAAGATTGGTAGCAAAAAGGTTCACTCAGCAGCCTGGCATAGACTTCAATGAAACCTTTGCACCTGTAGCATGAATGGACACTATCATAACAGTTTTGGCCATCGCAGCACAAAAGAAATGGCCTATTTATCAAATGGATGTTAAGTCTGCATTTCTAAATGGTTGTTTACAAGAAGAAGTATACGTAGAGTAGCCACAAGGTTATGAAGTTCCAGGACAAGGACATAGAGTATACAGATTGAAGAAGGCACTCTATGGTTTGAAGCAAGCTCCCAAAGCTTGGTACAGTCGCATTGACTCATATCTCATTCAGAATGGATTTCACAAAAGTGAATGTGAGCCAATGTTGTACACAAAGATCAACCAGCAAGGTAACAAGCTAATTGTCTACTTGTATGTAGATGATTTAATATTTACTGGTGATTTTGGAATAGAAGAATTCAGAACAGTCATGCAAAGTGAATTTGAAATGACTAATTTGGGGCTTCTGAAGTATTTTCTGGGCATTGAAGTCCAGCAAACTGAAAATGGTATATTTATATCACAATCAAAGTATGCAAGTGATGTATTGAACATGTTTAAGATGTTAAATTGCAAGACAGCTCCAACACCAGTGATAATAGGTTTGAAATTAATCAAGGATGATGATGGATCCACTATAGATCCTAGACTATTTAAAAGGCTAGCAGCCTGATGTATCTTACAACAAGAAGGCCAGACATCATGTATGGAGTCAGCCTAATCTCAAGATTCATGGAGTCACCAAAAGAATCACATTGGCAAGCAGGTAAAAGAATTTTGAGGTATGTAAGTGGAACAAAAGACTTTGGTATTTTGTATTCAACCTCAGAAAAATTGAAACTCATTGGATACACTGACAGTGATAATGGAGGCAGCATGGATGATAGGAAAAGCACATATGGGAATACATTTCACGTAGGAACAAGTGTTGTATCATGGGCTTCAAAGAAACAGCCCGTAGTAACTCTCTCTTCAGCAGAAGCAGAGTATGTTGTTGCAACAAGCGCAGCATGTCAAGCAGTTTGGATGTGCAGAAAGTTAAGTGATTTGTTGCAGGTCCAGCAAGAATCCACAATCATTTACTGTGATAACAATTCAGCTATGGCATTGTCAAAGAATCATGTGTTTCACAAGAGAACCAAGCACATCAACATAAGGTATCACTTCATCAGAGAATTCATAAACAACAAAGAAATCTGTTCAGAATTTTGCAGGTTTGAAGATCAAGTTGTAGACATATTTACAAAACCATTGGCAAAGGACCCACTCCAATTTCTGCGAAGTTGTTTGGGAGTGACTAGTTCTGCACAATGAACTATGTCATGAACAGAGCATGTTTTAGCTCTGAAATATTTTGTAATATTGTATTTTTGTTTAATGATCCCCATCTGGTCATAATTAGGGGGGAGTGTTGGAAATATCATAATTAATGAGTTGATTGCGTATCAGATATGCATCGTCTCTGCCAGACCCCAGTCGGTCATTTTGTCAGTCTACAATGTTTGATAGACAGTCAGTTTGTAGCCAATCCCAGACATGGCAAGGTAGTATTTAAGTAGCCGCTCTTGTATTCAACAAGATCAGATTTCTTAGGTAGAAATTATTTGCAAAGTTTATTGCAACCCTGTAACTTCGAGGAGAAGCTAAACCTAAGATTTTGTATAAGTAGATATCTCCCGCAGAAGATTAGTAAGAGATGAAGAGATAGGAATAAGAGTGAGAAGAAGAAGTGAAAATCTTGAAGTAATTCAAGAGCCCAAGCTCTTGTGTGAACGGTGAAAGATTGAAGTTAATATCATCTCTTTGTAAGTGCGCAAAGTTACTCTATTTTACTGAGTAATATATATAAGTCTATAGTTTCGCATATTCATTCTCGAGAATGTTAAATGTTGTGTTGTGCACATCTTTTTCATATTTAGTTGTGTGAATGTTGTTTACATTTACACGCAGTAAATCAAATCAAGAATTCCAAAGTATTTCACCGTGGTGAATGCCCTAGTTTAAGGCGCAGTAACTTCTACATATATTTCAATTCTTATGTTTTAAGACAAGTTTATTTAAGTTTGAGTTGTGCGCACTTAAATAGGTATACAAAGTTAACCGCATAGTTAACCTTTGTAAAAGTGAAAAGTGTGTGCAAAAGTAATTTGTATAAAGTGCGCAAAGTCAAGTTCCGCAAAGTTAGAATAGCGCGCATTTATACAAAGTAAAGTATTGGGCAAAGTTAAGAGTTGTGAATTTGCCAAAAGTTCAAATGTGTTGAAAAGTAGAATTGCACAGTTAATCTTTGTGTAGTAAGAAAGAGGAATTGCGCAGTAGAAATGTACAACACAGTAAAAGGTTGAATCGCTCAGTTAATCTGGGCACAGTAAAAGGGTGAAGGTGAATGGGGCATGTAATCTCGGCGCGATCATTTTGTGAAGTAAAGTGTTTTATAAAGGTGGAAGAAAATATAAAGAGGACATGCGCAGTCCCTTAGCAAAAAGAAAAAGAAATATTCATGTATCATGCAGTGAATTTTAATTGATTGCGCGTGCCCTTTTTTCCTTTCAGGTATCCATAAAGAAATTTATTTACCTCTTTAATGTACTGGCTGATAATTGCAATATCCTTTAGATCGTTTTGAATTGCATGAGCTTTAGGGGTTTTAATCTAACATAGAAAACCACAGAAAATGAGTTAGTACAGGGTTTAGATAAAAACAACCGATACAAAAAAACACCTAACACATAAAAGAAAACAATACCTCACATGATTAAACATAGGCATTAGCTCAGTATAATCAAAGATGGTTCAAAATAAAAAAAATGCAAGGTGAAAAGTTTTAAACATAGAGCAGATATTTCATAAGTAAAAATGTTATTTTCAATTCCCGCAAGCTTCATACCTCTCCTCTAAAACATTTCACCTCCCGCGCATCCAATATACCCAATTCTCACTTCAAGTCCAGAAATATTGATAGAGTGAGGATGACACTTCCCATAGGTTGAAGTATTAACTGGCGGATGATGCTGCCTGTTACATACTAGATGAGAAATTGATGATGTGGACCGCACTGTTGGAGAGCCTTATGCACCAGACAGGCTCACCTTTAAGGCGAGCCTGTCAGGTGGCATACCCATCCATACCATGAGGTGTATATTCTCATGGCATCAACTCGCTCCGGCGATGGAAAAAATCGATGTCCAATCCCCTTGATAGTATTTACTACTAGCCGATGGCATCACAGAGAAGAGAAACGTCATCATAAAACAATGACATCAAAGAGGAGGAAAACGTCAGCGCAAAAGGATTTGAATTTGAATTTTAGAGGGAATCTCATTGCTAGAACTTTTAACGTTGTTCCATTTATTTGAACTTGAAATTGAGCATGATTGATTAACGCCTGTCCATTCCATTCATTTAGATTTGGATTTGAATGTGAGCAGGGTAATTCTTGGAACTTCTTGAGAATGAGCCATCAGTGCCATAGTCCAAAGCGAGCTCATGCTGTTGTTAAAGGATCTTTTCATTCTTGAAAATCTTAAGAGGTAGTTAAAGGATCTTTTCATTCTTGAAAATCTTAAAAGGTAGTTACATTATTCATTATGGTGAATTACATTATTCGTTATGTGTGGGTGCCTAACAATAGTTTTAAAGATTGTAGATTTTCTTTCGCACAACTGTCTGCGCTTTTTCTCCAACTTTAGAAACTTTATAAGACTGTTTTCTATGATTTTTCCATATCGAGGATGGCATGTTTGAGCAGCTGATAAAAAAATTCCCTTCGTAGAATGGCCATGCAAATTTGTACTATAATTTTGAAAATTTCTGCATTCAATCTCAAGTATTTGAAATTAAATAAAATTACTCTGCAAGGAAATCAATGCCTTTCACGAACTGGTTGAGGAAAATTAATCTTCATGATTTGAGTACAATTGTGATTTCTCTCACAACAGTTATTAGCCATAGCCATTGTTACGTGCTTTTTATAGATTCTTAGTTTCTTAGTTTTAATTCGAGCTTTGTTACGAGCTCTGTATAGATTCATAGTTTATTACAGGTAAAATTTCACGACAGGGCACATATAGAGAGGTCGCAAGCCTAACGGTTGCAATTGTTGATTATCCTAGCCTGTGACCAGAAAGGGGATGTATATTGGATTGCGTCATCTATCGGGACGAAATCCTCGGAGTAGAGCAGTTTGAAATGCATATGCCCCACCTCTCTAATTTCCTCAAAAGATTAGAGAACCGACGAATGTGAATATCAAGGTTTCACCCGTTTAACGTGGGTAAATCGTTGTAGTTAGTTTCCTTCTCATAACGGAATTGTTTTTTAAGAAAACAATGAATTTATTTTCAAACAACTTCTAAGCTTAAAAAGATATTCCCGAGAAGCGATTGGAATCTCAACTGAGTATTACTTACTGCTTACTGGTAATTACCGAAACTTACTTCATTCCATGGCATTATTAAATTTATCAAGAAATATGCCATAGTAGTCCACTTTATTACATTTAGAGTATCGCAGAGCACAATATCAAAGTAGCACAATGTTACATTTTGCTTTACGAGTAATTTCTGAGTTTTTCTCCTTATAGCATAAGAACTTGGTGAGAACTATTAGAATGCTTGTGTTCTTGAGATGTTAATGATATTTTTTTAAGGAAAAATATATGTACAAAATAGCTTCATTTTCAATAAGTATAATATAGAAGCCTTTCAAAACTTTTAATTTTATAATTCATAATATTGAAACATATTATGAACATAATTTTGGAAGGTTTTATATGGTTGTTAAATTTAAATTTTATTTTATAATTTATGATTATTTGGTTTAAGGTTTGAATTGGTATTATTTTAGAAGCTTATTATGTTTTTTATAACTTTATTGTTGGTTTATTTAGTTATGAATGTTTTATTTTAGAAGTATGTTGTAAAACAAAGTGCAACATTAAGTTATAGATTAATTATGTTGAATAAAACTATAAAATTATTAATATGATTTTGTGCTATTTATTAAATTATTATTATAATTAATATAGTGACTTTGTAAAAGAATTAAAGTTTACTTATAGTATTTTAAGCAAGGATGTTTTGTTTTTATAAGCATTTTTTTATGACATCAAGTATTTTAAGTTAATATTGTTTAATAAAAAAAAATAGTTAATAATAATATTTTATTTTTATATTATTGATATTTTAAAAAACTATACGTTAAAATAAATATGATGTTTTAGTTAAAATTTATGTACAAAATTTGTAAACTTATGTTTAATGTTTACATTAACATTTAAAAATAGATTTATTAAAAATCTCGTTACAAAAGTTTACATACACATATAATTAATGTTTACATTAACATTTAAAAATAGATTTATTAAAAATCTCTTTACAAAAGTTTACATACACATATAATTAATGCTTACAAAGACTTAAACAATTTATCTATTAAATATCCATTTATTGTCATCACTTTATCTTATAGTCAAGTAATGATCATGAAAAAATCATTTAGAATATAAAACTAGGAAATGGAATCCTAAGATGGCACCTTAGGCTTACATTTTTACTCCCGATATTACTGATCCACTCTATCTACTAGATTATTTATGTAATTACAAGTCTTTTTATTCAAATTCTATTTATTTTATAGTCATATCTTTACTAAATTTTCAATAGATTACAAAAACAACAAAATCATTATAGAATGAAAATAACTTTAATAAAATGATGGAAGATTATTTATGTAATAATAAGTTTTTTTATTCAAATTCTATTTATTTTATAGGTATATCTTTACTAAATTTTCAATGGCTTACAAATACAATAAAATCAATAAAGTGATGGAAGATTATTTATGTAACTACAAGTCTTTTATTCAAATTATATTTATTTTATAGTCATATATTTACTAAACTCTTAATTAATTACAAATACAACAAAATAATTATACAATTAAATAGCTTCAATATTTATTAACTTTGTTTTAAAATCATCTAAATTTCTTATTCTAACCTTTTCTATAAATTTTATAATCTAAAAATATATTAATGGTGAATTTTTAAGAAATAATAAAAAGTATAAAATTTTATGTGAATTGAATTTCAATAATTTTACCCATCCTAACTGAATTAATAATTACCAATATTCTAAAAACATTATAAACATAAAATCTTCTTTATTTTATGGTTTGTAGGTGTATCCAATACATTCTCAAGCCTAATTTATTTAAATTTCACATTTATATATTATAAATAATTAAGAAAACATTACCACATAAATAAACAATATTTAAAGAGATAGAAAGTCTTTATATTAATTATATAATTTATATATAAAATTTTAGGTTTATATATTATAAATAATTGAGAATAAATTGTAACAGGCTTGCTAGTACGCTACTATTTTTTAAGTAATAGGGTGTAATTTTTTTTTTCTTTTCTCTTTAACTCAAGTGTTAGTTCTAAAGAAAGTATGATAGATTATTGATAAGATTCAATCTTCATAAATCTAATTGCTTGTATGTGTTCTTAATAACCAAATATACATTACAACCCTATTTTTCAATGAGGTTGTTTCATGTTTATTATCACCTTATCTAAACATATTGAAGAATTTGTGCAAATGCCATTTCAATATAAAATAAATTATCCATGCTTAACCATTGAAAAAATTGTAACTATTGAAATTAATTTGAACAACTAAAATTTACCAAGTTTGAGAGAACTCATTATACCTCTCTAAATGATCCTGTCATAGCACTCATTATTACACTATGAGAACTATCATATCTCAAGAGCTCCCAGTATGATACAAACTCTTTCAAGAATACATTATCAAGGACATTATCAAGGACATTATCATATGAGCAAATAGAAGATTGTACCATGGATTTAAAAATTATTAGTGAACATCCCTTTTAAGCTTTATTGTAGGGCTTACATTTAACTTGTAATCACTCTTTCAATTAATGTATTCATTTTAATAATCAAATCTAAACTTCTAATCTATTTCAAATAGTATAAAAAACAATATAATGAATGCTTACTATTATATACGTAATGGATGTCCACTCCAACACATACCATAATTTTACATAGAAAATTCTCATGAACATCACATTCATCCCATATCCAATTTTAAACAACATTATTGATGAATAGTAATATCAAGGCATATATATATATATATATATATATACGACTCTTATCTTCATAGACTTATGTGACTTTTTCTCTAAGTATAAACAATAAGGAATGTAAACAAATAGCATTCATTAAAGAAGGATCATATACACATTTTCTCTCATACCGAATCTCTATATGTTAAATACATGTATTTATAAACTTCACTAACAACAATAACAAAGATTGTATAGAACACTTATCTGACTTTAGTAAACCTATGTGACTG
This sequence comes from Larix kaempferi, assembly GCA_027924585.1. Classification (NCBI taxonomy): domain Eukaryota; kingdom Viridiplantae; phylum Streptophyta; class Pinopsida; order Pinales; family Pinaceae; genus Larix; species Larix kaempferi. The sequence goes on from BSBM01001879.1 coordinate 9,814,273, forward strand.
AAGGCTTGACTACAACTTTCCACCCAACCGTTTGGCTCTATGTTCAGCATATATTACTGCCACCAAGAGGCCACCCCTGAGTTGGGAAACGAATTTACTAGAACAGTAATGGTAATAAGGATCTATCATCGAGGTTCCTTACCATCGTCAAGAAGGGAACTCACAATATCTTTTATGAATGGGCCATTTTAATTCGACCTTCAATTCATAAATGCAACTTCCTCCATTTAAACAATTAAAATAACTTCAAACCCAGATTTATAAAATTTATAAGAAACAATTATAATTTATAAGAAACAATTATTAATCTAGATTCCGCTTATTATATCCCAATTTATGTTTTAAGAAACATATGTTCTGTGGGGTTATAGCTAATATGTAGAAGGTCAAGGGATTCCAAAAGACCCCTCTCATCCCTTACATCACAACCATTCAGGTTCGTAGCCTCAAAACACACACTGAGCATAGCATATATTTTCAAAATAAGTTTAACATAATGGTATTAAGACTGCGCCCTTTCCTATCTTTTTACCCAACAACAAAAAGATTATATATATATATATATATAATTCCAAATTGGAGTTGAGGGATTGCGCCCCTATCTAGCTCTTCACTAAAGTATATGTATACATATATTAATTGTAATTCTAACATAGAGTTAAGGGGAGGCACTACCCAAGCGTTGCGCCTTCCTATTCCAACTAATCAACAAACATATAAATTAAAAGCTCAAGCTGTAGCCTCGGGCTGTGTCACTCTAGTCGCACCCTCTACGGTTAAACCAGATATCAGGATTTAATAGAGCTATGCTCTATTTTTTTTCTTTTCTTTCGTTCTCATGAAAACATCAGAAAACAAGTGTGAGATCCCCAAAAGGGTTTCTCTCTCTTTGGTTCGCACATGTAGCGCACAATCATTAAAATTTCAGCGGATGAGATCGCCATTGTAAACCCGGCCAAGTAATATTTATATGCAGAAATCACCATTGTAATTTAAACCCACTCTATACGAAGAGATCGGCTATGCAATTAAAAACTTAATCTATATGCAGAGCAACAATAATTACACACATAAATTTATGGGCATGGCCCTTCTCCTATCAACGTAGAAATACCATGATTACACACAAGAAGTTCTGGGAATCAGATTTCCGTCATGGACGCTCTCCCTTTTTATAAGTAGGGGATGTAATAGAACGAATAAAAAAAATCATTTTCCCACCTAAAAATCCCTTCTATCTTGCGATTTTTGTTTAATATCTTCCCCAAAGAATGGTAATTCAGTTAGCAACTCTTTACCAACCTCTTTATATATTTTTGAAATATCTTCTTCATCGTGGGCGCTGATCTCTTTTAAATGAAGGAAGGAATGTTCCCTTTCAAGCCAACCCTTACCACCAAAACTGGGAATTCGGCTGCAAAATATTTCGAGTGTCCGATGCACCAGGATGGCATCCATAATTACTAACTAAATCTCATGGCTTCCTAGCCACTCACCTCTCCCCTTAGTAGATCCCTTCAAACAAATTTGTTGATATTGTTCTATGTGATCTTTGAAATGAACTTTAGTCACTTATTGGATTTAATCAAGGTTCAAAAAACACACACATTAAGGCCATGGACGATAGTTAAACTCTATTGTCATTTTGTTAGTTCATATATCATGTTTCAAATTTAAGATATGTTTCAAGTTGCTTACAATAGAAAGAACATTAATTAAAAAATTTGAACACCAATATACATTCTTAAAATTTCTAAATTTTGTAAAATACATGTTTTATTTATTTATTTATGTGATGTTTTTTTCATTATCTACCTAATTTTTCCATAACTAATTGTATTTGTATCCATATTCATATTCAAATATTACTACTATGTCCCAAAATACATATCCTAGAATTTGGTTTTTTCTATCATCATTAAACAACCTCTAGAGGCAAAATGTAGAAAAAGTCTTCTCTTTGAAGTTCAACCAGCACTAATTGTATTGGACAATACTCTCGAGACATAGATCAATCCACTAAGCTCTTTCAAGCCAAACCTCAAGTTTTTGATAAAAAACCAAAGCAATCCTTTGAATGTCAGGTTTCCGATAAAAAACGAAAGCAATGCTTCAAATGTTAACTTAGACTTGGAAACAAAGAGTTCCAAGTATGGAAAGTTAATAGAAAGAAACATATATTGTTTTTTGATGGAGGTTTAGCATTGTATGTTGTTTTCTGATGGAGCTTGTAGCAGTAGTGGGAGGATCATCTATGATCTAGAGGACATTTAAGGAAGTAGAGTTTGCTTGGGGACTGGGAGCCATCATCAACAAAGAAGTAGAGACCATGATTGTTTAATAAGGGTGGTGTATACTCTGAAAAACATATTACTATCATGATGGTTTTGGGTTGTGGGGATTCAACCATCATAATAGATCCCTCTCAGTGTTAATTATAAGTTGAAATATTAGACTCACCAAACACATTCAAATATCCTTAAATCTAGACAAATATTTTTTCAACTTGAGTTTCTCCGAGTATTAAGAAATATTAAGATTACAAAATATTAGCCATGATTGAGGGTATCACATTATACAAAGCCATACCATGACATTGATTAAATGCAACTTGAAGAATCTCCTCCTAGACATGTATAAGAGTAAGCAAGTTGGATGGGTATGGGAATACAATCTCACTCTCCTCATTGTTAATTCATTGTTGACACATGAAGTTAGAAGGATTATGAAGATAGCTCTACCTTATGTGAATGGCATCTCATTCTAGGTACTGAAAGCGATTCTCTTGGTATTGTTTATTAATTTTTGGTTTGGATCATGTGGTAGTTATATTAAAAGAAGTGACACATACACTCTAAAAAGGGTGAGAAGTTTATTCATTTTCAATGAGTTTATGTAAGAATATTTGATCCTCTGAATACAATTTTATTTGTTCACCGTGAGATTCAAGAAATTAAGGCTCATTATCATTAACAAATAACTACTATGTGCTATGTGACTTGACACTTGTGAAATGAGGAATGAAGGGGAGTTGATAGAGGTACATAATTTTGTGAGAATTATGTTCATAAAAAGAAAGATATGGGAAGAATATTAGTATATAAGGTGGCTATTTGATCCAGGGAAGTGGAATAAATTGTGGATAAGTGTGATTGAAGTTAGACTTTTAATAAATTTGCTGGAGTGAGTTTTCATTAGACTTTTATTAAATTTGTTGGAGTTAGTTTCCGTTAGAAATTTTAATAAATTTGCTGGAGTAAGTTTCCTTTAAAATCAATGTGACCATATTTTATCACCAGCATAGATTTTGCAAACAACCTTTAAAGGACAGACTTACCCTAGTCAATGATTAATGACTAAGTGATGTTGATGTTTGAAAAGACATTGATTTGCACCAAGAGTTGGTGGAACAATGAGCATTATTGGTGGAACATTGAGAACTATTGGTGGAACCAAGATATCTGTTTATGGAACTAGGAGCATTGTTGGTGGAACCATGATTGTTGGTGGTGGAATGATGAGAAATGGTCTCCAGGTGGTGGAAGCATGCACATTTATGGAACCATGAGTATTATTGGTGGAACATTGAGACTTATTGGTGGAACCGGGAGATTTGTTTATGGAACATTGAGAACTATTGGTGGAACCAAGAGATCTTTTTATGGAACCATGAGCTCTATTTATGGAACCATGAGCATTGTTGGTGGAACCATGACCATTAATGGTGGAACATTGAGAATTACTCATGGAAATATTTGTTATTCCCTAGAAAATACACAAACACATTTCCCATTACTCATGGTTCCATAAATAGAGTTCATGGTCCATAAATAGAGCTCATGGTTCCACTAATAATGTTCATGGTTCCATAATTAGATCTCATGGTTCCATAACTAAAGCTTATGGTTCCCCGAACAATTCTCAGGGTTCCATAAATAGAGCTCATGGTTCCACCAACAATGCTCATGGTTCTAGCAATAATGCTCATGGTTCCATAAATAGAGCTCATGGCTCCACAGAAAGTGCTCATGGTTCCACCAATAATGCTCATGGTTCCATAAATAGAGCTCATGGTTCCATAACTAAAGCTCATGGTTCCACCAACAATGCTCATGGTTCCATCAATAGAGCTCATGGTTCCACCAACAATGTTCATAAATAGAGCTCATGGTTCCACCAACAATGTTCATAAATAGATCTCATGGTTCCACCAACAATGTTCATAAATAGATCTCATGGTTTCACCAACAATGCTCATGGTTCCATAAATAGAGCTCATGGTTCCACCAATAGTGCTCATGGTTCCACCAATAATGTTCATGGTTCCATAACTAGAGCTCATAGTTCCACTAACAATGCTCATGGTTCCATAAATAGAGATCATGGTTCCACCAACAATGTTCATAAATAGAGCTCATGGTTCCACCAACAATTTTCCTTCTTGTTATTTTGGGTACCTTGAAATTTCCCCTTCTAATTATTTTGAGCACAAAGAAAATGAGCAATTCTCAAAATGTTTAGGCTAAAGCTCTATAAGTTTAAAGTCATTGTTTGTTTTATTAAGTGATTTAAAGTAATTACTTTAAAGTAAATGTGGTAAATTATGGTCACAAATATAATTCTAAATATGCAATGTGGTTGTTACAAGTGTAACGACTCATTTTATTTAAAGAAAATAAGTTTTTTGACTATTTTTAGAAGCAAATATTGAAATGTGAAGTATAAATTGATTATATTAATTAACAACTATATAAATGGGAGTTTGATTTAGGAGTAATAATACTTGAATTATAAGAGTTTGATTAAGGATTAATACTTGAATTATACATTGGTTAAGCTTGGTTAAGAACACACATTAAATCTATATAAACTCTAAAACGCTTTCTAACATAATAAAGGAAAGATGCACTCTATCACATAATAAAGGGAGGATGTTGAAGGATTTCAAATTAACTAAGATAATAACAATCACATTGAAATTGAGTATGCTACATAGATCTGGGTTTGAACTCTGTATGCGGTTTTTTTGGCTTGAGCGAGAAGGTGGAGAGAAAACCCTAGCTCTTCAAGGAAGCATATTCAGAGATTTTTTGATCGAGGGTTCAGGGGTTGGTTCCGACTTGCTCGCGAGCCTAGCCCTGATAGACTATCTAACACGGGCTCGAGGCCCTCTCCCTGGGTTTCTTGATGGGATCGAGCTCCCCCCCACGACCGCCACTAACAGGCCCTCCGGTGGTCAACTCTATGGAGTCCCAGACTACAATTGGACAGGGTGCTAAACAAAGAATGAGTCCAGGTGGATGCCTTCCTAGATCCTTGAAGATCCCAGCCATGCAAATCAAATCTTTCAAGATCCGAGAGAGAATTGAAGAATGGCGTGAAAAATCCCTAATAGGGAAGTTTGTGGGTATTGGCTCTAAAGAAAGAGATATGGTGAATTGGATCAAGTGCACATGGAAACCTAAGGGACATTATGATCTCCAACTGGGTTCCAAAGGGTTTTTCACCATTATCTTCTTCAATGTAGAGGATCGGGATCGAATTCTGGAAGGAGGACCACACTTCTTTTTCTCAGTTGGGTTATATCTTAGACCCTGGAAGGAAAGGTTCAACCCTGAAACTGAGGATGTGACTGTTGCCCCGGTATGGATCAGGCTATTTTCCCTTTCCTGCGAATACAAGGATTTGGAGATTCTTCAAGATATTGGCAACACTTTCGGTGAATTTGTTAAAATTGCGGACCATACTAAACAACAGCGGTACATAGCATATTCCCAGATATGTGTTTACATGGATCTTTCAAAGGAGCTCCCTGAAGCAATAAGTCTAAACTAGGAAGACGAGGAATGGATCCAACATCTTGATTACGAGCAACTCCCCTTCCGCTGCTGTCAGTGTCATGTATATGGCCATTTGGGCAGGAATTTCCCACAGGTAAGTTCGACACCCCCTCCCCCCCCGAAAAGTGGCTTAGAAGGTGATATGGACAAGGAAGGATTTTCCCAGGTTCATAACAAGAGAAGAAATAAAATGGCAGGACATAATAAGGTGGTTAAGGAGATCCCGGGAAAGGGGATAGAATCATCTAACCTGTTTCAGATTTTGGAGAATCATTAGGAAGATGGGACAATAGTTAAGAACAAAGGCAAAACAAAACTTGATGCCATGGAAGGTGTAATGGAGGAAAGCGAGCAAGCTCAAGAAGGGATAGATCCAACAGAACCAATGGTGGAGGATGATGAGGATGACATGGAGCTCGGGGAATTAAATTTCGATGAGATTGAGAGAGAATGGGACAAAAAAGGGAAAGGTTATGTTACCAGACAACAACTAGAGCTTCTCAAGGAAGCTATCATCAGTGCCAAAATCCCCAAATAGTTAGGCATAGCCTCTGATCCCCAGAAAGGTAACAAGAGGAAACCTTCAGAAGATGATCTAAAAAGAGGCAGAAAAAAAAAAGTAGAGGATTGTTGAGATAGGAGTAAAGCTAATTGAGTCTGGCCAGTATCCCACGATATTGAAAGCCTTTTCTGAAGTCAATAAGGTTACTCAATGAAGTTGATATCATGGAATATTAGAGGGTGCAATCACCCTAGGAAGGTCAAAACTCTGGCCAGCAAGATCAAGCAGGAAAAATCGGATATACTATTTCTCCAAGAAACAAAGTGTAGTTCTCTTTTTTTGGAGCAAATCAAGCAGAAAATTTGGAAAGGAAGTGAATGTATGGCCACTGATGCCACAGGATTTGTGGGGGGCATGGCTATTTTCTAGCAGCTTCATGCTGTGGGTCTAACGGATTGGTGGGCTAACCACTTTTCCCTTAGTGCACTGTTTACAGATCGTGTGTCTGGCTCCTCTAGAAGGCTTGTAAATGTTTATGGACCGAGCACTTTCCCTCATAAAAGGGCTTTTCTCCATCAGTTATCTTGGATACGAGACCAAGCCTCTTTTAGCTCATGGATCATTGGGGGGGCCTTTAATGTGATCGCATCCCTGGAGGAAAAAAAAGGGGGAAGAATAAATTTGGATAAATACCAAGAAGCTTTTGGGAACTTCATTACCCAGGGTCCTTTCATTGACATTGAAACGGGCAATCGGTTGTATACGTGGAACAATAAGAGGGGGGGCACCCACCTGGTGGCCTCACGAATTGATAGATTTATGACCACAGAAGATTTGGTCAGAAATGGAGGTGATACCCACGTTGTTGTCCTGCCGGCGGCTAGCTCTGATCATTGGCCCATTTGCCTCCAATGGGATGGCTCTAATACCTCCCTTTTCAAACCTTTCAGGTTTTGAACAATTTTGGCTAGAACATAAATATTTTAAGGAGTTGGTTGGTTAGTGGTGGCAGGAGATTGTCCCTCCTAGGGGGACATTGATGTTTCAGTTCCAACAGAAATTAAAAGCCTTAACAATCAAAATCAAAGACTGGAACAAGTCAGACTTTAGGAACATCTTCCAGGACAAGGCTAGGGTGGTGGCCGATTTGAAGATGGTGCAACGTCGTGGTATGGAAGAAGGATGGACAGATGAACTTAAAGAATAGGAGTTCAATCTGTTGACAAAAACAGGAAGATATATTTTGGTGGCAAAAATCTAGGAATCAATGGCTTCGGGAAGGAGAGAGGAACACTAAATCCTTCCATAATTTTGTGGTTCACAATCGCCACAAATTGAAAATTTATAAGTTGCGAAAGTCTGATGGCACCCATGTTGAGTCTCGTCAGGAGATTGAAGACGAACTTGTCCTTCACTTTTCTGACATTCTCAATGAGGACCGTGTGGATCGAAGCCCTGCTATTGCTAGGATAACCAGGCATATCCCTAGACTGGTCACAATTGAGCACAATGAGCTTCTGCTCAAACCAGTTTCCATGGAATAGGTAGAGGAAGCCATGCAACAGATGGCTCTTGGAAAATCCCCTGGCCCAGATGGTTTCACCACTAATTTTTTCCATTTCTTTTGGGATCTTATTAAATAGGAAGCTGTTGACATAGCAGAATAATCTCGCAGAAGTGGGGGGGTTCTGAAGGCTTTCAATGCCACCTTTCTTGCCTTAATTCCCAAGGAAGACGGGGTAGAGGTGCCAAGCAAATTTCGCCAAATTGCTTTATGCAATGTTATCTACAAGATTATCACCAAGGTTATTGTTAACCGTCTGAAGCCTCTTCTCCCTCTCTTAATCAACCCAGAATAGCTAGGTTTCATGGAAGGAAGGAAGATCTTGGATGGTATTATTCTTGCCCATGAAACCATTCATTCTCTGAAATCTACCAGAAAACTGGGTAAGTTAATTACACTAGACATCGCCAAAGCTTATGACAAATTAAACTGGCAATACATGCGCAGAGTATTGGAAGCTTATGGCTTTGGTGCTGAGTGGGTGAGTTGGGTTATGAATCTTGTCACTACCCCCTTTTTTTCCATCCTTCTTAATGGCTCCCCTACAAGGCTTATACAATCATCTCGTGGCATTAGGCAACGTGACCCAGTGTCTCCATTGCTCTTCATCCTAATGGCGGAAGGGCTGGGTCGCCTTATTTAGGCTAAAACAATGGAAGGTGAAATACGTGGGTTGGCCCTCCATGCTAGTTTGGAAAAACAGACTCACCAACAATTTGTGGATGACACTATGCTCATGGGGCACCCTTCAGTCCAAGAATCCCATGCCATTAAAAAAAGCCTCAATCTTTTTGCTGAGGCATCGGGGCTTGAAGTGAATCCATATAAATCTCAGGTGTTCTTTTTTAACACCCCTAATGTCACTCAACATAATATCCTTCGCATTCTCAATTTCTCCAAAGGTTCCCTCCCCACTAATTTTTTGGGGGCTCCTCTCTCTGAGAGTTGTTTGGGTACACAGGGTACTACCAAAGGACCAAACACCAAGAGCAACCACTTCACACAAACAGATCACAGATCAACACACCGATGTTTTGACGTGGTTTAAACCCTCTTGAGGGAAACACTCCACGGCCCCGGCCAAATAGCTTCTACGGGACAATTTATTATGCAAAGAAAGAAAGTTACAAAGAGCTTCTCATAATTGATCAACTAAACAATGACCCTCCATGCTCTTTAAATAGAGATCATGGACCAATCGGGTGTTAAGCCACGGATCAAGGTTAGGTTTGATCTAAGAGAAGTTGAGCCGTCGGATCACTCTATGTCGGAAACATATCGTGACCGTCGGATTAAGTATTTACAAATGCATACTAATGCATACTAAAGAAACACACTATCCCTAACGGATATATTACACAAGTTGATCTTAACTAACTCCTAAGTGTCTAAATATCCTAACATCCCCCCTTAAGAACAACTTGGGATAGGATTGAAGGATTTACAAAAGTGACACTATTAGGAGAAGGAAGGAGGCATTAGAGCCTATCCCCCCTTAATGACAAGTTCCTTAACTCCTAACATAGATCGAAGTTTAGAAAACTTCGCTTCTGTAAGAGACTTGGTGAAGATGTCTGCAACTTGATCATCTGTAGGGAAAAAGAGCACTTCAAGAACACGATCATGAACAAGATTTCTGATGAAGTGCATATGTAGCTCAATGTGTTTGCTGCATTGATGTAGAACTGGATCTTTGGCAAGCTTGATGGCACTTTGATTGTCGCACCAAAGTGGAGTAGGCTGCTGCTGCTCGAATCCAAACTCTGAAAGGATCTGTCGAAGCCATAAAGCTTCCTGACTGGCATTAACTGCTGCTCGATACTATGCCTCTGCTGAAGAAAGAGCAAGAGCTTGTTGTTTCTTACAAGCCCAAGTAATAGGTCCAGATCCCTGACTGAAAACATAACCTGCAGTAGACTTTCGATCATCAGGATCGCCGGCCCAATCTGAATCAGTGAAACCAACCAACAAAGGTTTCCCCCCTGTACTGTAATGAATCCCAAACTGAATAGTACCTCGAATATATCGAAGTATTGTTTTAGCTGCTTTCCAGTGACTTTCATGAGGTGTCTGCATATAACGGGCAACTCGACCAACGGAAAAGGAAAGGTCAGGACGGGAATGAGTCAAGTATAAAAGACTACCAACAAGATGACGATACAAGGTGGCATCTACTTCAGGTGAAGTACAAGTGGCAGAAAGTTTGACTCCAGACTGGAAGGGAGAAGGGGCTGGTGTACAATCTTCCATGTGAAAGCGATGAAGAAGGTCACAAGCATACTTAGACTGAGAAAGAAAGATTCCTTCTTTGGTTTGCAGAACTTGGAGGCCAAGAAAATAATGCAAATGTCCTAAGTCTGACATTTCAAAGGTTTGTTTAAGACTAGATTTCACATGGGTTATAAGATTAGGGTCACTACCAGTAAGAATAAGTTCATCAACATATAGAACAAGTATGATGAGATGGTTTCCTACTTTCTTGGTATAGACATTGGGGTCAGAATGGCATCTAGAAAAACCAGTGTCAAGGAGAAAGTTATCCATTTTGGCATACCAAGCTCTAGGAGCTTGCTTAAGGCCATATAAGGTTTTCTTAAGGCGGCAGACAAGGCTAGAGTTATTCTGAACATAGCCAGGAGGTTGTTCCATGTAAATTTCCTCCTGTAAATCACCATATAAGAAGGAAGACTTGACATCCATTTGATGGACTTCCCAATTGTGTAAGGCTGCAAGGGAAAGAACAAGGCGGATGGAGTTCATTTTGGCGACGGGAGCAAAGGTTTCATTGTAGTCAATCCCTTCAACTTGGGAAAAACCTTTGGCAACTAACCTTGCCTTAAGTCTTTCAACACTTCCATCTGATGCATACTTAGTTCTGTAGACCCATTTACATCTGACAAGTTTTCTTCCTTTTGGAAGAGGTACAAGATCCCAAGTATCGTTCGCCATTAAGGAACGATATTCTTCATCCATGGCTGCATCCCAATCTGGATTCCTTGAAGCTTCTGCAAAAGTTTCTGGATCATGATTCTCGGAAACTTGAGCCAAAAGAGAAGAGGATCGCTGAAACTGAGAACGTGTTCGACGTTGATCTCTAGGATCACCGGCAAGATCACCAGCTGCTTCACATGTTGAACGGACCCATCGAGGAAGCACTTGTGCTGGTGCAATTGGAGGAACATGAGCAGGCGGAGGTGGATTTTCATCCTCACTGTCATCATCAGAAACTGAAGTTGGAAACCTGTCGAGGAAGTTGGAAGAAGAAGAAGAAGGCACAAACGCCGAATCAGGCTCACAGGCCAAAGATGACACACTCGCCGAGTTAGGCTCGTAGGCCAAGATATTTTCATCAAATTTAACATCTCTTCTAATGATTATAGCATGAGAATGTGGTTGAAGAAGTCTATAACCTTTTACATCTTCAGAATATCCAACAAATATGCACTTTTCACTTTTAGGTTGCAATGCTTTCCGTTTTTCATCCGGAATGTGAGCCCATGCTTCACTACCAAACACACGAAAGTGACTTACATCAGGTTTAATTTTACTCCATTCTTCTTCCGGTGTTATACCTTGTAATGCTTTTGTGGGGGTGCGATTAACTATGTAATTTGCACAATTTATGGCTTCAGCCCAAAATTGAAGACTTAGTCCCTTAGATTGGATCATACAATTAGCCATTTATTTTAAAGTGCGGTTCTTCCGCTCAGCTACACCATTTTGTTGTGGTGTATATGGAACAGTGTGCTGTTGTTGGATGCCTTGTTCAGTGCAGAAAGTAGTGAACTGTTTGTTAACATATTCTCCTCCATTGTCAGATCTTAACTTAATAATTTGATGACCAGATTGTTTTTCAACAAGGGCTTTGTAGGCTAAGAAGATATTAAATACTTCGCTCTTAAGTTTTAGGAAATAAACCCAAGTGCATTTGGTGTAATCATCAATGAAAGTTAAGAAATACTTGAAACCAGAAAAGGAAGCAGATGGAAGAGGGCCACACAAGTCACTATGCACAAGCTCCAAGGGAACCGAGGCGTGCCAAGAGGCACGTTTGTCAAAACTGTCCCGATGATGTTTTCCAAGTACACAACCGGAACAAACACCATCTCTGCAAGATACCATCGGAAGACCTGTCACCATATTTTCTTTACATAGTTGTTGCAATGAGCGATAATTTAAGTGACCAAATCGCTCATGCCAAAGTTTGCTCAAGTTATCACTATGAGCAACAAAAACTGAAGGGAAAGGTGATGACCCAAAGTTGTTAAACTTGTACAACCTGGTAATATCATCAACAATTCCGGTAGCTAGAACCTGTTGAGGATCTTTAAAATCCTTGATTACAACTTGGTGAGGTGTAAAGGTCACAGTTTTACCTTCACTAGAATGAGTGATCTGATAGACTGATAACAAATTGCAGGAAATTCTTGGAACACATAGTACATCACTAAAATGACCATTATCTACTGGAACTGTTCCAGCTCCTACAACACTTAGAGATCTATCATCACCAACAAATATTTGTTTGGTGTTACATTCATGCATAGTAGAAAAGATGGCTTGATCCTTAGCCATATGATAAGATGCTCCAGAATCAATGAGCCATTCATTTGAAGTAGAAGAAGAAGATGCATTATAAGAATAACCAGAAGCATAAAGTGCATGTCCATGAGAGGTAGATTCTGATGGCGAATCTAGGCTGATGTGGTGCTTCTTCATTGCTGCTTCCAAGGCTGCCATCTTCTTGAAACACTTTGATTCATCATGATTATCTTTCCCGCAATAGTTGCAATGCCGCTCAGTCTTCTTGCCTTTTGGCTTGGATCCTTTGTCATTTTTTAAAGAAGGAGCTGACTGAGAGGGTTTGGGACCCTTGTTTGACTTATTATTGCAAAAATTTTGTTTCTTAGGAGGCTTGGACTTTTCTTTCTGTTGGGACAATAAGGCTTTCCCAGATGTATCTCCATTGTTTATTATTCCAAGGTGAATGAGTTTATCTTGTTCTCTAATCAAGGAATCACAAAAGGATTCAAGACTAGGCTCTTGATAGCTAGCTGCATTCAAGGATGCTTTCATGGAGTAAAATGTAGATACAAAAACAGAATATGTAGGTCCAAGTTTGGAAAGAATATGATAAATGCACTGTTTGTCTTCCCTCTCAATCTTACATTCTGCACATAAAAGCTTGAGAGTTTTGTACTTAGATAAATAATCTTGAATGCATGAAAAGTCACTTGGATTTAAAGAAATCAACTCATTTTCGAGTTGGTGACCTCGAATTTCATTGTGTTTACCAAACACAGTTTCCAACTTGTCCCAAGCAGTATTAGGTTCATCAATTCCAGATATGTGGAATCGCAAATCAGTAGAGATTGACATCCCAATCAATCCACGAGCTTCATCACATCTATTTTCCCATTTTATTTCTTATCATCATCAGTGGGTTCTTTTTCTTTCCCTATGGTAATTCTGAAAAGTCCCCTACTTCGTAGAACATCCTCCATACGAGATTTCCATGAGAAATAGTTAGAACTGTTAAGTAGAATATCACAATGGGTGGCCATATTTGTAAAGTAATGGCTGTAAAAGCAGAAACCAATAGTCTGGATGTGAAGAGATCGAAAAAATAGGCGGTTTCAAAAAAAACGACACTAAAAACTGACTCTGTATGATGAAGTTATGCTTGAACAAAGAAACTGTTGAAGACGTCCCCAATAGTGACGTGGTAGCTAGAGAATGTCCAGCAAAAAAAGAACCCCCCTCTTCCCATGATGAACTTTTTTGACAATCACTTTAAAAAAGTTGCTTTAAGTGAATCACTTTTGTAAAATAAGTGATTTCACTTTTACAATGATATTACTTTTTTTAAATAGTGCAACAATAAATAAAAAACTTAAGTGACTCACTTGTATTTTTATTTTTTATTATTTAAGTGAGATGCACTTTTACAATAAAGTAACTTGAAAATAGAAATTGCATGCACTTTTCCTTTTAAAAGTAACTTCCTAAGACTTGAACTCAAGACCTATTAAGGAATAAAGCAACTTTGAACCAAGTGAGCTAGATTAAAAGGTATGTAAAATATGGGAATGAGGAAGGGGGCTTTTTTTTTTTTTTTACTCTTCTTGCTCGGTTTGCGTGCTTGCCCTTTTTCCTGCAAAATAGGCCACAAAATGAAACAAAAAAAACTTTTCCACACTTGTGGAGTTAGATCTTGTTAGCTTGCCTGGAAAGTCTACGTTTTCTCTCTGTTTCTGATTTGCCGAGATCGTGCAAAGGTGCACGGCAAAGAGCATACGCAGCCGAGAAAAACCCTTTCCCTTTCTGTTTCTGATTTGCCGAGATCGCTCAAGGTGCACGGCAAAGAGCATACGCAGACAGGAAAGCAACAATCCGAACCCAAAAAAAATCTAACAGTAAAAAAAATGAAATATGAGAATTTTTTTTTTTATTATAAAACGAAATAAAAAAAATGCGTCACTGTAACATTATACCTTCAGATCTGATGAAATATGCGTTTCTGGAGTAACCGGGAACCGTTTTCGATCAAACGAAAACTATTTCCCAATGGAAACGATGCTCCGAACGCAATGGAACACCTCCCATAGCCCAGAAATGCACAGAAATACCAGAACTAGAAACCCTTTCGAGTTTCGGCAACAACAGTTCAAGATCTAGATCATAACTGGAAGCGACACTTCATAAAAGCTCTGATACCATGTTCGGGTACATAGGGTACTACCAAAGGACTGAACACCAAGAGCAACCAATTCACACAAATAGATCACAGATCAACACACCGATGTTTTGACGTGGTTTAAACCCTCTTGAGGGAAACACTCCACGGCCCCGGCCAAATAGCTTCTACGGGACAATTTATTATGCAAAGAAAGAAAGTTACAAATGAGCTTCTCATAATCGATCAACTAAACAATGACCCTCCATGCTCTTTAAATAGAGATCATGGACCAATCGGGTGTTAAGCCACGGATCAAGGTTAGGTTTGAATTAAGAGAAGTTGAGCCGTCGGATCACTCTATGTCGGAAACATATCGTGACCGTCGGATTAAGTATTTACAAATGCATACTAATGCATACTAAAGAAACACACTATCCCTAACGGATATATTACACAAGTTGATCTTAACTAACTCCTAAGTGTCTAAATATCCTAACAAGAGCTCCCTTAGGGGGATCTCTTGGCATGATCTTCTGAACTGCCTTAAGAATAGATTGCATAGTTGGATTAATGGACCCCTAAACCTTCCTAGTCAGCTCATTCTGGTTAAATATGTCCATCAGGCAGTGCGTATTTATCTTTTTTCTCTTTGATCAGCTCCCAAGTCTATTATGAGATAAATCAGAAGTATTCAGCGCAATTTCTTATGGGGTGGTCAGGAATCTAAATCTAAATTTTCCCTGAATAGGTGAGATGTATTATGTCAGCCAAAGGTCAAAGGAGGATTAAGACTTCGGGATCCGAAAGTTGTCAGTGATATTCATGGGGCAAATCTGTGGTGGCCTTTGTGTAATCATAAAAATGAGCCATGGGAAAAACTGTGGCAAGTCAAGTATGGTAGGACCCATCCTTCCAACCAATTAATATGTTTCAATTCAGATGTCGAAGGCTCCCACATTTGGAGGACAGATCTATCAGGAAGAAAATTGGTTCAAGATCATAGCTTTTGGTAAATTGGAGACGGGGTGTTAGCCAACTTCTGGGATGACTCGTGGAACCAATTTCCGAAGCTTGGGAATGATCAGCAGTGGCAGGACATCAGAAACTAATGTTTGATGGATGGAAAATCAAAGGTGTGTCACTATTGGTCTAATACTCCTAGTGATTTTAGCAGGACTTGGCTGGACCAACAATGGTGGATTGATATCACCAATAATGAGGACGGGCAAGCTTTTGGAGAAATTCTGCAAGAGAGATATACTCGCATAAGGACCGGCCCTGACAAGCTTCATTGGGGTTATCGACAGAAAGGGGTGTTTAACATCAAGGAAGCCTATGACATCCGGACTAACAGAGTAGATGATGGGGATAACCCTTGGGCTAAGATTTGGCAGATGAACCATTGGCCAAAAACTGCCATTTTCTATTGGCTGGTTATTTGGCAAAGAGTCCTGACAGGAAAGAACCTCAAGAAAAGGGGAATTCAACGACCATCCTGTTGTCCACTTTGTAGGAATAGTGAGGAAACTCTATGCCACCTTCTACATGAGTGTGAGTTTTCATCTTTCCTCTAGGACAAGGGGGCCATGATCTTTCGAAGAAGCGACCGGGCTCATGGCCAACTTGGGCTTTCTCTATGTAACTAGGATGTCAAAGATTTTAAGAACCCTATTATTGCTTTCATCTGGAAAATGTTCCCTCGCATGCTTTGTTGGAATTTATGGAAAGAGAGAAACAGAAGGATTTTCCGGCACAAAAGCCATAATAAGGAAGTGGTTTGGGCTTCACTAGTTCGCAACATCCATGAAACTATTCGAAGCCGCCAATGGACTGACGAGGACAAAAATCTCACGGCAGGAGATCTGCTCATAGCCAATGGTTGGGACCTAGGCAGAGAGGATTTACTCATGCTCCGCAGTCGAGACAAACTATGCAAACCTTCTAGTCCTAATTCCTGGTCCCCTCCTTCTCTGGAGTTCTTTAAATTAAATTTCAACGGGGCCTCTCAGGGAAACCCTGGAAATGCAGGTTTCGGAGGGGTGTGCAGAAATGCGAAGGGAGAGATTCAGCATGTATTTTTTGGTCACCTAGGCCATGACACGAATAACTCGGCCGAGTTGGACGGGCTTATTTTTGGCTTACAGATAATAATCCATGAGCATTTGTTCCCTATCATTATCGAGTGGGACTTGAACATCACAATCCAAATGGTTAAGGGGATGGCACAGGGAAAATTGATGGAACATGTTACGTCCAGCTGGCGGCTTTCACACTGCTTGGATGCTCTGCGCCACCTTCTCCATTCTCACAGTTGGCTATCCTTTCTCCACATCAGACAGGAAGCCAATAAAGTGGCTGACTATTTGGCTAATCTTGGGGTGGATAGGAGACGAGGCAACGTGATGGGACCCTTAGCAATATTTCGTAACGAAGTCTAGACCCCGAGATGCCTATAGTTGGCAGTTGATGACATGAGCAGGAACCAGGTGGAGACTGGAGGAAAATCCATATCCTAAGGACAGGACAGAAGTCACGCGGAGGTTACTTCTATGATGCCTGGATGATGGAGTGGTTAACTTCGAAAAATGATATATCCCTCATGGTAGTTATTATAGGAAAGCGATGGATGTATTTTTTCAGGTGTTTGGTGATCCTGATGGAAGATTTGCTAAGATCTTCGTTTGCTCGCACGATGCCCATAATTAGTTTGGTTTATGGAGATGGTACGTCTCTGGGCCTAGTCTATTTTTTGGAAAACTTGGCAAATTATGGAATGGGAAGCATCATCATTAGTAATTATCCGTTTTATTCGATCTCCCTCCTGCAGTGGCTTCATTCTCGCTCCAAGGAAGTTAGTGGTAAGTGCTGTGGTTGTGTTAGTTGTGCTCTGAGTTCTTTGTTTCAGGCTGGGTTTGTTCAATTACGGCCTCTCGAGGTCCTTCTGCTATCTGTATCTCCTTCTACCATGGCCCTGAAATGTGAGTTTGTAGGTCCTTCTAGGATGGCTTCCATTGGTTGGGCTTTGAAAGGAAAAGAGAAGGTTCCTGTGAAGCATGGTGGAGTGGGCAGGGTCACGAGAGCCCAAGTGCGGGCTCAATCGACCGATGTTTTCTTTCGTGACTGCATTCCTGATTCCACTAGGGAGGACATAAAAGTTATGGAGAAAAATCTCTAGAAAGATGTCACGGCCATGCCTATCAAGGAGGTTAGAAGCACAGTTGAAGAATGGGTTATTGATCCAGGCACTACTATGGGTCGGCCCTCGGCATATGATAGGATGGTGATGACCTATTGGGTCACCAAGAACCTCTTGGCCAATGTGTTGATGGAATGGACTTTGAAGAAGCAAAGGGATGAAGAGCTGATTAAGGCTTTGAAATCCCACAATGCGGATAACCGTCTCATGCACTGCAAGATTGATGCAGATGCTAAAAAGATGGGTCTTCCTTTCATTATCCTGGACCGGACGCTAAAGGAAACAAGATTCCTACCAGCAAGACCCCCAAGAAGGATCCACCCTAGCCAACTGTCGCTACTTTCACAGCCACTAATTCTCCCCAGTTGTCAGAAGCGGTTACTCAAGCTCTGGAGAAGGACACCTGTGGCTCTTCGGCCAAAGTTTCTGTGGGTACTGGGGTTTGACCATCTGTTTTGAGGTTTTAGATGTTTGCTTTTCATGTCTGTTATGTGGCTTATAGCAAAAAAAGAGTATGTAGGTGATTGGCGTCAGTCTAGTTTTTGGAATATGTCTATAATTTTGAATTTCCAACTGGATGGTTCAGCCATGGGGTGCAAGATTCATGATTTTTGGAATATGTCTGTAATTTTGAATTTCCAACTGGATGGTTCGGCCATGGGGTGTAGGCTACATGATATGTAACTTCTTATGTCTATACTTTGGGTTCGGGGGTTTAAGGTCTGAAACTCTGTCATGCTTTAAGCGGCTATGTATCTCTGTTTTCTGCAAGTAATATGATGTCCATTTTATTTACAAAAAAAAATGAATCACATTGAAATTAACTTAGATAATAGCAATTGTTATAGGGTTTCGGTGAAGTGCTCGTAGTCTGCGCCTGTCAAATTTATTGTAGTAGGGGCCTCATCCCCCACGGCATCCGCGATTGTGACCCCCAGCCATGATGTCTACAGGTGCGATGTCCATAGAAGCGAGAGATGACGTCAAGATGGGGGAGGATAGAGCTCGGGAGAAAGGAGCTAAACGCCGCATGGGGATGGGGGGTTGTCTCCCAAAACCCCTCATAATCCCGGCTATCCATATTCATGCGGAGAAAGTTCGAGAGAAAGTAGAACAGTGGAAAGAGAAGGCATTGACGGGTAAGTTTGTGGGCATCTGGCCCCATGAAAAGGATTGGTTAGATGGATCAAAAGCACCTGGAATCCGAAAGGGCATTATGATCTGCACCTGGGAGCCAAGGGTTTTTTTACCATAATATTTTTCAATGTGGAAGACAGAGACAGAGTTTTGGAAGGAGGCCCCTATTTTTTCCTGTTTGTTGGGATCTACCTTCGACCCCAGAAAGAACGTTTTAATCCAAAAGCGGAGGATCTAAAAGTGGCCCCAGTCTGGATCAGACTCTTTTCTCTTCCCTGTGAATTCTGGGAACTGGAAATTCTGCAAGACATTGGAAATACTCTCGGGGAATTTGTCAAAGTAGCAGAGTAGAAAAAACAGCAGCGGTATACTGCTTATGCGCAGATCTGCATCTACATGGATCTCTCCTAAGATCTCCCAGAAGCTATCGGTCTCAATTGGGAGGATGAAGAATGGATCCAACCAATAGACTATGAGAAGCTCCCCTTCAGATGCAGACTCTGCCATGAATATGGCCACTTTGGCAGAAATTGCCCTCAATCTAACATGCCAAACTCAGCCATGAATTCTGCCACTGAAGGTAAGAGGGAGAAAGAAAGGTTTACCCAGATTCAAAATCGTCGGAGGAACATAACTAGAGATCAATCTTGAAAAGGAAAGGAGAAAGTGGACACTGGTTCGACCAGTAAAAACCAGTTTCAGTTCTTGGAAGAGGTTAATGAAGAAGGTGAGGTTCCAAAGGATGATAAAGACTCTTCGGAGATGGTGGAGGTCAAAACTTTGGAAACCTTAATCTAGGAGAAGGACCCAGAAGAGCTTTCGTTGGCCGTGGAGGAGGACGGTGAGGAGGAAGTAGATCTAGGGGATTTAGATCTATATGCCATCAAGAAAGAATGCGAAAAGAGGGGGAAAGGATATGTAACTAGGAAATAGTTAGAGCTCCTCAAGGATGCAATCATCAAATTAAAAGCTCATAAGGAACTGGGTATTACTGTAGACCCTCCATTGGGGAACAAATGAAATTCACCAGTAGAGGATCTGAAGCATGGGAGGAAATCCAATAAGCAGAGAATTGCTGAAATAGGAGTCAAACTAATTGAGTCTGGTCAATATCGAACAATTCAGGAGGCCTTCTCTGAAGTAAACAAATTTACCCAATGAGGATCATATCCTGGAATATCAGGGGGTGCAATCACCCCCATAAAATAAAAAATATGGCTAGAAAGGTAAAACAGGAAAAACTTGATGTTCTTTTTTCGCAGGAAACCAAATGCTCTTCTTTAACAATGGAAAGAGTTGGAAAAAAAATATGGAAAGGTTATGAGGTCATGACCCTTGATGCCAATGGCATGTATGGTAGCCTGGCGGTTCTCTGCCGACCTAATCAGATCACACTATCCAATTTGAGGGCCAATAGATTCTCGTTGACATCTGACTTTGCTGTGCATGATTCGGGGATATCGGGCTCCCTGGTGAATGTCTATGGACCGAGTGCTTCCCCCCATAAGGAGGCTTTCATTTTATTCTTATCGTGGCTATCTACATAGGGAGAGGAGGGGTCACGGATTATTGGTGGGGATTTCAACCTTATTTCTTCTCTTAATGAGAAAAAGAGAGGAAGAAGGATTCTGGATAGATTCCAAGAAAAATTTAGGGATTTTCTTGGCCTTAGTCCTTTAATTTGTTGATGTGTAAGATGGAAATGGTTGGTTCATTTGGAACAATAAGCGAGGAGGTAATCATCTGGTCACTTCCAGGCTGGACATATTTCTAGCTACTGAAGATATTGCACGGGGAATGGGAGAATTCAATGCCAGTGCCCTTCATATAGCGGGATCTGAACATTGGCCAGTTAGTCTGACATGGGATCTCTCGAATTCCCTCCTCTTCAGACCTTTTCGATTTGAGCAATTCTGGTTGGACCATAAATATATCAAAGACTTGGTGGGACAATGGTGGTAGGAGATGGTCCCCCCGGAGGGGTCTGGCATGTATCAATTTCAACAAAAATTGAAGGCCTTGAAATCTAGGATTTGGACCTTGAACAGGGAGGATTTTGGAAACATCTTTCTGGACAAGAAGAAACTGAGTGAGGATCTTAAGCTCATTCATCGGCAAGGCATGGAGACCAGATGGGATGAGCAACTTTGTGAATAGTAACACATTCTTCTGGAGCGTCTTTAGGAACGTGAAAGATTGGAAGAGATATATTGGAAACCAAAATCTCGTAACCAGTGGCTTGAAGAAGGGGAGAGGAACACTAAGTTTTGCCACAATTCTGTTATCCAAAATCGCCACAGGTCTAAAATCCTTAAGATTTGAAAAATCAATGGGGTTCAAGCGCATACCACAGGAGAAATAGAAGAGGAGTTGGTCCACCACTTTTAAGCTGTTCTTAAAGAAGACCGGGTAGACCGTTGCCAAGATATAGCCAAAATTTCAAGCCTCATCTGCAATCTAGTGACAAGGGATCACAATGACTTGTTATGGAAACCTGTATCCATGCAGGAGGTCGAGCAGGCTATGAACCAGATGGATTTAGGAAAATCTCCCAGACCTGATGGGTTCACTACTGGTTTTTTCATCAATTTTGGGATCTCATCAAGGCTGATGTTCATAAGATTGTGGAAGAATCTCGCAGTAGCCGTGGGGTTTTAAAATCCTTTAACGCCACCTTCTTATCTCTTATTTTGAAGGAAGAAGGTCCGGATACTCCGAGTAAGTTCAGACCGATATCCCTATGCAATGTGATCTACAAAATCATCTCATCAGCCCTGAACAATCAGGTTTTGTGCAAGGTAGACAAATTGTTGATGGCATCATCTTGATTCATTAGACCATGCATTCCCTTAAGGTCACTAAAAAACCCGACATGCTTGTTAAATTAGATATTGCGAAAGCCTATGTAAACTTAGTTGGCAATACATGAGAAGCATATCAAAGGCCTTTGGGTTTAACAGGGATTGGATAGCTTGGGTCATGAATATGGTCTCTTCCCCCTTTTACTCCATCCTCCTTAATGGATTGCCTACAAAACTTATGCAAGCGTCACGGGGTATTCGCCAAGGAGACCCCCTATCTCCTTTTCTTTTCATTCTAGTGGTGGAGGGTCTAGGTAAGCTTTTGCAGTCTCACGCTGTTGATGGAGAGTTGAGGGGGCTCAAACTCCATGAGGGTATGGACAAGCAGACACACCAACAATTCATGGATGACACTATGCTTATGGGGCACCCTTCAGTCCAAGAGGTCCATGTTTTCAAAAAGAGTCTTTTGCTATTTATGAAAGTATCTGGGCTAGAAGTTAATCCTAGAAAATCCCTGGTGTTTTTCTTTAACACTCCTTGCCCTACCTAGCACAACATTATCAGAATTCTTGGTTTTTCTCATGGGACTTTACCTTCCAAATACTTGGGAGTTCTTCTAGAGGAAGGAACGATATGCAGGATTTCATGGCAAGATTTACTTGATAGAATGAGACAAAAAATGGCCAACTGGACTCTCTGACCCCTAAATCTCCCCAGGAGACTGGTTTTAGTCAAGACTGTGCTTCAGGGAATGCTAGTCTATCTTATCTCCATGCTCTCTGCCCCTAAGTCTATTCTTAGAGAAATTCATGGTATTCAAAGAAATTTTGTCTAGGGAGGTAGAGAATCCAAGGAAAATTTTGCACTGGTTGGATGGGATCACTTATGCAAACCCAATATTAAAGGGGGTCTAGGTATCAGGGATCCTGAGGTTGTTAGTGAAGTGCATGGGTCCAAAATTTGGTGGAGGTGGTGCAATCACAGATATGAACTGTGGGCTCGGTTATGGAAGATAAAATATGCCAGGGGTAGAATGCAAGGGAGCTTGATCAAATTTAATGAGGAAAAGAACAGATCTCACATCTGGTTGAAGGCCTTTTCAGGGCGTAAACTTGTCCAAAACTTTTGCTTCTGGGAAATTCAAGACGGGGAGATGGCTAAATTATGGGAGGATTCATGGAACTAGTTTCCTAAATTAAGTGGTGATCCGGGGTGGCAGTCCATCAGGGACGGAGGATTGGGAGAAGGAAAAACCAAAATGTACCACTACTGGGAGCATCCAGGTCTGGATGGTTTTAGGAAGTGGCTCGATTTCAGGGGTTGGGAAGATTTCATTCCAGTTGAGATCCTTCACTCCTTTGCCTCTACTCTTAAATAAAGGCCTATTAGGATCAATAATAAACCTGATAAATTATGGTGGGGTTTCTCTCAGAAAGGGATTTTCAATATCAAAGAAGCATATAAATTGCGCATCAAGGAGGAAGGGGAAGAGAATAGTTCCTGGGGGAAAATTTGGGGGATGAACAATTGGCCCAAAATTGTGATCTTTTGTTGGTTAGTGGCGTGGAAAAGAATCCTTACCAGTGAGAACTTGAGGAAACGAGGGATTATGGGACCCTCGCATTGCATCCTGTGTCTCAATGCGGAAGAATCAGTAGGCCACCTCTTGGACTCCTGCCCCTTTGCTTCAACTCTATGGGATAATGGTGCTATGATCTTTAGGCATAGTCACAGGATCAGAGGGAATCTTGACCAAACCTTGAAGATGTGGGATACTAAATCCTATAAGAATCCTATCATTAGTTCTCTTTGGTCGATGTTTCCTGGCATGGTGATATGGTCGATCTGGGAAGAGAGGAATGGACGTATCTTCTGGAACATTTCCAATAGGGAGGATGTGGCCTTGGTGAAGTTGCTAAAAAACATGAAGGATACCATTAGGAGTCTTCAATGGGACAACAAGGATAGAGTTTTAATGGCTAGTGATTTGGAGATTGCAGCTGGTTGGGGTCTAAACTGTTCTGACCTAGATGGGCTTAGGAGAAAAGAGAAAATATGTCGGCCTTGTATCCTGAACCTGTGGTCGCCAACCCATTCTCCCAATCTCAAAATCAATTTTTATGTTGCATCGTGAGGTAACCCGGGGTCTGTAGGCATTGGTGGGGTTTATAGGAATCCGTCGGGTATTATCCTGATGGTTTTCTTTGGTTCTATTGGTATTGATTCTAATAATTTAGCTGAGCTGGAGGGGCTTATTCAGGGGGTCAAGTTGGCATTTAGAAAATCCTGGTTACCGGTTATGTTGGAAGGGGAATCCCAGATTATCGTCCACATGGCCAAGAAACTACTATTTGGTCAATCTTCAGAGAAATTATTGTCGAGTTGGCTCCTTTTGGCTCGACTGGATCATTTACAGATGCTCCTAGTCAATCAAACTGCCCTTTCCCTCACCTATGTTAAAAGAGATTCCAACAAAGTGGCAGATACTCTCGCAAATCATGGGATTGAATCTGGTAGGGCCATGGTTAGTGGCACACTGGCAGACTTTCGCAATGAGCCTTAGATAGCCAATTGCAACCACCTAGCGGAGGCTGATATGGCTAGTAGTAGACATGTGGCGCTGAGGCTATCCACTAATCATGATGAGGACAACAGTTGGTTCGGGGCAGTTATGAGGGAGCCTCGTGTCTAAAATACGATCATCATGGGAACCACATCTGTTGCCCCCTCGAGATCTGGTGATAACATGAGCAGGTACAAAGCCAAGCATCGGGAGCTTGCAGGACGGTACTTGTACTGGGGGCTGTACACTACCATCATCATTTCATTCATTCTGCCTCATGGGGCATTTAGGCTACTGATTAATGCTCCGTTTTGTATGATGGATGCTCATAACTTCTTAGTCACTCTCAATATGAGGTCAGGGGGTGTATATATGGATATCTTCCCCAGCATTCCCTTCACTGTTGTTTCCTGGTTTACAGTCTACCGATCAAGAGAGGTTTTCAATCATGATTGGGAGTGTGAGTTCGGGTGGTTTTCTTTGTGTCGACCACTTGACCGACTGTGGGATTCGAACATGGCTCCCAAATGCAAGCTCAGTCCCGAGAGGGTGAAGGGGGTATGGGGAACTGATCAGCGTGCCAAGGGTACTGTTTCAGATCCATCCAATGTCTGCCTTGGGAGGGTGACTCATGCATCTACCAAGTCTACGGCCCAAGAGTCTACTACTTTCTTTCCTGGACGCATTCCACCTCTGATAAGGGATGATATGGACGCTGTCGAAAAGATGTTATGGGAGATGGTTCATTCACTTCCCATGGAGGATGTTAGGCGCAAGGTCGAAGATTGGGTGGCTGACCCTGGCTCCACCGCGGTTCTGGCTTCGCCATACGACATGATTGTCATGACCTATTGGGTCACCAAAAACTTGATGGATCATGTGTTAATGGATTATTACAAGAAAATCAAGGGAAGGCCCACAACTCAGATAATCGAGTCATGCATCTGAAAACTGACGCCATCGCCAAGAAATTGGGCATTACCTTTGTCATCAAAGGACCGAGGGATGGTGATCCATCCGGAAGCGTGAACAGGGCCATTAGGAGTTCAGAAACAACTGTTGTTGAGGCCGACAAGGTGACGACCCAGCCCACTGACGTGTAGTCGAACCGAGACAGTGGTGGTAGGGGTAACCCGTCTGTTATTTATGTTTAAATATAGTTTTTTGTTCTCTTTTTGTGCTCAGTTGGATATCCCCGATGGCTCTTATGCCATTTTTGTTATCTCGATACTCTGATTATGAGCGAAGTGTAGGAGTTCTGAGACTTTATCTTTCAAAACATCATGTATATGTCAAGTGTCTTGTTTGGCTGGTCACAACCAGGACGGTTTTGGTTGTTATGTACTAGTACAGTCTATGTTTGGTTTCCTGTTTGGCAATTTTGAGCTGGGAACGCCTGTTTTAGATGACTTTGTAAGATGAAATCTATAATTCCAGCTGTAATATAATGTTTATTTATAAAAAAACAACTTAGATAATAGCAATTACATTTAATTTTAGGTAGTGGATTTGGTGAAATAAATTCTTCCTTCGAGTAAAAATATATTATTTAAAAAATAACATTTAGAAATTGTTTTAATCAAATATTAATATTAACTGAAATTTTGTAATTTCTAGATTAATCTTAAAATAAATAACACCAATGACTAAATTAAAATGTTTGAACTTATAAAGTATCTTAAAATAGATCAATATCAATAACTATAAATAAATAATTATTGATTCATATCTTTACCAATTATTGATTTTAGTATGTTTTTTTTATTTACTTTGTTTCTAATGGGTAAATGAAAAAACATCTAAACATGCAAAAAATATAAATGTATAAGCATTGAAATATATCAAAACTCGAGTTGTTGATCATTATTTATAGAAACGTTTTGTACAATATGAGTGATAATAGATTCAAAATATGTTTGAGCATTGAAAAACATATTTTTTCACATCAATAAATTGAACACAAGATTTCTTCTCTCTCATATCAAAGTCTTCAGTTGTGTCTCTTTTGGAAGTGGGCATCCAAGCTAACATAGAAACTAATACAACCCTATCACAAGCAACAAATAAATGAAATCAAAGACAAAACCCATAACTAGAAAATTTTCTCTTTTACAATTTAACTGTGATTTAACAAACAACTACACAATGACATTAGAAGTGAAAACCCTACTTTAAATTTTTGCTAAAAGTAATATAGAATTGACAAACTGTAAAACTATACGAGATATTGTAAATTAAAATATCTCATTAACAAAACTAAATGATTTGAATTTTATAACTTAATCCACAATTCAACATAACTCATAAATTCAAATCTGGAATCAATGGTCTTGTTGGCATGTTTGAGTCCACCTCTTTCACTAGGTAATTTCCTTGATGTAATAGTATACACCATTTAACAACCTTTAACAATGTTTTGGTTCTATAACATGTTACATAAACAACAATTAATTCTAGATAACTCGCATGTGTTTACAATATTTCTAATATAAATACCTGTGCTATCCTGAACAATATCGTTAGAAAATAATCGAAGCTGACAATGTTGAAAAGTGGTTGAAAATCAAGAGCTCTCATGTGAAATGTGGACTTCTCGACTATGAAAAAAATGAATAAAATACTATTATTGTTACATTCAAGTCAACAATATAATGTATGTCATAAAAAATTCATAATGGGGTTGATAATATAACTTTCAATATCACGTAAAATAAATTGAAATACCGATATTACATGGCACATGATGTTTGAATGGACCTATTCTTTCATGCACATTTATTTGTTCTTTCCTAGAAAACTTTGTTATCTTGTCCATGGTTTTCTTTTTTGCATGAGCTCGTCCAACCCTTTGGAACTGTTGCATATCCTTGGTTGAATGTGACTGACCAATGCAAATTTTCTTTTTACTAACTAGGCTCAAAAAACTATGTTGTCTCTTTTTATTGATCTTAGATGGAGATACAGTATTTATAAACTTTGATTTGAACTCTTGGCTCAAAGTGTTGAATAAGTTATTAAGGCCAGTGTTAAGTGCACATGCTCACTCCAAACTTGTGCCTGGGTTATCTAATATATCCCTCCCATATTGTTTATTTTCTAACACAATAAATTCCAATTCGTTATCCTCAAACATTAAATGGTCCAACCCTATAGTGGAAAAGTGAACCGGATCTTTCAAATTATATATATCTTTAGAAGAATAGACACACGGAGAAAGCATTTTTTTTTTAACTAGGGGAATCGACAACTGGGAAGGGGCCAGTACTCACACCACATCGGGTCTAGGGATCCAATCCTGTCTGCTACCACTATACCCCTAGGTGCACCCACACAACCCAAAAGAATGGGGCACGGGTAAGTCAGGGTGATTTGAACTCGTGACCTCCATTTACAATATTTCCTTCATATCTTCCGAATGTTTTTGTTTTTGGAGATCTGATAAAGGGTTCAATGGAATAATGTCATTTAAGTCAACTAATGATCTAGGTGACTCAAGAATTGTATTTCAAACATTTTGTAATTGGATGCGAGTGGAACCATGTACAATGCATACAAAACCACATGCAATTAAGGGACCTTGAACAATGTCAGTGGAAGTGTGAATTTGGTGGTCGAATAATCTATAGCAAGGTTAGAGTTGATGAAACCATGTACATATTTGGTGGTGGAATCTTGGGCATTTGGTGGTTAAATATTGAACAAATTTAATGGAACCATCAACATTGTTGGTGGAACCATAAGCTCTATTTATGGAACAATGAGCAATGTTCGTGGAACCATGAAATCTATTTATGGAATCATGAGCATTAGTGGTGGAACCAGGAGTAAGGGTCATGAGGTGGTGGAACCTTACAAGGAACCTTGAACAAAATTCATGGAAAATGAGCATTTTAGGATTTGAACCATGATGAATGTTTATGGAACCATGGACAATTATAATGGCATTGTGAACAATGTGAGTGGAACCATGTACAATGCATACAAAACCATGTATAATTAAGGATCCTTGAACAATGTTGGTGTGCTTAATTTTCCAATCCAAAATGTGAGTATATTTATTTAAGAATATCAAATCATACAACTAAGTTAAACGCAAAATGAAACATACGCATTTGTGGGTTCATGTGTGGGATGATTTCGCTAACAATGGGATTTTATATATGTACATGTTTTCCAAATCTACATGTGTGCAAATCCCTTTTGACCTAGAGACCTTCCACTCAAATAGAAAAAGGTATTCCAAAATATGTCGATCTAGATGGTCATCAATCCACTGGGTATAGCTAGTGAAGGTGGGAAATGATCAGTTATAATGAGGGGCACTAGGGGAGGTACCAAAGGCCAATAAAACCCTATTGTTATATGGTCCATATACATTAAATATGGAGAAAGTTCTACCTAAACATAGAGACTCCACCTCGATTAAAAAACTAGGGGAAATGAAGAAAGTA
Organism: Larix kaempferi; assembly: GCA_027924585.1. Lineage (NCBI taxonomy): Eukaryota > Viridiplantae > Streptophyta > Pinopsida > Pinales > Pinaceae > Larix > Larix kaempferi. The sequence continues at coordinate 9,843,009 of BSBM01001879.1, forward strand.
TTAATTAATTGAATTGTTTCATTCCACCTCATTAACAACCCCCCTGAGTTTCCAATTGAATCGCAGGAAATAAATTCCCATTTCGAGAAAAATGATTTCATAGATGAACAAATAATGGAGCCCTTCCCCATAGTTCTCAAAAATATATAGGAGGAATTAGATCATTAACAAGACAATGTAGAGCTATTTTCTTGGCCTGGATCTTGAGCACATGCACATTAACAGAAAAGATTTTCATTCTGAAATCTAAGCCAAGGGAACATATGCTCTAAGAATCACAGAGTTGAGTGATTTCTTGCCTTGAAAATTTTATTTGGAATCCTTTTCCCGGGCATGTATGATCTTGGATTGGTTTAATGTTCTTGTATATCATATCATTAAAAATTATTGCAGTTACTATTCTATTCGAAACACATACTAGAAAAAATTTAGGCATCATTTTTTCTGTTTTGTTGTGTAAAGTTAAAAATCCCTTTGAAAACAATAGATAACTTGTTATCCTAAAAATATAGAATACAAATATAGAAACATAAAATATAGTACAATGTTATAAAACCACAATTCTTTTTAATTGCAACTCACAATCCCTTGAAACCAAGGATAATTTTAGGGGTGAAATTTAGCCCATAGGCTATTTTTCCAAAATAAGATTCGCCAATTTGCATTTTTTGAAGCCCCATTTTGCCCAATTTTGATGGGGTAAACTTTTTTCACTCTAAAAATTTCCAAATTATTATATAAATTATATAAAATCCTTAGAAATTGAAATAATTTTAGAAAAACATCGCCAAATATTTTATAGTTGACATTTTAAGAATTGGTAAGATTCGCCAAGGTTTATACACTTTTAAATAAGTATGGGTCCTTAAAATTATCCCTGCTTGAAACAACATGTTTTATTGTGCAACCAAGCACACATAGACTATGTTATCTCCAGATTTATCCCATAAAATTTCGGATCCTGGCAGCATTCCCCAAAGGCACTGTGTTGTTAAATGATTTTGCTAATTACTTTTAATGCATGAAATATTACAGCTCCAAGTGGCCATGTTAAGTTGAATGATTTTCATTGCCATATACTCAGAGAATGCACACAGGTGTCAAGGGATAAAACTCAAAACCATTGTATTTTGTGTTGTAAATGTTGGAGATACTGGAGATTGACGGAAATCTTTATGCATTGTTGGTTGTGAATGGAGGAAGAAATCGAAACAAAACAACTGGAAAAAGACTCTCAATTGCCCAACTTACACTAGAGCACCGAAAGGGATGCTTTCACTACTTCAATGCCAGTTAACCAACAAATTGCAAATGTTAAATATTCTGCCCAAAGCCTTCAGAAGACGCAGAGGATGTAAAAGCTGATGAAATTGGGTTCTTCTCCAATTACAATGCAGATCACGTGGCTACTAATCCTATAAGCTAATGACTGGAGAATTGATCCCATGATGAAACGCCATAATCATGTTCATATTGCTCAGTTTCATCAGTGTCTTGTAGATAAATTATAGTTGAGCATGTCGACTCTGCAATATATGATGAATGAATATCCTGAAATTGAAGAAGAGGTGCGCGGCAATTGGGAATCTTTACAACTATGCTTCCAAAGAAATTAAATTGAAATCTCCAATAGAACTCGCAGGGGATCATCATCATAGAATGAAAACATGTTTAACTAAAATTGCTATATGCCAGCAAGGTGTTAAATTCCAACTAATTACTGAGATTGCTCCGATTATTAATCGAGTATGCTAGATCTGTTAGCATCAGAATCGCCATCATTCTAGAAGGATGACACGAAATTGAAGCTAGCTCCAAAGGGAAAATCACCATCAGATTTTGAATGAAAAGAAAATCAATGCAAAAGTCACAAGTAGTTGAGAAGAAAGTGGAAGCTAGAATCATTACTGGCAAAATCATAGGAAAGTTTGACAGCCAATTACAAGTTTGGTGCCAACTAGGAAATTAAATTAAATTTCTATTCTATCTTATTGTATATATAAAGAGTGATAAGCAGATTGCATAGAGGGGGTAGAGTTCCAGCCAAGAGGGCTGATGCAGGAGTAAGTACAGTTTGATACAGAAATTTACAGGCATGTATGTGGTGTTTATTTCCATATTGATCAGAAATGACTGTCTTTGAAATGGATTATGATCTTTGAGCCTTTTATATTTTAATTAATGAAGTGTATGCTGTCAATATTCTGTCTATGAATTGTCTTAACATTTTATGCTGTGATTCTTTTGATTTGCATATAAATATACCCTTATTTTAAGATAGAACCTGAGCTTTTATATTCATAAAGTCATTCTCATAGTCATTTTCTATCCTTGTTTAAATACTGAAACCAATGTACTCCCGGTTACCTGACTTTTGAGTTGTCTGATCTCTGTCGTATATTCATTTGCCACCCAAACTGATAGAGTTACTGTTTAGTTATCTTATATCTACATTCAAGATTTCCTTAAGCTTTGACCCAAGCAATCAAGGTGCAAACTTTAGGGATAACAGACTAGATAAAGTATTTGAGGGTGGTGTTAGTTGTGTATGCTTTGAAAAAAGAGGAGCTTGTCCATGCTTATCTCATTCACAAACATGGATAAGTAACTATAATAGTAAATGTTGCAAATGAACTGATACTAGGATTTTTTTGTCACTTGACACGTGGAATGATCATTTGTATTAAAAAAATTATCCTTTGACACAATACCTCATTTTAAAGAGGATATGCAGAATATTGTATTGTACTAGATACAAGAACATCAATTGAACAAGGTGAAAAAGTTTGTTAAAACATTTGTCTCTCACTAGGCACAAGAATAGTTGTAATAACTACATTGGAGGTTATCGATTACAATGGATCCATTGTTTCTATTGTGACATTTTGTCATCAAAGTAACAATCAATATAAATTGTTTCACAAAGATGGTAAACTAGAGTAAAACAAATAAGAAATAGGTGGTCTGTCATATTTTCCATTGCACTATATTATATTCTCTTGAATTGACTACTTGCTCAGTAATATTTTCGAAGAATAACAAAAAAGAAAATCGGTTGACCTTCTCCAACTATAATTGAATTATTCTTACAAGGAATTTTTCTCTCAAAGTGAAAAATCAATTTTCCTACCACACTGCCCTAGTGATTCTATTCAACCTTTGCATCTCTTCACTTGATTCTTATAGATTTTGCACTCTATTATTTAGAAGAGGTAGTTGTATATGTATTACTCTACAATTTGTTTTGGAAGAATTTCAATGTTTACATACCAAACCCAGGGCCTAGTGTGAACAATGCATTTTGTTTTAGAAAAACAAATAATCAATTTAAGGAGAGAATATTTTCCTTGTATCTATATTAATTTCCCATAAATAAAATTTATATATTCTAAAAGGTAACTGGATTGTCTACATTTCATTTTTTAACCCCATGTTCTAAAATGTTGTGTAGGTTCCTCTAATATTTATTTTTAGTAATCATACTTATATTTTTCATGTTTCCTTTGCAACTAACATGTCATAATTGGGTAACATTACCTTTCACCGGCCCTTTTACCAATTTTAAATAGTTTTATCATTAATTGTTTCATGGAGAAAGTGAACATAGAGTTATTTCCCAACTCATATATCTTTATGGATTGAGAAAGATGCTTCTCATTGTTTTATTGTGCTAACAATGCAGTCCCCTAACCACGAAATTGTGCACATGTAATGTATAGTTGTATATAATATTTCAAATTTCCATTATAATATATTGCACTCCCCTAAAAACAAATTATACACATGTGACGTATATGTACATAATACTTCAAATTTCAATTGCAATATCAACTTTCACGCTTCATTTGAGCATGTTGATATAGGTTCCAAAATTCAATGTATAAATACTTTTCTTACTTGCATGAGGTCTTCATATCTCTATTTTTAATGCTGACATTGAGATCAAAATACATTCGAATCCATTCTTATTTAAATTTTAAAGGACTTTAATTATATAAACAATTTTGGTTTTATATAGAAAAAATTATTAGAATTTTTTTTTTAATATATTAAATTTACTAAAAAATATCATCTCAACCCACTTTAAAAAAAACTAATAATATATAAATAAAATAACACAAATAATAAAGAAATAAAAATAACTACTAGCATAATTGCTCATTGTTATCTCCCTTTCACTCTTCCTTTTATATCTTTATATGTTTAAGAGACCATTATATAACTCTACATTTATGAAGCCATAGGGTGAAATCATAGTATGAGTGTGTTTGAAATCTATTTACTATGTGTTTACGAAATCTTAACTTTTATTTTAAGTTGAATATTTATAATGTATGAAATTTTAATTTCATTTTTTATTGAAATTGTGTTGAAATGATTAAGATTTGTTTTATTGAATTATTGAATTGTACAAAAAATGGTAATGAATTAATTGTTTTGGTTTAGAATTGTATTCCTATATTCATAAAGATTAGAAACTTGTCTTAAAATTCTATAGTTTTAATGAGTTAAAAAGGTAGGAATGATAATATTGTTTCAAATATTTTGAAGTTGAGATTTAATGTGAGCACATGTAAGACAAGACATTTTAAGATAAAGCGTTTTTGTTCCTCCACCTTCTTAGTATCACAAATAAGACAAATTCTTTCATCCCACAATCTTTTAAGAGTTATTCACCACCTTGTTTCATTATGGAGTTTGTGAGAATTCTTTTTTATTTTAGTAATATTGATTTTTTTTTACACTAGTTATAATAAAAAAATTAAATTTTGATCTTCTAGATAATGGTTAGTAACCCCTTTATGGTATCTTAATTTTCTTTTATCCTTTAATAATATGTGGCACCATAATTTCTTCCCTAAATTTACATGTAAGAGTATTTTTGTTGGTATTAATACTCTACCAAGTGACATCCTCATTTGAAATCCGTCTCACTTTGCAAGTGACTTTGAATGGAGTTTGAAGCAATCTTAGAAAACCACATCTTTCATGTTAGTTATATCATACTTGTACAAGAGGCACCTATCCATAATTATAATTCCGATGTAGTAAAGACCCACTTCTTTGAAGATAAGAAAGGATGCATTTCTTTTAATTGTGAGAATATAAAACACTTATGGATTGTCCCTCTCCATGATTTTGTAGAGATGTTGCAGCCCCAAACTTCTCATCCATATAAGATAAGAAGAGTGACAAAAGAATCAAAGAGCAATTTATTTTTTCCCACATCAAAAAATGCGGTAATTTAAAAAAAAATTCCACATCAAAATATGCTTTCCACACTCAATTAGTTATTTGCTCAATGTTATAGTTTGAGTTAAGCTTGGGATTGAAATTTGACTCCAATATATAAAATTCAGTAATTTAAAATTGTTTTCAACATCAAAAATATGTTTTCCACCCTTAATTAATTATTTTCCCAATGTTATAGTTTGAGTTAAGCTTGTGATGAAAGTTGACTGAAAAATAATTGTATGAATTACCTTCCTTTAAATTGTTATTATTATACACAAAATTAGTAATTAAACTTATTCAATTTAATTATCATAATCTTTATTTCACTATATTTAATTTAATTTTTTAACTATGATCTAACTAAACATTAAATGATCATAACTAAAGTGTGAATTGGTGTATGGAATTTTTGTAATATAAAGAATCATCATCAAATTCTATAAAACTTTATAAAAATAAATTTAATAATTAAAAATATTTTTGAGTCCATGCCAAGCAACAATAACTATAAAATTTGGTTTTGGATTTTGTGTTAATCCGTGCACGATTTTTCTTAGGCAACATACCCTCTATTTCAATATCTCTAATTTGAAGCAAAAAAAGGCGTTTTCCTTTCTTTGGTCCATCTAGAGCGGAAAACCTATGGGATCCTGGAGCGCAATTTTTTTTTAATCTATGGGTATCCATTTCCCTATTTATCCAATCTAGGATGTCAAGTTTGAAATTCCAAGTTTTTATTTTTAGGGTTTCTCTGACAAACCCTAGACAGCTTCAAATCCAGTTTCAGTAAATCAAAGTGGATTGGGTTAATCCTAGAAGAGAATTATTTGGACACCTACACAAGTGAAGAAGTTCCAGTTCCAGAGGGAGATGAGGCTAAGGCCTTTCAAAAGAAGACTAAAAGAAATCCCGACAGGTATGACTTGAGGAGATACAGGTATGTTTGGAAATCTGTTCATGATTAAGTTTGTCTTCATATTGTTGAGGTTAGTACAATCTTGATTAATTTTAGACTTGTCTTATCACCTTAGTAAAAGTATGAATGCATGTGAATGATAAAAGACATTCATTGATTAGGGTTATGACACTTATTATTGTACTAATGCACTGTGGTGTTGTAAGAGGATGATGTTGTCCGCTAACATGAAAGGTACATTAAGAGGGAGCACACTCCAATAGTTCCTGCGAGAAAGAAAATACCAAGAGGGAGCACACTCCAGTAGTTCTTGCGAGGAAGCAAAGATCAAGAGGGAGCACACTTCAGTAATTCCTGTAAGGAAGCAAAGATTGAGAGGGAGTCCACCCAACGAGCAAACAAAGATAAGTGTTTGAATTGTCATTTCTTGTATATATGATTACATAAATGATGTTGTTGAGTCATGTACATACTTATGTTCGTAGATTGAGGATGTATATTATGCATTTTTAGAAAAGTTGCATTAATGAACAAGATACTACTAATATAGTAATGGGTAAGTGGCCTATGGTACTATAAAACATTCCATTGCTACTTATCTAGAATGAAACCTCTTTGCTAACATGTTGGGAGTACTGCACACTCTTAACAATGTTCTAGTAGAGATGGAAGGCATCTAGAAATTTACCATATGAATACGGGATATGGATGAATGTTGTATTGAAGCATTGGCTAAGATAATTGCATGACTGTATGACATATATTCTTATGTGTAAGATTTTGTTTTGAAAAATATGAGAAGTTTCTAATCATGTAATTGAATTTGACTTGTAGAAAAGATCATGTACAATCACCTACAAAAGAAGGACAATGACATTTGTTCCAGCGATGAAGTTCAAGAAAACTACCTATTGAAGATATTAAAGAATCTGAAGTTGCCAGGATCAGGAATGCAGTAATGGAAGGATGCCATGATCGAGGAGTACTAGACGATCATGAAGAATGATGTTTGGGATGTGGTCCCAAGACTAGAAGCGAAGTCTGTTGTGACTTCCAAGTGGATCTACAAGATCAAGCATGCTACAGATGGTAGCATAAAGAAATACAAGGCAAGTGATGAAGTGGAAGATACATCATATGGATGTCAAGATAGCTTTCTTGAATGGTGTAGTCGAAGAGGAAGTGGAGCAGCCACTCGGATTTGAGACACATGATAGGGAGTCACATGTGTGCAAATTGAAGAAATCCTCGTACGGTTTGAAACAAGCACCCAGGACATGGTACGACAGGATAGATAGCTTCCTGACTAGTTTGGGATTTACCAAGAGTAAAGCAGATTCCAACCTTTACTACAAGGTTGAGGAAGGAAATCTAGTGATACTCCTACTGTATGTAGATGACCTGTTTGTGACAGGTGAGATTGGGTTGATTGCTGATACGAAGAGGAATCTTGCTGCCGATTTCGAGTTGAAGGACTTGGGTATGATGCATTACTTTCTAGGTATGGAGGTGTGACAGAGTGTAGATAGAATCTTTCTTGGAAGTATGCAGTAGAGATCCTGAATCGGTTTAGGATTATGGACTGCAAGGCCTTGGCCACACCTATGGCATCAAACCTGAAGCTATTGACTGATGCTTCATCAGAGTTGGTTGATGCCACGATGTATCGTCAGATGATTGGGTCCTTGATGTACCCGACGAACACGAGACCAGATATTTGCTTTGCTGTGAACACCTTGAGCCAGTTCCTGACAGATCCTAGACATGTTCACTTGATTGTTGTAAAGCATATTCTTAGGTAGCTGAAGGGTACGGTTGATTATGGGCTCAAGTATGGTGCGAATCAAAAAGTTTAACCTGGAGGGTTATGTTGATTCAGATTGGGCAGGCAGTGCTGCAGATAGGAAGAGCACTTCAAGGTGTTGCTTCAATATTGGATCAGGTGTTATCTCTTGGTTTAGTAGGAAGCAATCCTACATAGTAGTGAGTACAACCGAAGCAGAGTATGTCACCGCTTGTTCAGCTAGTTGTGAGGTAGTATGGCTAAGGAAACTATTGTCTGATTTATTTGATCTCCAGTTGGATGCTACTTGTCTCTATTGTGACAACCAAAGTTGTGTGAAGTTGTCAGAGAACCCAATGTTCCATGACAAGTCGAAGCATATCGAGATCAAATATCACTATATCAGGGATATGGTGCAGAGAGGATAGTGAAGCTCCAGTATGTTGCGATGGATGAGCAGATTGCAGATGTGTTTACCAAACCACTAGCCAGAGTGAAGTTCGAGTACTTCAGAGAGAAGCTTGGTGTACTTCAGATCGAGGTTCCTTCCAAGGGGAAGTGATGAGTCCAGAAGACGCATATGCACATTGGATTTTCTAACATGGTTGTAGATGTGTTCTCCCATGGTCGTGATGTAATTGTCAAGCTTTTCTGACATGGTTGTAGATGTGTTCTCTCATGGTCATGATGTAATTGTTGAGCCATTCTCACATGGTGGTAGATGTGCTCTCCCATTGTGCAGATGTAAGGGCTAGAGCCATTCTCACATGGCGGTAGATGTGTTCTCACATGGTGTAGATGTAAGGGTTGAAGCCATTTTTCACATGGTGGTAGATGTGTTCTCCCATGGTGAAAAAATAAGGGCTGGAGCCTTCGCCGAAAGGTTGTAGATGTGTTCTCCCATGTCAGTGGTGTAAGTGTTGTATGATGTGCATCTGGGCTGTGCTCCGTGGATGATGAGATGATCTGAAGAGGATGATCATGTGATGATGATGTGCATCAGGATGATGTAGTGTATGATGATGATTAGTATGATCATGAGTATCAGGATGATACTCCGTGGCCGTGGAGAAGTTGTACAGGATCGCATGTAATCAGTCCTGGAGATCCGGACAGGTTGTGCTAGGAACGTAAAAGATCCTGGGATGCTCTTTAGAAATCTTGTAGGTTGCAAGACACTCTTTAAAGGTTTTGCAAGTTCACATGTAATCAGTATTGGAGATCGGGACAGGTTGTGCTAGGCACGTAAAAGATCCAGGGATGCTATTTAGAGATCTTGCAGGTCGTAAGACACTCTTTTAAGCTTTTGTGAAGGTCACATGTAAAAGATCCTGGGAGATCTGATAGGTTGAGTAGTAAACTTATAAAGTCCTGGGATTCTCTTTCGAGGTTTTGTTGATGCATGTAATCAACCCTGAAGATTCCACATGATGGACAGATATGATGAAGACCTAAAGGAGGCTAGACCTACAACCAGCATGAAAAAGGGCTTGCTCTATAGAACTTCCTATGACGAGAAGAATTGAAAGATAGCACCAGTGATCAAGATGACGAGTATAGTAGCAGTGACGATGATGCTCTGTGATCCAGTGACGATGATCCACCTCCAGAATTGAAGACTTGTTCCTATATGTATTGATGACCTATGTCAAGAGAATACCTTCTTAGTTAAGAGGGAGTGTTTATGTATTTGTAACTTCGGAAAATATTCACTTGTATATTGTATGTATTACATTTGTACTTTATTGTATCCCCAACGGAGATGTATTATTCCTCTGATTGGAAGTGTCGTCATCTGTATTTGCAAGTGTCACAAGTTATATTGTAAGTGTCGTAACTTATATTTGATGGGTTATTAGGCCATCTTAGAGGGGTCGGCTGAGTGTGGGTTAAAGGGTTATTAGACCACCCTAGTGGGGTCATCCCAGTGACAAGTGGTAATCGGTTATTAGACTCTCCTAAGGGAGGTCGACCAAGTTAGAGTAAAAAAAAAGTGAAGTCATTGTAGAAATAGAGAGTGTGACTCTCTCATTCTATTCATTCACTCACTCAGTCACTTCACATTAGTGAGAGAGAGGAGGACTAAGCAAAAGTGGAGGAGGAGTAGCTACTGCAGACATATATCTTTCGGGGATTCATCTTTGTGATCTTTGTATTGGTGCTCATTCTATCTCTGAGGAAGTTGTGGGGTTTTTCACCTTCTTGGTTTTCCCCGGTGAAATGCTTTGTGTCTCTTGTATCTTGTGTTTGATATGTCGTACATGTTTTTCTATCAGTTAAGATCCTAGATAATATTGAATTAGATGATGAAAAACTAACACTCTCATCTAGAGCGGCCTTGGAAGATTCAAATGCATTGTGAAGAACCTGCAACAATTAATTGACGAAAATACACAATATATAAGATTACATAATACTTTTATTGATCACAGGCCACTTCGAGTGGAAAACCTCCTTTGAGCAAGCTCAATACAAAATAACTTCACAGTGCCTTCATAGGCCTCAACACACACTTATATACTAAGTCTAGGCACCAATACTATGGGTCAAAACCATGGGCCACTATAAACTATGGATCAACAATACTACGGGCAGCTTACAAATCATATGCACCAACAACAATAACACAAACTATGGATCAACAAATACTATGGGACGACTTACAAAGGATATGCGTCCAACAACAATATACTAACAAAGTAAAGACATGGGTTCCTAACATCCCCTCCCCCTTAAAAAAAAGCTTTGTCCTCAAAGCTTTAGATGTGGAAATTGTTGTTGAATCTGAAGGAGTAGTTCCCATGTAGCATCCTTTGGTTGCATGCCGTGCCACTGAATTAAGACCTCTGTGATAGAGCAAGAACAAAGTTGACGAGTGCATCGATTGAGGATGGCCTCCAGCTCCAAAAGGATGGATCCTTCATTATCTAGTTCGGGTAAAATAGTTTGTCCACTGATGTTGGTGCCAAGAACTTTCTTCAGACAAGAGACATGAAATACTGGATGAATGCGGGAAGAAGGAGGAAGTTCCAATTTATGAGCAATGGACCCAATCTTCTGAAGAATCCGATATGGCCCATAGAACTTTGGAGCGAGCTTATGACGCCCTTTGAGTTTTAGGGAGGATTGCTTCCATGGATGGAGACGAAGAAAAACCATATCGCCTACTTGAAAAGTGCACTCAGAACGGTGCTAATCAGCTTGTTGCTTCATGCGATTTCTTGACATGTGAAGATTGTCCCACAAAATGCGAAGAATCTGATCACAGTTTCGAAGGACCGTGTCAACTTCCTGAACTGGTGAATTGTTGGGGGTGCATGGAAGAAGAACTGGAGGTGCCTGACCATAGACTGCTTCATATGGGGTCATTTTAGAGGCAGTGTGGTAAGAGGTATTGTACCACCATTCAGTGAGAGGGAGCAACTTTTCCCACTGATGTTGTTGTTCAGAGGTGAAGCAACGAAGATAAGTTTCCAAGCATTTATTGATAATTTCAGTCTGACCATCTGTTTGTGGGTGATAGCCTGAACTCATCTTCAGTTTGGTGCCAGTGTGGCGAAATAGTTCTGTCCAAAAATGACTTGTGAAAGTTGCATCACGATCCGAGACAATGGAAGGAGGGATGCCATGAAGACGAATGATCTGGCCTAGGAAAATTTGAGTGACTAAGGAGGTTGTATAGGGATGGCTGAGAGTCCAAAAATGACTATATTTGGAGAGACGATCAGCCACAATGAGAATCACTGTCTTCCCGCCATATTTAGGGAGCCCTTCAATGAAATCCATAGAAATATCTGTCCAAATCCATGCAGGTATGGGCAAGGGTTCGAGCAATCCTGGAAGGATTGTCGTTTCACCCTTATTACGCTGGTAGGTATCACATTCAGCCACCATCTGTTGAATTGTCCTTTTCATGCCCTTCCAAAAGAAGTTACGCCATGCCTGTTCATACGTTTTGAGGAACCCAGAGTGCCCTACCGATGGAGAAACATGGAGTTCATAGAAGACAGCTTATTGAAGATTTGTGCTCTGGGGAGGCACCAGACAACCCTTGTATCTCAGGGAAGCACCATCCCAAGAGTAATGTGGTACAGCAGAAGGGTTGTTGGTTAAGCATTGGATTATTTGAGATAAGGAAGAGTCATTGACATAACCCTGTTGAACAGATTGCAACCAATTTGGAACATGTATAGAAATAGATGAAAGAGAACCTTGGGCATCAAATGTGCGAGAAAGAGCATCTACCACAATATTGTCCTTACCCTTCTTGTAAGTGATCTCATAGTCATAACCCATGAGTTTTCTAACCCATTTCTATTGTGCTGGGGAGGAGACATGTTGTTCCAAGAAATATTTCAGACTCTGGTGATCAGTCTTGATGCAGAAATGATTTCGTAATAGGTATGGTCGCCACTTCTGTACTGCATGCAAAATAACCATCATTTCCTTCTCATATGTAGAGGTTGCTAAATTCTTACCTGAAAGGGCTTTGCTGGTGAACGCAATGGGGTGTTCATCTTGAAGGAGAACAACACCAAGTCCATTGCCGTAAGCATCACTCTCAATAGTGAAGGGCTTGGAAAAATCAGGCATAGCTAGAATAGGTGTAGTACACATAGCTTGTTTCAATTTGTCAAATACACACTGAGTGGCATGTGTCCATGTAAAAGCCTCCTTATTCAATAGAGCAGTTAATGGAGCTGCAATATTCCCATAATCCTTGACAAACTTGCGGTAGTAGCCAGTTAACCCCAAAATACCACCAAGGCTCTTGAGTGTCTGAGGATGCGGCCAATTGTTCATGGCATCGATTTTGGTAGGATCCACGCGAACCCCTTGTGCTGAGATAATGTGCCCAAGATACTCAACTTTCTTCTATCCAAAAGCACATTTAGACTGTTTGGCGTGGAGATGATGGTAAGAGAAAAGTTCCATGACAAGATCCAGATGTTGGAGATGTTCAGCCCATGTTTTACTGTAGATGAGGATATCATCAAAGAATACGAGAATGAATTTCCACAAGTAGGGCTGATATATTTTATTCATTAAGGCCTGGAATGTGGAAGGAGCATTAGTGAGGCCAAAGGGCATGACCAAAAACTCATAATGGGCATCATGTGTGCGGAAAGCTGTTTTAGGGATATCATCCTCATGAACCTGAATTTGATGATACCCAGAACAAAGATCCAACTTGGAGAAAAATTGAGCCCCATGAAGCTCACCAAGAAGCTCATCAACAACAGGAATTGGAAACTTATCCTTGATGGTGAGGTGATTAAGTGCTCAGAAGTAAATGCAGAGGCGCCATGACCCATCTTTTTTGTGGACAAGAAGAACTGGAGAAGAAAAGGAACTAGTGCTTGGGCGAATAATACCTTGCTTCAATAAGTCCTGAATGAGCATTTCAATCTCTGTTTTTTGGTGGAATGGGTAGCAATAGGGCCTGATGTTGGGAGGAACATTGCCAGGAAGGACTTGAATACAATGGTCTTTTGGCCTTGAAGGTGGCAATCCCACTAGTTCAGCAAAGACACCTGTATATCGATATAGAATTTGTTATAGATCCAAGGGAGTAGTGGAGACCACTACTGGTTGCATCTGAATGGAATGGATCTGAGCGATGACACCATGTGAATTCTTCTTGAGGATTTTTTCCATGCGATGTGAACTGATAATGCTGAGAGACCCTGGTTGTAATCCTGTCAATGTGTGTTTTTGTCCATTGAGGGAAAATTGCATCCAAAGATCAGCAAAATCCCATAAGATAGGGCCAAGTGTGTGTATCCATTGAGCGCCCAAAACCACATCACATCCACCTAAGGTCAAGGAAAACATGTCAGAGCGCAAGGTATAATATCCCATAGAGATACGCACATTTCGACACTTCCCTTTGCAAGGTAAGGTGCCCCCATTTGCAACCATGACTTCAAAGTTGGAGCAAGGATGGATAAAACAATCAGCTTGTTTGGCGATCCGAGGGTCAATGAAATTATGAGTGCTACCAGAATCAATGAGTATTGTAAGAGGAAGGTTCTTGAAGTAACCCCTGACTTGCATTTTTTTGGGGGTGGTGATTCCAACTAAAGCATGGAGAGATATCTCTGGTTGGTCATCCTGAGACAGAGGGTCAATAAGCGGTTCCTAAATATCGACTTGAGCATCCATTGTATCTGGATCTTCGTCACCAATTTCAAAGGCAGGTGGAGAATCCACATCCAAGAGATAGAGCTTTTGCTGAACACATCTATGTCCCCGAGTGAATTTTTCATCACAATTATAGCAAAGCCCCTTTTCTCTACGTGCTTGCATCTCTGTTTCAGACAAATGCTTGATAGGAGTTGGTCAAGGAGCCTACGGCATGGGTGGTCGTTGAGAAACCATATTTCGGAAGGGAACAAAAGTGGGCTTGGAGCACTGTTGGGATACAATCTTGTCTTCTACCACCTTAGCCAACCACAGGGTTTCCATCATTGTGTTGGGACAAAGCATTTTGACCTCAGAGCGGATGGCATCCTTTAGACCACTGATAAAACAACTTCGGTAAAAGTCATTAGACAATCCTTCAGTGTAGTTGGCTAGTTTCTCAAATTCGGTTTGATACTCTCTCACAGTGCTAATTTGGCAAAGTTTAGTGAGGGCTCCTGTGAAGTCATCAAAAGCACTAGTACCAAATCGTTGCAAAAGGAGCTGGCAAAAGTCTGGCCATTTGGGCTCTTCATGAGCCTTGATGTACCAACGGTACCATTGAAGAGCTTCTTGTTCCAAATAAAAGGATGCAAGTGGAACTTTGTTGACATCAAAAGTATTATGCAGACTGAAATACTGTTATGCACAATAGATCCATCCAGTTGGATCAGTACCACTGAAGCGAGGAAAATCAAGCTTCAGACCACGAAAATTGCTAGAAGAAGAGAACCCATTGTCTGATGAAGACTCGGACTGCCGTTTGTTGTTCATGGTTGAATGTTCAAGATGGAGGCCAATAAATTTTTCATCCAGATCCTGGATTTTGGCTTGGATGGCTGCAAGTGCTTCTTCCATGGTTTTTGCTCCTACGCAGGTGACAACCATAACCATGATTTTTTTTTTGTGTTGACTGGGTAGAAAAACAAAAACAAAATCTGTTTCAGTAAAGGAAAATCTAGATTTGGGAAAAAATATGAAGGGTAATTGGGGTTTGACTAGGATTTGGACACTATTGAATGGATAGGGAAGCAAAAAAGGAGGATTTCAGAAGCAGGGTGAAAGAATGAGAAAATTTGGCAGAGAGGGACAAAGAAGAAGAATTAGGAAAGGAACTCTGTAGTAAAATTTGAAGGTGATTGGGTGAAATCTGAGGAAGTTATGGCAAACCCTAAAAATAGACAAATGTGGGATTTCAGGATTTGGGAAGTGGAAGTGGGGATAGGGTCCTCAAGAATGAAATATGCAGAATGGGATTGCAGGGTTTCCCAAGAAGTTTCAAGGGAAACAGAGTGAAAACAAGGGAGATATGGAGAAAAAACTGAAATATTATTATTAATTTTTATTTTTATTTTTTTTTCAGAATGGAGCGGCTACGGCTTGGAAGAGATTTGAAACAGATAGATCTACAACGGCCTGGAAGTGAGTGGAAACAGAGGGATCTGAAATGGCGCCGAATGGATTGAAAACGACTGGATCTAAAATAAATCTTAAACGGTTGGATATGGAATGGCTTTCAGAATGGATCTGAACGGCTAGATCTGAAACGGTGTAGTAGTGATTGACAACAGTTCAATTGAAAATAGATATGGACCCCAGATATGTACGGCTTCCTAACAGTTCAGAGGTTTCACTCGGCCACCAATGTTATTTGACGGATTGCATATTGGGGCAGTACCCCTCACTCCATGGCTCAGGTAAAACTGATAATCTCTTTTCCACAAACGACAGCTCTTGGTTTACCTCACGGGTGAGAACTAGTCAATCAGGTAAGGGTCATTGCCCTTTTCACTGGCAGGTCCTCTCAATGGACTAGCTACTTCGGGGTTCCTGTGGTACTCCTCACAATGAGTTTTAGGGATTATGCCCAAGTACTTCCCACAACTAAGAGGATAGAGATTATTCCCAAATCCGAACCTGCAACAGATGCGAAAAAAAATTTTGGCAGAAATTTCACCCAGCGAGTCCAAGAAAGTGCTCTGATACCAGATGTCAAGAACCTGCAACAATTAATTGACGAAAATACACAATATATCAGATCACAGAATACTTTTATTGATCGCAGGCCACTTCAAGGGGGCAACCTCCTTTGAGCAAGCTCAATACAAAATAACTTCACGGTGCCTTCATAGGCCTCAACACACACTTATATACTAAGTCTAGGCGCCAATACTATGGGTCAAAACCATGGGCCACTACAAACTATGGATCAACAATACTACAAGCGACTTACAAAGCATATGTGCCAACAACAATAACACAAACTATGGATCAACAAATACTACGGGACGACTTACAAAGCATATGCGTCCAACAACAATATACTAACAAAGTAAAGACATGGGTTCCTAACATGCATTACGAGTGTGCTTCTTAATGTCCACACGGACCCCTTTGAGCTCCCTTATCACTTTAGCCATGCTCTCAGGATTCATCCTTTTGAGCCCAGGGAAGACTAGGGAACAGAGTAGAGATCGACCGAGAGAACTTCTGCATTGCAAGTGAGTGTTTCAAATCCCAATACCACCATATGGATAGAGGTATCGTCTCCCTAAATGAATTCGTTCAAGCGAGGGCCTCTGTACTTCAGCATTACTCTGCTTGCTTCCATCCTACTACCATACAACCTTCCATAAATTCTATGGGATTTCTGAGGCCCATCTTAAAGACTCAAGCGGAGGTGAAGGCCACTTGTCCATGAACTTTGAGGGGGACTATGCATGCACACCCACATAAGGAGGATGAGGGTTAAAACCATGGAAACCAAATGTATTGGTTAGGACCTTCGTTAAGAACTATAATCCCTTCATTAAGTATTGCTCCTTGGTTGGCCATGATGTCTGCCTATGCGTTGTTGTACCTTAGGATATGGTAGAATTACATCCTAGAGATGTCACAAATGGAAGGGACAATTCGCTTCTGTATTTTGATCAGGGCCTTGTCATGTCCTTTTTGGATATTTATCATTTTCTGAGTAACTATCTTGGAATCTATGAGAGTAATGAAGTGATCTATGTGAAGCAACTTCATGATGTCGATCCCTTGAAGGAGAGCCACCCATTCAGATTGATTATTGGTTCTCCTACCTAATCCCCATGCAAATTGATATACCTTATTTCCTCCAGGGTCGTAAACGACCCCTGCTACACCTGCCACCCCTAATAATAATATATATTAGGAGAAACTTGATTACAGTATTCTTATAGATTGGTCATGTTATACATTTATGAGAAATATTTGTCATAAATTGTTTTTAGAAGAAATATAAGAGAATATTGCCGATGTTGGATTTAACATTATTTGAGAAATTTCTCCAAAAAGGCACAATTTATTTTGCATAGTTTGGACACATGTAAATATTATATTAGTAATTACACATTATACATGGAATTATTTTTCTCAGTTTTGCTGGATCTCCTTTCATGCAAACCATGCTGTATGCAACAAACTGTGAAACCCAATGTAATTACCACATTGTAATAAACATATTAGGCATTATTGTTGCAATCACTACAATATAAATTTGAAAGAAATTGTAAACACAATAAAAATTAGAGTATGAATCACAATCCAATGTAGTGGCCCATAAGAAAAAAACGATATAAAAAAGGAATCCCATTATTTCTCTATGTGATTGCAAAAACATGAAATTGCAGTGTTATTCGGAATGGCTTCGGAATTTTTTTTTTTTAATTTCTGCATATATCTCAGCATATACACCTTAAACCCCTTAAAAACATATTCATATAAATCGTTCCATATAGCATTTATCAACCAACAAATTTCACATTATAAACAGAAATTTAACTATGTCCATAGCCTAAGGTTGTGATAACGAACCACCTTTAAATACTATACCCCTAAAACTTATTCATAACAGTAGAGCCATACATTATTTATAAAATAAAAAAATGATAAACCACATTATTGAGCAGCAGAGCCGTATATTATTTATAAAATAACAAAATGATAAATCACAAAACAATATTATGATCTAAGGTTAAAAAAATTGGCATTATAACAAGAAATCTAACTGCACTTTCTGGACGATAATGGCTGTGAACATCAGAGTAAATGTCCGAACATGAGAGTGAATGTGGTTCATTTTATCAAACTTCATTGAACGATTTACCTGCACTTTTTTTCCCACACTGCCTACATTCCTGCACAAAGACTGCCGAACAGTAAGAATCTTTAAGACTTATAACCATCTTCGGAAGAATACGCTGGTTATAAGGAAGTTACACCAATAGCATGATCCATACAATGGCCGAGTTTCGGCTTTTTTTTAGTCTATAACATTGCATGAAGAAGAGAGGATCCGTCTCAAACAACTAAGAATGAAATATAAAGCCAAAAATTGCGAGTAGTTATAGTATAAATATTCTAAATTAAAAGTTAGCTTAAGTGTGACTAAATGGATGAACTGTCAAGGAAACTACAAGCAATCGGGTCATTGTTCGCTGTTGAAGACGGGATTGTTAGACTGTCAAGTAGCGGTCAAATTTGAGGGATAAAACATATGTTTCGGGCTTAAGTGCCACGTTTGAGGGATAAATGTTAGTAAAATTGCTCAGACCAAGCATCTGCTCTCATCCTTTGAAAATTGTGTCATTTGAGTGTGGCACACCTCAACAATAACAAAACCCCGGTGAACAACTTGATACTCCATCGACTTCCCATTAAACCAATACTCTGGTGGCTTGTGCCATCCATTTTGGATCAAAGGTTGCATCTGGTTGTAGCAAACCAAAAGGAACAAAACCCTGGTGGACACCTGGATACTCCATTGACCTCCAGTAAATCAATGCCCAGTTGTCTTGTGCCGTCCATTTTTGGATCTAAGTTTTCATGACTTTGTCCTATTGCAATACCCTTATTCAACTTGTATGATGTTACAAGACTTGACTTGTTAAAGGCCTAATTTTTTTTGATTGATTGTTTAAATCAGGGCTAGAGTTGTTTTTTATGATGTGATGTTGTCTAGGTATTTGGATATAATCCTACTAAGTTAGTTTCACAATGAGGGATAAGGGTTTCTGAAGGACAAAAGGTTCGTGGTAGTATTGACTGACTCTGAATTGATGTCTTAATTTACAAGTAAGTTGAAATCTATATTTATGTTTGTGATCATGTTTATTTTATCAATAGGATTAACCATATGTGTATATTGGCATAAATGCATATACAAACTCATATAGGATTAATAAGCACCATATAATTACTAGTCCATAAAATTATTTAGATTTTGTACACTTTGAGTGTGCATATGGATGTTTATGGATAATGTGCTTTGTTGATTGTTAGCTTGTTACTTGATGGGAAATACCAATTATAAATCATTGTAGCATGGTTGGTATAATTTATAATGTTTGAAAATGAAATCAAATATATAATGTTACATTAACAAATGAAAACAAGAAAGCCTTTTCCACTAGGCTAAATTCATGTTTTCAATGATGCAATTCTAAATATTTTTGAAAAATATGAAATGACTAAATTCATGTTTTCAATGATGAAATCCTAAATATTTTTAAAGAATATCAAATGAATGGAAAGAAAATATATTTGCTTATTAAATTTTTAGTTGAATTTGAGAGAAACAATTGTTTATTGATTATGTTTTATTGAAATTCTACAATGTTTTGATATAGTCATTATTTGATTTTTTAAAATTATAAATATTTGGAAAGACACTATTTTATTTTGATATATTTTTATTGAAAGGTTTACTTAATTTACACTTGTCAATTGAAGTGCAATTATTTTTTTAACTTTTCATCTTTGAAGGGTTAGATTACTACATGCCCTTCCAAATAAAATAAAGCCCAACCCTTCAAATTTGACCACTATCAACCAGGTCTGTTATAGAGATCACCCACTTAAAAAAATTCATATATGAGAAACAAGTAAACGCCGACTTTGAAAGATCTTTACGCTTTGTCACGAGAACAACATTATAATTTTGATCCCCTAGGCTGGTACAGAATACAGCAAAATTTTGAAACATAATCTCAATATATATATATTATTTTCCATAAACAAAAAATAATCTAATAAATGTTAAAAAACATATAGTTCATTTATACACAAAATAAAATAAAATGGTGTACAAAAATATAATCTCATATATAAAGTGTTATCAACTTACATATCTATTAAAAAAAATTATATCTCAATAAATATGATGTCTAGATAGTGTTGGATATTATAGTTTATTATATATCTAATAAGATAGGCCTAATAAGATAGGCCTGGGCAAGGCTTGAATTATTACTTTATGAGCCCATTAAGTAAAATCTGTTACATTGTGCATAATCTCATATATAATGGAAGTTACCAAACCCATATCCCCTCAAGGACTTTAATGGAATGAATCCACTGCATACGCTTAAGTTTTAGTTTCCAACGATCCGACATCATCCCAACAACTCAACTAGAATACATTTTGATTTTAAATAGATGATATTGATTTTTATTTTTTCATTTTATAAATTAATATAGATTTTTTTAATAATTTTTTAATTAATATTAAAATTTTATATTATAAATTTGCGATAAAATTTATCAATTATGTTTTATTTGATTTGATTTATTTTTAATAACTTACCTTTATAACATTATATGATATAAAAAAAAAACATAAAATTATATTAAAAAACTTTGAAAACTCCTTATTTCAAAGAAAAAAAACTTTGAAAAATCCTCATTTATTCCTTTCAAATGAAAGTTATAACCATTGAACTTGAAACATAAAAAATATTCAACATTCAATAATCTTTTGAAACTAATAAAGCTACCACCACACACATATATATAATGAATGGTAACATCGCATAAAGAAGAGATATTATCATTACTTAGAGAAGCAACAACAAAATGTCTTCTTGCGTGAGAGTTTGCCTTAAAAAAATAAAATTACATTGTTAGAGTAAAATAATTATTTTAAATCGAGGCTAAAACAATGTTTAACAGTGAGAATGTATACAAATCACTATAGTTTTTCACTAATCTCGTGTTTTTCTTTTAAAAGAAAATAAATAACTATATAACAATGCTACGATCACGGTGTATTAAAATATTAAGTGTGGTGAAAGCAAGTGATGTATCTTAACCAATGCAACACATTCATATTCATGTAAGAAGTTAATTAAAAACAATTAAATTTTTTGATGAACGAATGTGAGAAAAGAACATGTTACAATAAAAAGATTTCCATTTAATGTTCTGTCAAAATTGTATTGTTTACAATTTGTATTAAAAGATTTTATATAAAAGATCAAAATAATTGATATCATTTAAAAACCATATTAGTATATTTATTTATCGAAAAAAGTATTGGTTATATGTTTTAATAATGTAATATGCATACAGATTTTAAACTATAGAAGTCCAAGGCTTAGCTTAATTGATTTAACTATCTACCCAAAACATATACCAATATCAAGGTTATAATAGCCTCAAATTTGGTCAAATTCTTTGAGGTTACAAGTCAATGTTATGGTTTACAATTAAAAATATCTTTCCTTTCATCTTAGATAACATTAGCAACTAGTCAATAGAATTTTAATAGATTTACGCATGATTTAGGTTTCCATTGCATCATTTCCATTTTATATGTTGAATTGATGTTGTCTATCTGAAAAATAACACATATGAGGGTATGCAAGGAATTCAAAATATTATCTCACATGTAAAGAGTAAGAGCATACACTATTGCATTGTGTTCAAAATGAACAATAAATCCAAGCGAATGAGAAATAAACAACTTATCAAAGAGAAAGATTAGATAGAGTAAATGTATTCTTGGAAGGAATCATAAGGAAACAACATATCAGAGGGAAAAGGTGAGATAGAGTAAATGCATGTTTGTAAGGTTATTAGTTGTATTTTACCACATCATGTAAAAGTACTTTAGTGCCTTCGATATTTTCCTTTTAGGTTTTGTGAACTCATTCTTAAAGCATATACTACTTCTAAAAATTCTAATAGGCTAACTTAAATTGCTTAATAGACATTTGTTTTAAAATCTTTATTATTTGACACTTTTAGTAACATCAATTATTGTAGGTCACAAATATTTCATTTTTTTTCATATTGACGCATGCTTTGTTTTGGTAAAGCATTTTTGCAATATTTAGTTAAAATAGTGACTCATTCGATGCTTAATTTGATGAATGATTTCAAGTTTTATCTAAAATAAAAGTGACACTCATATATAATTTGAGCTTCAACTTCATATAATTTGAACTTCAACTTCATCAATTTCAGTTTGAATATGATTTATATCATACATCGTTTCCTATAATTAACTTTGATTATGAATGGTATATATCTTGCACAAATGGACTTCGAGAAATGCTTGTTTAGATGGTGGAAATATTTTGTTTTATATATATTGCCATGGAAACTTGTTTGGGATAATTGAATGGGTTATTTAATACATGGATTTTGAACAACAATGGTGCTATTATCATCATATTTTTCTCTTGTACCATCTACTTCCTTAAGCACCTAAGCATGTGATGTATCTTGTAGTAGCATATTTAAAGATCTTGAAATCCAACTATCAATCTATATCAAATTGTCCTAAATTATTTTGGATATTCTTATAACCCAATTTTCCCTTATGAAATATCTCATTTTGTTATTTGGTTGCTTAGTGAACCTATCAGCACCGGAGATATATATTAGTAGCACTTTGTTGATTTCATTGTAACCAAGTTTATCAGATATATTAAATACTAATTGTGTATCATTGAAGAGGACCATTGTGGGACTTCTTACATGTATAGTTTTCGAAGGAGTTTTCAAGATTTTTATGAATGTTTAAGACACAAGGTGTGCTCATGTGGCACCTTCGAAGATAAATCTTATAACATGATTGCATTACTTGAATTTTTGGTTGTGTATTTTTCTTTATGTTCTATACTACCGCTCAAGAAAATGCTTAGTATGTTGTTTCTTTTTCACTCAAATTTCCAATTATTTTGCATTTTTTTCTTCATGGTATTTTCCATGTCATATTACTTTATCCAATGTTGATGTTTTCTTCTACATGCATTATGATTTCAACAATCCCTAGCCCAATCAATTAAGACAAACCATGTTCTAATTAAAATGTAAATCCATATAGCTCTAGTTCTTATGTTAATGCCAACGAATAACATACTGGGTTTTATATAATTTTGTTTTAAAAGTCAAGGATCAACCTTTACTTTCTTATCGGATAATAAGTTTTGTAACCTTGAATATTAAGGTGAATGGTTTATTTATTTATTTGAGTCCACCTATTTTTGCTCTAGCATTTAATTTGATAGATATTAAAAAATTTATGACCTCACCTCCTCACTTCAGCAATTCATCTCTTGCTATTAGATGTATTCATTTTCCTTGTTATTGTTGATGATCTCCTCATGGTTTATTTTCATTGCAATTGTTGGCGCAAAAAAATATAAGATAAGGGTTCTTGTACATGTGCTAATAAAGGGACTTGATTTAGCCTAGAGTGTTGGTATATTCAATCCCCCAAAGGAGAAGGTCTCACCCAAAGCACTTCTTAGACCTTTTTATGATGAGGACAATTAACTACAAAGATAAAAATGGAGGAGAACATATTCATTAAATTATTTCGCGGCACACATTCATCCTATATCCAATGAGTATTTGTTATAGAGTTATGTAAATATCATAAAGCAAAGAACATAGATAAGAGATAACATTCGAGATATACACAAAATTTTTGGGGCTTAATCAGTCTTCATTTCTATCAACTCAATAATATTGATTATAATTCATTCAATCAACTCTACAACCATCATATTCAGTATGCAAAATGACCTGTTCTAGAGATACTACATCATCGAAACCTACAATTACTTAACCCTATTACAAAGCCCAAATTTTAGGACCTCATCTATCCCTAGATGCCTTGATGCCTTAATTCCCTAATGCTTTGACGCCTTCTTCATTCATCCATCCCTTCATGCCTTCTATTCACCTCGCGTTGATCTTTTATAGTCGTGAGAGTGGACTCAATACAACTAGAATCCTAATGGATTTCACAACTTCTTCCTTATTCTTCGAACAATCTTATGCAATCACTATCCATCAAAAAATGAAGGAGCCAATAGGCCCTGACCACAAGCATTTAATCACCCCTTAGTCAACTTTGTTGTGTGCCTTAGAATAATTGCACATCTTGAGGCCCCGATCCTACAAAAGAACAAGCCAACTCTTGTAATTATGCAATAGTGCATCTTGTAAAAGATTTTAATTCTTCAATCTTGGTTTTCCACTTTCCCACCAAAATGTTAGCAGTAGCTATGAAATTTTGATCCTTCTCATTGTCACACTCAATGGGTTTTTGTTACTCCAACTACATCCATTCCATATTTGAAACAGGTTCAATTACTACAGTTGGATATAGGTTCTTTAAGATTATGGCTTAAGTTCATAGAGAGTCTTCTTTGTGGAGACCAAATTGTTGTGTAGTTGATCTAGCTTGTCATCATCTTGGTGGGCCTCCTCATACTTTTGTTTTTTCTCTATAGGATTGGTGAGAGTCTTGTCTTTGTCATTAATTTTCCTAAGATTTTTGCACAAGAATTCAACTGGCTATTGCGTCTTTTCCAACATAGAAACCCAATCATTGAGGGAAAAAAATTTCATGGTTGTTTTTCATGGTCTCATGGAGACAATCGATGGTGTTCGAGACTTCATGTAGCAATGAAGGAACTTGCACCATCAATTGTTGTTGATGTTCATCTCCTTGACCTCTTGTTGTTGCCACCTCTTTCTTCAATTCTTCTATCTTGGCTTCCAACTATTTCTAAGACTCACAGAGGAGTTGAAGGATCTCCTCTAGGATGAAAAGCAATATTTCTTCAGGTGTAATAGGGTAATGTTGGAAGACTCAATGCCACATTTGTTTCATCTAGTCACATAGTTCTATGATGGTGTGTTCCGCAACTAAGCAGACCTGATGTTCCCAACTCTTGTCCTCGATAGCATTTTCCAGTTGGATTCTAGCCTCATTATATGATTGTTGATGGGAGGTATGTTCATTATCTTCCCTGATGAGTCTGTGTTCCAATGCTATAGTTCTGTTCTTAATACGCTCAAATAACTATGTCATGGACTGACCTGATAGATATGGTATCGTAACACCGGGATGTAGTGTGTATAGGGGTAGTCCACTTGAGATTGAATGGGATGAATGTTATGGCATTAAGGTATCTACATCCTTTTGAGCTTGGCACTGCATGAACCTCATATAGGATTCCTAACTCAACTCTAGAACAATGTTAGAATGTTACTGGCATAGCTGGAGTATTACACGACAGTGTTTGGGAGTCTGCACCAACCATTGTACTTGTGTTATTAGTAATGCATCGTCTACTAAAGAAGAAGAGGGAATATGGGTACTTGGTTATTTCATTGACATCTATTTGCTTCCTTCTTCTTCCACTTCAGCATATTCCAATGGTGACATTTATTCCTCGCCTCCTGAATACTATGGTGGGTGTTCCTGTTGTTCCTTATTGTCACTTGTATTACTAGGAAATTGTTCTTCTTTCTGGACCAATTTGTTATCAATAATTTATCCTAATATCATTAACAAAGAAGGGGTTGTATATTCTCTAGCTTATGTTTTGTTACATGTCTAAATTTTACGCTAAACTTAAACTATGGGGATATCATAGATTGAGGGGATGGTGTCATTGAGGATATCAATAAAAGGGCCCTTTTTGGTAGTTTGATCAAGATCAAGAAAGGATTTAAGGGTTTCTTTAACATATGCAAGGAAAAGCTCTATGGCAAGGGAAGAATATGAGGAAGATGATTGTGTTTTCATAACAGGGGGTGGAAGATAGAGAAGGGGAGTGGGATTATTAGTAGGTGGAAGGATGAGAAGGGGAATAATGTTAACTAGGAGGCTTGGATGTGAGGGGTTTAACAATATGAGGGATTTTGGGGCCACTTAGGAGGGTTAGGGATTCTTCAATCACCTTTGTGGGAATCAGTGTAGTATTAAGGATTCCAATAAGTGTTTGTGGGAGCGTTTTGAGAGTGTAAGTTTGCAAGGGAAGCATAGATGTGGAGGTTGGAAATTCTGTGAAGGAAGCTTCTCCAAGCATAGCATTGAACTTGTGCTTGTGTGTAAATTTAAACAATGAAGGGGGAGAAATGTAAGAAGTACTTTTGAGGGTCTTTGTTGTGGTGATGTGTGGATAGTTGGATACTTATGTATTGAACATTGTAGGAGATATGAAAAAGGGAAGTGTCTTTGCCTTTAAATCTTGAAGCTCAAATCCACATGGCTACAAGGAGGTATGATCATGGTCCCTCCCAAACTAGATTTATTTTGTATAGTTGTTGAGGAGTTGTCATGGAATTCATAAAAATATAGTGGACACCATATCATTGTATGAATGGATGAAGGAAGTTTCATTGAAGGTTGCATTTGTATCATCGTGGTGACTTGTATACATGTTGAAGTGCTAGGATTCAACTAGGAGGTCTATAAGTGGTGGAAATTCACATCGCTTTGGTGGATTCCATTTCCACATCAAGAAGGACACAAGTAGATATCCAAATATCAAGTAGTCCACATTTGTGCAGGAATCTATGCAAGCCTAGAATAAATATTCTATAAGATACTTGCACTAGTTCAATAGAACTCCTTGAAAGTAGAACTCAACCACTAAAATAGTGTCGAGGGTGCATTTTCCCTTTGTGTACCTTCTCATCGCCCTTCCTGCGATGATATGTAAATAAATCTTCACATGTGGGTTATTGGTTTCAGCAATAATGACACATTTTCTCATCTTTTCATGCCATATTGGTCATATAGGATCAATTCTATGTTCACCCCATTTCTCTTATGCTCCCCTTGAAATGCGGTGGAGACATCTTCTTCAACCATAGAAAACCCTATCATCATGTGGATATCATCGACGTGGATGTGGTATTGGTGGTCTATCCATAAAGAATGTCCATGCACCTTACTAATAAAAAAATTGGTCCATTTCAACACGTCCCCGATCATGTTAAATGGTGACAAATACTCCAAGTTCATAAAATTTGAATTCCTAAGCAGCTTCAATGTGGGATTCTAGAATGGCACTACATGTTCATTTTTTAATGGGATATAATCCATATAATACTTGAGACTCATGTCTGGATATAGGTCCCCTTATACAAAATCACAGTCGGCCAGTCTGGTCCGGTCAACCTTCCCCTATAAGTCCTAAACAATTTTCATCCTGGGATCAATCGACTCAGTGTGAATGTGTTCCTTCTTCTTGGTTACAACCTTATTTCCAGATGCCTTAGTTTCTGCTTATTTCCCCATAACTCTATTTTCAAACTGATATGATTTCTATAAGGGCTCTAGTTTGAAATGCTTCAATTCTCAAATATGCAAAGTGACCAAAATAATGTGACTTGGTTCTTTTATTGTTTATCTATGACAATAGGGGGATTTGACACTTAATTAATGGTTTATGTAGTGGGGATTTGATGCTATCAAAATTTAAATGCAAATATATGAACCGACGATTTCACATGAGACAATGCAAATGCACTCCAATCATGTATTAATGGCTCTTTGACATTAAACAATTGGATTAGATGATGCAACACAACTTTTGGATCATGATAAAGAGTTGAAGATATTGGGTTCCCTGACCATAATGGTCTGATACACCTTACTCAAATCTTTTGACACGCAAATAAAGATGACTAGGGAAAAAACTAAAACCAACTAAACTTAGGCAACATCCAAAACCAAAACAACAACACTAACTCCTACCCTAACTCACTCATTTTTACAAGAGTGCTATATTACTGGATTACTGAGAAAAGGTATAGGGATTTAGGAATGTGCAACAAGATTAATAGAACCAAAATATCATACTTTTGCAACAATAAATGGTCCATCCATTGCATTTGAATATTGTTTGGATGCTTCAAGAACTAGTTGTCATATAGTAGAAATTGATCACTATTTTCAAAGTGGTTTCTCTTGATGTGGAAATCATTGCATGCCTTCTGTATTTATATTTTCCATGGTTGTATGTTAATCAACTAAAACGAGGGACTCTCCTAATTCAATTAACTATGGTATCCTCTCTTCTACTGAATCGTCCTCGGTCATATGAGTTTCATGTGAAATGTACAAATTGGGAATGACAAATTGGGCAAGAACTATTGCTTCTCTTTCATACATCAATTGGAAGGGAGTTTTCTTGATTAATATCTTCATTGTGGTTTGGTATTCCCATAATACTATTGTAACTTGTTCATCCCAATCATCCCTATTTGTGCAACATGTTTTGGTTAATCTTGTCTCTACAATCTTGTTGAAAGCTTAAACTGTATCACTCACTTGCTGGTGATATGGATTGCTCTTATGATGTTGAATGAGGAACTCCCTTGTCAATGCTACAATCGCATCACTCATGAAGTGCATTCCCTGATCATTGGTTAGGCTTATAAGACACCCAAAGAGATTAATGGTATTCCCATAGATGAATCGAGCTGTTATTTCTACGGAACAATATTTTACCAGTGTTACCTCATCCTACTTCTTAAGATAGTTTGTTGCAGTAATAATATAATGGTATTTTGAAAGATTCGTTGGGGGATTAATGGGTGCAATAAAGTCAACTACCCACTTCTCAAAGGAATGTAGGGAACAAACTGGGTGAAGTCGGAGCTCATCTCGATGGGAAGGCCTACCAACTTGATAATAAACATCACATGTTTTAGATTAGGATTTAGCATTTTAAAAAGAGTTGGCCACCATAATATTTTTTATAAAACTTTCTTTGCAGTATCTTTTCATCCCATGTGACCTCCTACAACTCCTTCATGGAATTCCCATAAAATATATTGTCATTCATGGTCCAAAATGCATCATCGTAATATTCCAGATTATATAGTTTACCTGTGATCAACTAATATTCTACGACTCGTACCACAAGATGATGCTTCTTTGTTGTGGTATAATCTTCTTGTGCCATTACCGTTGTTAGAAACAAAGAAATATCTTCTAAGAAATCTGGAATGGCCTCAAATCTTAATAAGGTTGCATCATGTAGCTGATCATCGATCATTCCTTTCAATTCACATGTTTCCTGTCGGAAAGATAATGAGGTCTATGATTATACATTCCTAGATTAATATTTACTTCAAAAGAAAACTCTTGAAATAAGAGCCACCACCTGCAAATCTAACCTTCTAGAACATGTTTATTCACTAAATATTTTAGCGCTGAATTATTTGTGAAAAACTTAAATTTTCCTGTGAACAAGCAGTGGCATAATTTCCGAGAGCATAAATCATAACCAAACATTAATGTTGATTTTTTGTGTAGTTGCTCTCAACTTGTGAGAGTTTCTTGCTAGCAAAGTAGATAGGGTGGTAAATCTTTCCCTTGCTTGGTTGCACCAACACAACTCCAAGGGAAATACCTAATGCATCCACATTTACATGAATTTTTTTTTCCCAATCAAGGAATATGAGGATTGGGGTGTTGACCATCTTCTCCTTTAGGATTGTAAAATTTATTTCACACTCTTTAGTCCAGTTGAATACTTCCTCTTTCTTCAATATTTTTTCCAAAGGAGCTTTAATGGACGCATAGTTGCAGATAAATCGTTTGTAATACATGACACAAAGTGGATCATATCTTCTTAATGGAATTCAGGGAAGAAAAATTCACAATGATAGCGATCTATGTAGGGTCTACCAAAACTCCATTATGATAGATAATGTGACCCAACAATTTCTCGAAACGATCACACAAAATCCGTTTCAACAAATTCAAGGAAATTTTCATCTCACAAAAGTGATCCAACATCAACCGGAGTAGTGCCACATGGAATTTGAGTAGTCTATACACTATCTAGTTGTCCAAATTCCATAGTGCATCAGGAACCAACATAATAACACACTGGTAAGAAAACTAATTGGAGGATGAAAAATATGAGATATATATAACCTGCAATGAGTTATATAAATGGCTATTCATTCCAATCATACCGGTTTAGAAGTTGGTTCTACAACTAAAGTAATCTTGCTTTCTCCTACTATAGATACCACACAATTAGAAGATATGATTAATGGTAAGAAACACTTGAATACCAAGAGAATCTAATCCAAACAATAGATTTGTTTATTCCTTCCCAGAAACATGTGGCTTTTCGAAATCCAAATGGTTGAAGAATCAATCCTATGAACAAAATTCCTAATCAAGAAGGAGAAGTGGCTTGTCATGTATTTAGTGGCTTCTCACAAACCACAAACCACTTCTCCAAAATTTTCAAAACAACAACGGTTTGAGGTTGCACAATTTCCAATATATTTGTAATACCTTTCCAATTTTGTTCACTTTGCAATACCTTTCCACAGGCATCACTTAAATATCTTTCATAATTTTAATTCATGTTGCAACATTAAGAACATCTGGAAAACACTATCAAAATTTGAATATTGCAATTCTTCCAAATTGGGTTGTGTAAGGGTTTTTTTCATATCTTGTGATTTTTTTAAGATATTTTAATATAATATAATAAAGGTATGGTTACTTTTTTTCATTTGAAAAAAATAAAAAAAAATTCCTTAATATTAATATTATGAATCAAAGAAAAAAATTGTATCTCAAATCTTTACAATAACCATCATCAACTAGATCCACATTTGTTTGATAGTTTGACTATCCTTTAAAAAAAAATTCATGTTCTTTTCTCAGCTCTATTATATGTATTGGTTCTTCTTTTTAGTCCAATATTTTCTAAAGTATCTTAATATGCCTATATGTTTCCTTCAGAGATCAAAACATGATCATGTAGCTTTTCAGAGTAAATCCAACCTTCACCTGATCCAATTGCCTATTTTGATAATCTATCAGGATGAGATTTGAACTCTCTATATATATGCTTAAAACACAAAGGATTAAATTTTGATTTTATGTCCTTACTTTTGTCTATATAATAGTATAGAACTGCCACATGTAATCTTGAATGCCCAACTTACCAATCAACAATACCTCTGGAATATCCCACCACCTGTAGCAAAAGGATTTCTTTTGACTAGGAAAATGTGAGTAACTCCCAAAGAGCTAATAGCTCTTCTCTTGTATTGGTACTAGATCCCACATCCATCCACATATAAAAGTAATGATCATTACTAAATTTAAGGACCATCCTTGCTCGACAAGAATATGAATGTGAAGCTCCATAAAAAAATCAAACAAGATTATATGAATATAGAAATGAATCTTAAATAGTAGGAACAACACAATCTTTTCCATTTTAGATTATTCAATATAATAATAAAAAATACTAAATACCCTATAAACATTTGGCTATGAATTCATGAAAATGATTGTGTTTCCATGCCTCCAAATCCCCAAAAACATAAAAGAGGTAAGTATTTAAAGCCACTATCATTTGAAACCCAGTTTTCAAAGTAATGAAGAAGATCATTACCTAACCAAACTTGTGAATTCTTTAAATAGTAAGAGCCTCCCTTCCATATTTGTTTTGAAAAGTAACCGAAAATGAGCAAATGCTCCATTGATTCCTCCCATGTAAAACAAGGAGAGCATACATTGGGACCAAACCCACCTCTTTTGATCATATTCTCCACTGGAAATACTCTTTTTTCAAATACCAACTAGCTAAACAATTTCAATTTTAATAGCATGCTCCTTTTCCAGATATCTTTATACCACCATATCTCTTGGAATTCATCATGAGTGTGTGAGATAGCCTCGCAAGTCATATTAGCATTAACCTATCCATTTAATGTATTCAAAGACCATACAATAACATTGTCTACCTCCCATAATCTAATACCATTATGATTTAAACCTCTAACAAAGAAGTCTTAGTCCTCACCAAGTGCACCTTCGAAACCCAAATATCTGGATCACAACAAATAATGATTTCCAGGATCGGGTACAATATTCCTAACTTGAAATATAAAATAGATAGCCATATTTTTTAGAGAAGATATTAGATTAGAATAAAGCTTAAAATACTCGCTGCCTCCAATAAAAGGGTCAAGCCCAAGCAAAACCTGATTTCCTCTTCCAATTTTCCATGCACACCAATTGCTCAAATAGGGAAGAGTATCTAGCAAACCTCTCCAAATGTTTGAATTAGAATGATAGTTTTTTAAAATCCTCTAGCCTGTTGGAGTATTTTATATTCCTTGGAAGGTAATAATGTCTTTGTATTATGTCGGAAGACATCCACAATCTTATGTAAAAGAGTAATACATTATATCCCATATCCATTATGGTAAAATATACTCTTAATATTCATTATTATATACAAAGATGTTATTATGGAGAATTATATTATCCCACATGTAATATGTGAGAGTAATTCATCCTCATCTCTTGGTATATAATAGAGTCAAGAGAGTCTCTCACATTCATTCATTCGTGAATCATCCGTTAATCCATTCATCCTTTGTGGATCATTCGTGGTGGATCACTCATCATGATCTTTCTATATTGTATTGGGTTTATTGGCATTGCTCTCTTTTAAGCTTGAGGGAGATATTCTGGAGATAATATAAGACTACCTTCCCATGGAGGTAGCCCAATTGGGTGAACCATGTATATCTGGTGTACTCTTTTCTCTTGTTCTCTTTCTGTTCTTATTTACTGTGATATGTTATTGTTTGCATAGATAGGTAAGCTAGTTTAGTTAGATCCATATCACTGACATAGTCCATTATGTAACATTTATATTCTTCATTTATTTGGTTTTTAAAACCTCACACCAAATACCATGACCAAACAACCCTCTCCATAAACTCTTTAGTGCTAATGCATGTGAAAAGAAAAAAAGGTTTTTTACTCCCCCCCACCAAACTTCTTAGGAATAACAATTTTGTTCCTCTTAACCAAGTGAATACCTTCCTTGGATTTTGATCCCAACCAAAGGAAGCTAAAATACCTTTGTCTGATTTTATTCAATATATATTTGGGAACTTTGGAAAGAGATATCTAGTAAAAAAGAATATTTTATAACATAGATTTGACTAACACTGGCCTCCCCCAAATAGATAGCCATCTGAAGGGCCAATTATTGTTCCTTTTCTCTACCTTTGACAATAACCACAACTAATCATTCTTCAAATAGTTATTGGGATTCAGGAAGCATCCTATATATTTCAATCCCTTCTTGAAAGGATCCATTTTGAAAGGAAAGAGAAGTTTAACCTTTTCCAATACTTCATCTAAAATATCATTAATAAAAAAACTGGAATTTTTCTCACTCACTTCCATACCTGTAGATTCACAAAAAAAATTAATGAGTTCATGTAAAATTGACCATTCTTTAGCTAAACCATATCGAAAAATTAGGATCATCTACAAAAATTATATGGGATACATAATGATTAGATTGAATTTTGATACTCGTTAACCTTCCATATCTTCTAGTTTTATCAATCAACCTACTATGTCCTTCAACAACAATTAAAAAAAGTAAATTTGATAGAGGACAACCTTGTCTAAGTCCTATGTACCATTTCAAGAAGGTAGTGGGAGAACCATTAACCAAGACATCAAAGTTATCTTAAGTCATACAACCCATTATCCACTCTCTAACCTCCATACATTATCCAATTTGAAGCAGAACTAACCTAAAAAATGTCCAATTTCCTTTATCATATGATTTTACTAGATCCATTTTCAACACCATAGCCTTCCGTCTCAATTGCTTAATGGAGTGCAAAGTTTCCTAAGGAGTGCTAATAGCATCAAATATTAGTTTGTTGTTTAAAAACCCAAATAGCTCCTTTGAGATGTCATCAGCCAAGGAAATATTGATTCTATTCACAATGACTTTTGTAATAACTTCATAAATAAGATTGGACAAAGAAATTAGATTTTAATCATGGAAGGAAGAATCCTTTTAAGTCTTAGGAATTAAGGATATAAACACAACATTTATGGTTCCTGTGACAATTCCCTTTACTCTAGCTTCATTGACAACATTTAATATACCATTACCAATAACATTGAAAAATTGAAGATAGAATTCTACATACATGCAATTCAGGCCAGGCTCTTTGATTTTGCAAACTTCTTTAATTTATCTACAATCCCTTTTAGGGTTACATTCTCTCCATTTTTTTTTACTCATCAATGGAGAACATCGTCAGGAAGCATTGTATAACTTGCATTTGTACATTTATATTGCATCCTCCAGATTCTTTAAAAAGAGTACAAAAATGTGATATTATTTCCTTTTCCATATCTTTTTTACTATAAAGATCAGTCCCATTCTAATCAACAATATCCCAAATAATATTTTGAATTCTATGCTCATAAAAAAATTATGGAAAAAATGGGTATTATTGCCCCCTTGACTAAGCCACACATCTTGAATTTTAAATCTCTAGGCCTCCTCTTCCAATCATAGAATTCAATCTTTTATGGTTTCCAGATCACCCAAATGTTCTAAATCATATTTTGAGAAAACATCAAACCATTCATAGAAAAGATAATGTGAATTTCTGCCTCAATATTGACAAAATATTCTTCCATTTTGTCTTTATGCTGCTTTTCCCACTGAATAATAAGGAATTTAACTTCTTTCAATTTATGTGACAAACTATACATCACAAAATTGCCCACTATCTGTTCCATTACTTTCCACTTATCTCTGATCATCTAATTTTTTCCATGGTTGAATTTGAAGGGGTAAGAAACTCCATGAAAATATCCTTCTAATTGTAAACACAATTGCATATGATTTGAAAGCCCAACATTGATAACCCAATATCTAAACCTTCCAAATTTTCTAGTCAAATGCTCTGCCATTAGGAACCGATCAAGTCTCTTGGAAACTCTAGAATTACACACCCAACCATTCCTCCAAGCAGGTTATAAAGGATTAGGAAGAATATCAATGAGATTGGAGACTTCAAATAGTTGAAAAAACATACCTGCCAGAGGATCCAACCAAGCATTTACTCCACAGACCTCACTTGCTGCTAAGGTAAGATTTAAGTCACCACCTAGGATAAGGTTTTGATTCTTCAAAATCTCATTGTCATCTACCTCCTTGCAAAAGTATTGATGACCATTATATGGCCTATAACAATTAACCACCACTACATCATGTTCCATACCATGAATACACCCCTCCAACAACATACTTGCACATGAAATATAGGCTTTAAGTTACCTTCTCAGGGTTACAAGCAGAAAAAAAACCCCAAAAAGGACTCAATGCTTCGAATGTGCAACAGTCCCAACCCGGGAGAAGCTTCAAGAAAACCTAGGCTAGACTTAGTAACAAAACCCATGGTCTCTTCAACAAGTAGAATGTCTAGATTAGTGACCTCCAATAGTCTTTTGAGAGCAATGGATTTTAGGGAATTCCCACACCTCTAGTGTTTAACGACATGATAATCATTAAGAAACATGGTTAACGGGCCTAATTGCACTAAGGGGCCCAATGGTTTCATCCATCCATCCATCAAAATAAACTCTACCAGTACAATCATCATTAGGAGATGGTTTGATCACCTGAAAAGAAAACAACTCAAAAGAATATAATCCTCCATAAACACTGCTTTTCTTCCAATTTTGTCTTTTTTCGCTAACAATAACATTCAACAAATTAGAGGAAATACCCTTTAACCTTATCATTTGCATGAGTTGAAATGTAATTATAAACCATTAAGGAATATTTTTAGCACATCCTTATAAGTGGGGGCTTTAAATATTTAGGTACTGGACTAATAGGATCGTCCACCTCTTCTAGAACAGTACCCCAAGAACACATATCCCTAAATTTATAAGGAGTATTCAAATTATCCTCCTTCCTACCAGAAGGAATAAACAAGGAAGGAGTATGTTGTTCTTGAATTCCTAATAACACCTGCTTCTCGATCCTAGATTTCTTCACAGCCAGTGAGTCCTAAAATGTCTTAAATCCACCACAAGAATACACCAAATTTACAAGATAATTGAATCCATGACCTTAACCAATTATCCCCTTCAAAGAGGAATTGGAATTAGTTTCACTAGATTTTTTCATACTAGTCTAATATCTAGCCTCAACCCCGTCCAGAAATACAATATCCTCTTCATTTAATGACTCAAAAAATGAAGGGGACAAATATTTTAACTTACCAGAGAGAGGCTGGTCTGTCAAAGCATGATTAGTATCTACATCATCCACCAGTATTCAGGTTCCAAGAGAATCGTTTCGTGACTTGTTTTCAATAAAATCTACATCCAAAGAGACCCCAGGAAAGTTCCTCTCACATTCAACTTCCCCCTTAACCAAATCCTCTTTGATCACTTCACCTGAATAATTATCCTTTAAGTGGCCAGTTTTTCAACAGAAGTGGCACCTAAAGGGGGTTTTCCAATAATAAATTATCTGAACAAATACCATCGATCCCAAAGAGATCTCAGATTTTGTAGGAAGTGCCAAGGAAACCTCCAGTTCGACAAGGATCCAGGCTAATCACTTATCCTCCCATAACAATTATTTTTCATAAACATAAATGAACCTCCCCACATGATTTTCCACTTCCATAAAAACAATATTCATCCAAAGTTCAATAGGAAAGCTCGATCATAACATCGAGAAATACCTCTTCTTAAATTGATCCTTGTAGGATTGAATTTCGGGTGCCACCTTTTAAGTATAAAAAAACCCTTACCCATCACCCACGGAGTTGTCGGGATTCTCTCCAAATATTCCTGCACAAGGAAATGGGAACAAATCCAACAATTCATTAAAATGTTGAAATGGGGAGAATACCCTAGCAAAGGTTTCTAGGAAGAATTAATCCATCCCAACAATTGCACTATGTTCATTGAGATAAAAAAAAAATCAACCAATGACCCGGTAGCCAAACCTCTAACACGATCCAGGTTTACATCCCCAAGGTCAAAGGAATGATCTTGGATGTTGCTCTAAAGAGTTTATATTTACTCATATATTTTGAAACCTCTCCACTAAGTGATTTCCTCCCCACTAATTTCTTATCTATGGATTTTTGTGACCTTGAGGTACAAGGGGCTTACGATTGGAGCACCTTTGGATAATCAACGAGCTTTTCTCCTTCTGAAGGAACATGAGAAACTAGCCTTTCGTTTCGAATAATTGGTCCAATGAACTCATTCCCCAAGACTACAACAAAATCCATGACATAAGAAGGACTACCTATAACCTTGAGATCCTAACCATCTATTGAACAAATGCCAGTGCACATATCACGATAATCTTTAGAAGTACCCTCTACCTTAAAAGCCGATTTTAAATTGACCTTATGTGGAAGAGACTTAACTCCTATATCAAAAATAGAATTATTCGAACGACCCCACTCCATGCTATATACAACTCAAATCTTCCACATCACCCATGATAACACCACAAGTGTAACACCCATTAATACATCAATCTAATCAATCAACAATCAATAAGGACTCTACACATCAAACATACCAATTGCAAAAGGTTGACCCTAATGGCAAGTAAGACCCTAATATCCACCCACACCTTAGAAATCTTCCACCTCACTAAAAATATAACCACATAGACAATTATCCACTATCTCATGAACCTAGTCATCCTTAAGACAAGAAGGCATCCTCCCCTCGAACAAATCTGAGTGCAAAACCATGACCCGCAAACCTAAACCCTAGCTCCATTGAATTACCTTTACCTTTTTTAAATTAAGATATGGTTACTTATAAAGACAATATTTACATTACTATTTGTTAGTCTTAAAGAAATATAATATTTATAGTAAATAATAA
Organism: Larix kaempferi; assembly: GCA_027924585.1. NCBI lineage: Eukaryota > Viridiplantae > Streptophyta > Pinopsida > Pinales > Pinaceae > Larix > Larix kaempferi. The sequence goes on from BSBM01001879.1 coordinate 9,880,941, forward strand.
TAATAATATATTTATTTAACATATAGATATTTTTGAATATCTATATTTATATATAAATTTTATAAAATTACAATTAATTTAAATATATTTTAAATAAATAAAAAAATTAAAACTATTATATTAATTAATAAATTAAATTCACATTTTAAAATAATAATACCAAAAATAATAGTCTAAAAGAAGCACACAGATAACCATAAAATCTTAGATGTCATTAGATTATTTCACGAGAAGAATATGTGAACTTCATAAACACTTAGATGTCATTAGATGATTTTACCAAAACCAGAAGAATATGTGATTTTGATTTTGCAGTAAATTGAGCAGAGGAAATGTCAAGCACATTACACAAATTGCCTCCCTCCAAAACAAAACTATGGGCTTTGTTCCTTAAAGATGTTGTTTTAATATATATTAAAAACTTCAATAAAAATTAAAATCCAGTAAGTTATGGAAAGACAGTGGACCCTGAACCCAACCTCAGGGCTTCCTATGGTGCAACACCTGAAAAGATAATAAAAATATTGAGTGAAAGGAAGACTTTGAGTAGGCCATAGGGTTTCTAAAGACAGCTCTCAGTGTGATATTGGATGCTAACATTTTCAGGTTTGGGTTTGATTCTGATCATGATCATGATCATGATGGCACTTCATAGGTTGTGTTTATAAACATTGTACAAGGTTTTACTATTTTTGCATGTCATTCAATTTTAGTATTTTGACGGGACATTCAGTATTTTGACAAGAGTTTCAGTTACTAGCTTTCAATTAGTGGAAAGCAAAAGTTGGCATGCCTATTCTATTGGTTGGTCTTATTTTCCAGGGAATATCTTAGGCCAATATCCTATATTCTTTTCCATTTTTACCAAATCCATAAAAATCTATAAAAGTTAACGATGTTTTATAAATCTAGATGATTTGTATTTTAAATAATTATGCATTTCTTCCTAGCTTTTATGTTTTCCTGGAAAAATATTGTCATATGAAAAAGGCTGCATTCAATTTATGGAATCTCTATGAAAGGATTTCTGCAATAACTTCTTAAGAACTACATTTGCTCCTTTATCTGTCCAGATTATTCCACAATCCACATTAATATAATTCATTTAGCAACTCCCAAGAACGTTAAATGATACAACCCAAGGAAAAATCATTATTGTGGATTTGTAGCTTCGGACTAGGAAGTTAAGATTATCAGTATGAAACCTAGGGTTGGCAAACTCTATGACGCGATTCCCTGTGAATGTATTTTTAAAAATTCCAAAACTAAATAAAATTTTCCAAGGCAGAGAAAGGAAAAAACCTTAGTAAGCATGCGAGTCAATCGTTCTTTCACTCGGCGAATCCACAACTATCATTCAAATTGAGGGCAGAGACGTATGAAAGATCCTCCTAAACTATGAACACTATTTAGTCTGCTGTAGTCTATTTAATGTGGCTGTAGTGGGCTTGTTGATCGTTGGATTTTAAGCTATTAAGATCCAATGATCAACTAGGTCCACTCCAACTGCATTAAATGGGCTGCAGCAGGCTGAATAGTGTTCGCCCTCATAAACAGCACAACAGCAGGCCGATGGTCCTCTTTACCATTGCAATCAATAATTCCCCCGCCTTCAATTTGTAGAGTCTCATAATGCTTTGAAAATCAGGCAACGAGGGTCCAAGATTTTTAAAACATGTGGTGGAATACTTGCCGAATAAGGCCCCGGGAATCATCATCTCTCTACCTAAAAATTCATTTGAAATGCCTAAAATCGTGTTGCTTTATACCTTTCCCGCTCCCGCCCAGGTAAGCCGCGAAATTTGAAATTTAAACTTTACCAAAATGAAAATTTTGAACATTGGCAAACATAATTGAATATATATATATATATATAATAATAATAATAAAAAGTATAACGACTTAGGCGGCATCATTTTTAGGGGCATCTGAATAGGTTAAACAATTTGCTCCAGTGATATGTGGTCTTCTCATGACACCAAAGATCTGACCCGGGATTAAAATCCCGTTCCATTTTTTACATTTTGTGGCATTGCAAAGTTCCTCTCAAGGTGGTGGGACCATGCAAAGTTCATGACTTGCCCCACTACATTTATACACTTAACATGGTTAAGAACATGTGTTTCCTCCTAAAAGGTCATAAGTTCAAATCTAGAGGGGGTAGGGTATATACAGATTTTAGACACACGCTTAAATCTCTGCATAGATGGGGCCCTTCTCCGACAAATAAGGGGATCTCATATCTCTGCATAGATGGGGCCCTTCTCCGACAAACAAGGGGATCTCATACACCAAATTGGTGTCTAGTTTGGCTATATCCTTAAAAATAGATTAAATTATTATTATTATTATTATTTCCATTCACTTAGTCATTCTTAAGTTAAAGTTATAGAAATTACAGTTATTCGAAAAGAGTATGCAAGAGAATAACAACACAAGTGTGCACCGACACCTCAATAGAGCATGCCCAATTTTATCCAATATACAAGAATATGAAATACTACAATACAATAGAATCAAGAGAACACACACTAGTTACTTCTCTAGGAATGCACCCAAAGTGGAAGCTACTCTAGTTACAACATGAACCCCAAGAATCAAATCCACCACTTCACGATGGCTTCTCATCCATCCACAGATTCCCTCTGTCACATATGCAAGTCCACCTTCTGTGGCATATCAGTCTTTCTGAATTGTGTCATGAGTCCGAGCTGCATCCAAGATAGAACTACTTCTTCCAAGTTGTTCACCCTCTTTCTAAGGTGTACTTTACTATTGTTGCTCACTTCCCTTGGTGATCCAAATTATTTGATTCCAATTCTTCCTTCAAAGCTCCCACACTCCTCTTATTTATACTCCACTAAGTCAATCCGAGGGGTGTTCCCTTCTCAAGTAAGCCATTATGCCTCTCTTGCGGGATTCTCCCACCGAAGCCCCATCCATCACTTATCGGGTATGCTACCCTTGGAGTGTCCACTTATGGTCTTAGCCGCACACTTCACTAAAGCCTTTTGTCATGCTAACAAGTCTGCATGCCCATCAATGTTGCCCAAATGCTCTACCACTTGACATGGGTGCCTCACTACATGCCCAACTCTAGGGTTCACTTGTCGATGAGAAATCCCCTGGGCTCCCAACTCATGTCTACTTAATTTTTTTCTCACATACCACTTCATTGTCTTTCTTGTGCTAAGTCCCTACTACCCACTCATCTTAGGTGTTTAACCAAGGGGTGCAAGTGTCCTGTGCCCTATGTCCTCCATGGGATGCCCAATCCATCGCGTATACAATCACTCGCAAGTTTTCCAAAGATTCCTCCGTGTGAAAGGATGATGGTTAAGGTGTCGTCCTCATCGTGACCATGACATCCTCCCCAAATCCAACTTGTTGTCGTCCTCGACAATGTCTCCAAGTATGCCTACTACTCTCAAAAACCATCTTCCAATGTTGTTGCTTCCCACTGCTACCGCAACCGAGCCTTCCAAAATTAGTCTCCTCAAAGATTTGCAATTGTTGAGCCTTTGCAACCTACTGTTGCTTCAGTACTTTGACATTTTCATCATACCTCCACACATCGATACCTCCCAAGTTCCAAACTAGTTGGGTAGTTTGTTCAAGTTTCACGCTTAGTTCTTGAGGATGCACTTCCTCATGCCCCAAATTTTTCTTTTCCTTCCACACTTTGGTCACCTCATGCAACTCTATCGAACTAAGGATAAATCGTCACCTTTTCCTAACTGCTATTGAGCTTCCTTTTGCGCCTCAACTCATATCCACAACACCACTTCATGGTCCCGCCTTATTTCTTCACCATCTCTTCATGGCTGAATTTTTTAAGGAACCCTTGACAAGTTATACATGGCCTCATTGCATGTGCCAAAGGTAGTGAGCCGATCTTCTAACTTTCATCTTGGAAAAAATGGTAAGTAGTGCCCAAGGCCACTTTCCCAAAAACTTTAAAAATCCCACCAATCTGACTTATGCCCGTTGCTCAAGTACTTCAAGGCTACTTCTATTCCCGAAGGAATACACCCCATTTCTTCTAATTTGGTTGTTTTCAGCTCAAAATCATTCATGAATCCAAAAGGCCAACTTACATAAGTCCACATACTTTGTTGCATGGTTTCCAACGTGGCTCGCACCTTCCACTACTGCATCTGAGCAAGAGTTCTGCATCTTTTTCATGATCACCAAAGGTTCCTCAATCACCTCAGCTCATTGTTATCTCTTCTTAGCTCGTTTCCTTACTTACTCACTCGTCCCTTCAAAAGGTGGTAAAGTTCTGCCAACCTCTCCCTCAAGATGCATTGAGCTCTCTGAAACATGCCTCTCATCCTATTGATCGTCGCAACATCGAAGGGTTCCCAGGGTGGTCTCTGCCTCCCTATACCTTCCTTCAATTGACTCACTATGCTGTAAGTGAGATTTCCTCTCTAAGTATCGTCGAACTGCCTCTATTTCTACCGGACTACAACTTACTTCTCTTAGTCGATCGAGCATCAATGGAGACTTGGGTATCCCGATGGACAATGCATAGAAGTCTACGATGTCTGTGGTGTCACGTTCTAAGAATTATTCACTTCCACTCTCATCTTGACACACCACCGTAGTTACCAGAGGAACTTTAGTGACCTCGAATTCCTTTGTATCTGCCACTACCTATACCCATTGTTCACATGTCGTATGAGTGCCTCATCACATTACCTTTCCTCGAGGATTTGGTTGCCTTCTTTTCCAAGTGGTCCCACTTCTTTAACTGCTTCATTTTCATTGTTGTCACTTGTGTAGTAGGATGTTATGTCAGGAGTACCTTCTTCCGCGAGCTTTGATGACTCTGTTGGTGCAAGCTCTACCTTGTCTCCAACATGCTATGTATGGTCACTCAGAAGGAACCATCATTCTTTCTTCTTTGCAACTGAATCTACCGAAAGTTCTAATGCTACCAATCTATTTCCCAAGTGAACAACACTATATGATGCATCAAATTTTTCTCTAACTAAACCCTCTACTTTCGGCTATTATGCAACGGTGTAAAGACCATCTGTCAGAACCTTGGCTATCTCAACCAACTGCATGGATGACATCCTAGGCCCGTGCCACAACTTCCTTCTCATCGGCATTGATCAAATCCAAGCCTTGGTTTCATCATAGAACACCAAAATATTCCTATAAGGAACTAATATAGCCTTATCCAACTTCATGAAGTATTTCCCCAAGACAACCGAATGGTCATCCAATGGAGCCACTACCAATTCCATACTGTCATACCAATCTCCAAACTTAATCGACATTGCACGAACCATACCTTCCACCAACTTCATTGACAAGTTCAACACCTTGAACATGGAATCACTAGCCTCAGGATTACTATGAAGTATCGTTGCAGTTCTATTATTTGTGAAATTATGGTTGGCATTGCCATCAACCAACATGGAAATATTCAACCCATTGATCGTCACGTTCACAAAACAAAGGCCGTGTTGGTGTCCATCATACGATCTGTCTCGACATTCCTTCAACTTAACCAGAACTTTTGTCAAGGCTTCAATCACTTCCAACGCTTCACTTTAACGTTGTAGGGCTTGGGATTCTTCCACAACTACTAGATTCTCTATGGTTGTTGCTGAATTGCATATCTCATGCCATCTACATTCAATGTTACGATCAACTCTTTTGTTAAGAAGAATTGAACTGTCACGGGATTTCAACGAAGGAACAGTCCCGAGTAAGCTATATCCATTAAAGGTTTAGAATTGTGGCAAAATCCTAATCTCAGTTAGCAGTGATCGTCATCTAAAAGATAACAAAGTCTTAAAACAGGAAAATAACAAACGTTTCCCAACTACTGAATGCAACAACACATTACTATTAATATCCATAGCATACTTCTAACTACGATATTATGTTAGTATCATTTGCATGATAATGAACATTGTTTCCAATGGTACAAAACAATATCTCTTACAATGGTTTCGATCGTTTAAACCTTGCCATTTTGGGCCCTCCCCAAAAAACACTCGTTAGGACATAAATTAGTGCACGTTTAACACCAAATATAACCATAGGTCCTATGAACATACACAAGCTATTGCATGGAAAAACATGTATTTGAATGTTAATAAGTTTATAAACTAATCAAATTGTGATTAGTGTCCTAGAGTGCCTTTTTGTCTATAACAATGCTCGTCTTGTGTTTTCATCCATTCTATGCACGGATTTTGTGAAGGGATAGTGGTGTACTAGGGCTTACATGTTGAGCTTTTGGGTTGTCAATACTGAGAAATAGAGGAATGAAAGGTTCTAGGATGAGACCTACAAAATCCCCAAGTTCCTTGTAAATGGAAAAAAACACTACAAGACCTCAATAATACGCCATCCAAATGAGAAAGAAAAAAAAAATGAAGTCGCCAAAAATTGTAGAATTGATCGCAAATGTTCACATCAAACAACAACTAACACACTACCAAGTGAGAAAAGAGAAGGCGCCAAAGACCCTAGAAATTGTAGAACTGGTTGCAAATTAGCGTATCTGACAACCCAATTGACGACCGGGAATACCCTTTACAATCTAGCCACCTATTATTAATACAAAACATAAAAACATAAAATCTTGCACTGCCGACCTGTGGCTTAGGTCAACAATGTTCCTTTTTCCCAAGCATATAATAATTCTATCAAATTGAGAAGCCAATATTCAAGAATGAAATAAAATAGACTGACCTGTAACTCAGAGGCTCGTAGCTACATGAAATAAAGACTAATGGGAAGATGCAGGATGGAGCTGAGACTCACTTCACTGGTGTAGTAATCCACTAGAAATTTCTTTCAAATTCAATGTTGTTACCAAATAAGATTTGGTATTTAATAACCATCGAACGGATTCCAAATGGGGATCTAGATTCCAGAAACCATAACTAGTCAAAATCAGGGGTAAATGAGACTCCAACCTAAAATCGACGGTGAACAGGAATTGTAGAAGCCGCAATTGCTTGAAATCGAGGGCAACTAGGACTCCAAAAACTTCCATTACTTCGAATTCAAGGTGAACAAGAACTCTAGAAGTTTATATCCCTATAAATTCAGGAGAAATGGTGCTATAGGTACTACCATCTTTGAAAATTCGGGGGTGAATGGAGAATAAAAGGAAAAATTGCTCGAAATCGGGGGGTGAATGGTCGATCCAAGGTGAATTTCACTGGGCTAAAATAATGTTTTCTACTATTTCTCACATATATGGGTTGGCTAACCCTCTTTAAAATATTTTTAAAAAAATAAAAAGTGGGCTAATTAATATTAACCCTAAGAAAATATTCTATATAAAAAAATTTCCCATGGAAAATGTGGAACCCTCTAATCTCACCCATGGGCTAAATTTCGTCCCTAAAATCATCCCTAGGATGAATGAGAGGAAGAACTAGGAGACAAGTTGCTAAAGGTATTGTGTGAGATGGAGGGTAGACCTAAGATGGAGATCTCTACCTACTCAGTGATCATAAACCCTAAATATTTGATCGAATGGATAAGATAAATGGAGAAATACTTTGATATGGAGTAGAAAGAAGACCCCAAAAGGGTGAAGGTTAACTATATGAAGTTGAAAGTTCATGCCTCATTGTGGTGGGACAATGTACAAGCTAACATAGTGGGGAAGGGAAAAGATAGAGTGAATGCTTGGGATAGAATGGTCTCCAAGATGAAGGATAATTTTCTCCCCACTGACTACATGAATTATATGTTCAGGAAACTGTAAAACCTAAGACATAAGGAGATGACCATGAAGGAATTCATGGAATAATTCTATTGAATGCCTATCTGATCAGAACAAACCAATGAGGGATAGGAGGTAGTCATTAGGTATGTGAACAACCTGAAGTATAATATTTAGGACGAGCTAAATCTTCCAAGGTTCAGCATAGCCGGAAAAGCCTATCAGCTAGCTCTGAAGGAAGAGGAGAAACTATCATGAAAAAATTCGACGAGAAGAGGAAATTCAATTGCTTGAAGGAAAAATTTTGTCGCCGCCAAAGGACAGACCAGTCGATCAAGGAAGGAGGAAATATGTGGAGAGAGGGACTACAATCCTCAAATAAAAAATTACTCTCAAGGTAAATAAAACCAAGGAGTGACATAACACATCAGGGTGCATAACCAAGAGGGCCCATCAAATACATAAGAAGGGTGTACAACATCAACATAGGCTCAACACTCATAAGTTAACACTTTTCCTCTACCCCTTGCTCGTAACACCATGGTTCCTCATACTCTCTTTCGTGGAATCAATCGTCCGGTTGTTTTTATTTTATTAACTATTTTATAAGTTCAACATAATAATAATAATAATAATAATGTACACAAACCATATTCCAGGTACCTTGTGCCACTATGTCAAACATAACAACAATAATAATATGTCCAAGAGGTAAAGCTAAGGGTATTACACTTTTTAAGCTCCATGTGCAGATTTTAACTATAGATTTTTTGAATCAATATGATATTGTTTTCTATTTTTAATTCATTTTTAATCCCACTTATTTCAAATTTGTATAAAATAAAGGTCGTTTATTTCGGCTATAACTTTTGACTGGCTCTCCTATTTCAGAAATGGAAAAGAAACCGTAGAAGAATACAAGAATACCTACAAACTAAAAATAAATAAAAATTGATTGAGGGCATGTGCAAGCTAATGAAGGTCACTTTTGGCACGTTAGATGCAATAGAAAACTGAAAAACCAGGCATCCCTAAACTTACTTGGTTTTTTTGAGATACTTACACAAGATATCTTACATCGAGTAAAAAGGATGAAATGTAGTCAATTCAATCACGTTTCCGAATATATAAGTTTTAAGTATTGAAAATTTACATAACTATGTCAAATTTCATCTTTTCTAACAATCAATTTTTATTTTTTGGGAAAATGAAAAGGTATATGTTTTTGTGGGTGCATCCTTTGGGTGACTAAATGATGGTTTCGGGCTACAAAAATTGGTATACATGTATAGAAATCGTAGCACTAGTGTAGCACTATTTTTCCAAAATTAAATGTTTAATTTTTATTTTTACTTTTAATTATGGAAGTGATCAAACCTCGAGAACGGTCCGTCAAATGTGGGTGCAGCCTTTGAAGGTCTGAATGTAGTTATTTCGACTTATATTTTTTATAGCATGTAGAGGTCGGTGTCTACTAGTGCAACATACAATTTAAAAAAAAAAACTTTTGAAATGAAAAAGTTACGGAATAAACACTAACAACATGTTTTTTGACTTGAGGAATGATGACACAAGAAAATTAGGAAACATAAATTAGAAAATCTCAATATTTTTTTTTTAAATTACAGATTTGGAATCTGCATAAAAAATGATATATATGCCTAAAATTTCGTCAATAATGGTCATGTATGGAATCCTATAGACAACGGTGAAAAACAGGCATATTGAGAAAAATGGTGGAAATGCCTAATTATCTATGGTTCAGTAAATTCCATAGCACAGGTTTGGTAAGTCTAAACCAACCACATAGGACTTTGGCTGACACGCGGGCATGAGAGGAGGGGGTTATTAGGTGCTCAGGAACGTGCGCACGTTCTATTTAAATTCAAACATTTTGATTGGTGCGCTTTGTGTTAGAAGAAACGCACACGTGTTATTAACTTCACAAATTTATGCTTTTAAGTGTTGAATGGAAATAAAGAGGGTGAGAGAGAGAATAGAGATATGAGAGGGGGGCGAAGGGACATAAATTTAAGGATTTAGGGAGAGTAATGATAAGGGAGGGAAATTAAAGGCCTAAATCCATAAGTCCTAAGTCCAAAACCCCCTAAATCCATACACCCCTAAGCACCTAATCCTTTAACACATAATCCCTTACCCCATTAATAGTTGATCCTAAATAGTTTAACCTATAAAGGTATTACTCCTTAAATACCTATTCCCTAATCCTTTAACGATATAACACCTTAGACCTCAATTCCTAACCTCTTAAAACCTAACCCCTTAATCCCAGAGTCCTTAATCCCTTTATTGTTAAAGCCCAAACTGCTAAACCCCTTAATTCCTTTAATTGTTTACCTATAATCCTTTAACCATTAGCCCTCTAAGCTCTAGTTTACCCTATATAGGTAAAATAATTCTTTACCTATACACTACATTTGCATGTGTGACCTCCCTTGTGCTAGCGTGCCCTGCATTTGCTTGTGCGCTCTACATTTGCATGTGTGGTTTTCGTTTGCATGAGAAATTTATGTTTTCTTGAGATCTCTCCCTATAGATTGATTTCTCATCTCTCGACTTTGGCATTCTTGCTTGGGCTTGTGTATTAGTCTCTTTAAGCTCTAATTTACCCCTTATAAGACTTTAAGCCTTTAACCCCTTCACCATTAATGCCTAACCTAATAAACACTGAAACACTAACCCTAGAGCACTAAATCAACTAACCCATAAGGCCACTAATGCCTAAACTCCCTAGCCACTTTATCTATAATCCCACAACCCATAAATCCTAATACCTATTCCACCCCTAACCCCTAAACAGTCTAACCCATATTACTTAAAAAGATCAAATCCCTAAATCCCTAAACCCTTAACCCTAGAAACAATTAAACCTTTTCCACCTACTCATAACCCCCACCCCTAATCCCATATTCCACCTACTCATAACCCCCAACCCTCTCTATCTGAACACCCCTAAAAACAACTCCCTACCCACCACACCCCCCCTCTCTCTCTCTAACCCCTCCTCTCCCTCTCCCTAATCCCCACCACTCTTAAACCCCCATCTCTCTATATCTATCCTAATCTTGTCATTGTTAACCCTCACTCACTCTCTCCCCTCCTACACCTAACCCTTACTAACCCCCTCTCTCTCTATCTCTTATGTACTCCTCCACCAACCCGTATCCCACACCCCTCTCTCTCTTCTAACCCCATGACACCCTCCTCTCTCTCTATCTCTCTATAACCCCTTAACCCACCCCACCCACACCTAACCACCTCCACTATCTTATTGTCTCTCCTACTCCCCATACCCCTAACCCCCCTCTCTCTATCTCCTCCTCCTCGTAACCCTTACAAACCCCCTCTCTCACTCTCTCTTCCGTACTTCTACACCTCTCTCTCTCTCTCTCTCTAAACCCCCTCTCTCTCTCCCTAACCTCTCTCGCATCCCTAACCATCCTACTCTTTCTATCTCTCTCCTACTCCCCCTAGCCCTAGACCCCCTCCTCTCCCTAGCACTTACTAACCCCCTCTCTCAGTCTCTCTCTTCCCTACCCCTCCACTTACCTCTAACCACACCTCCCATATCTCTTTATCACTCCCCACAACTAACACCCTCTCATCTCTCTCTCTCTCTCCCTCCTCTCCCCCCCAACCATTACTAATCCCCTCTTTCAATCTTTCTCCCTCTCTCCCCTCGCTAACCCCCCTCATAGCCCCTTATTGCTAACTAACCCCCCTCTCTCTCTCTCCTAATCCCCCTTCCCCTACCACTAACCACCCCCAATCTCTAACCCCTAAGCCCCTTGACCCTTTATCCCCTAACACCAAATCCCTATTTAACCTCATAACCCATAGAACATGAAGCCCAAAACCTTTCAAGATAAGTAGGGATCTAGGGAAATAAAGGAAAATTATTTTCTTGGGAAGAAACTATTAAATAAGGTTTTGATGAAAATGCAAATTGTGTAGATTACCATAACGCTAGCACGTTTTTGGGTGAAGAAACGCTCGCGCATTTTTGGATTTTAATATGTTAACCATAACATGCGTGCATTATGTATCACTATATCACTCGCGCGTTATGGTTTCTTATCCTGTGTGTTAAGTGACATGGCAGGCTCATGCCCGCCCATGCCTAGTTCAAAGAAACATGCGCACATTTTTGTTTTACTAAACTTTCACGCGTTTCCTGAAAGCATGATTGTATCGAAAAGGTCCCTCAACTTTGTGCGAGGGCCCTTGATTATGTTAAGACCATGGTAGGGTGGACCAACGCTTGACCATGTCATTTTAGGGATTAACTGACTTTCTTAATTTAAAAAAATATCTAAAATTAAATTTTGAAATTTTGAAAAAATAGCCCTGCACAAGATCGACCTGTTACCTATGACTCTACATATTTTCTTTCACAAAATTTGACAATTTACACACCAAACCAGTGGATGAATGCGAAGATATTCATTATGTTTTAGAGAAAAAATAACATGTAAATATTAAAAGAATGACATTTTGGGGTAGTTATACCTATTTTACACAAATAAACGTTCTATATTCCAAAAGGCAATTTGATTATCTACGTTTCATCTTTTTAAACCTAATTCTAAACATTTTTTGAGGTACCTCTAATAATTCATTTTAATGATCATATTTATGTTTTTTCCAGCATCCCATTGCAACTAACGCGCCATAAGTGGGTATAATTATCTTGCACCCAATCGTTGACCATTTAAGATAAGTTTTTATCAAATGTTGGAAATTTGGCATCGTTTTGAATCCTAACAAAAAAAATTTGATTGGATAAATGCAAGGTGTTATGACATATTGTGTCAATGGTTGTAAAATTTGTCCAGGCTATTCATTTATTGTTAAGGAAATGTGCACCTAAGCTTTTGTTGGAACAACTGTACCAAAGAGGCCTTTCAAGCCATAAAGAGTGCCATTACCTTAGCATCTGTGTTGTCTAAACCAAAAATTTCTAGATATTTTGATATTTATAACAATGCCTCTGAACTGGTTGTTTCAACCATTCTTGTGTAGCTTCACGCTAATTTTTTTTAGAGACTTGTTTATTTCATGAGTCAGATTCTATCTAACAATGAATTTATATATCATATATTCAAAAAGCATGCCTTATCGCTAGTCATTTATTTAAGAGAATTTAGACACTATATGCTTGTAAAGCACATGATTGTAAAAGTTCCTCTCCTTATGGAAAATCTTTGTTCTCCAAAATTGTTTTGTAAGGAAAGATGGAAAATTGAATTTTTCAAATTAAGTAATTTGATCTTTAAATCATGGCCACTAAGACTATTTGAGGTCATTACTTAGCTCTCATTTTAGATTATAATTATGCTTACAAATATGAAATCAACAAAGAGGATGTTGATGTCTTCTTTTGGGGGGTAGCGAATGCCATGATATTCATTACAATATGGTTTCTTATCCATGGTACCAAGGCATTCTATTTTATTTGCGAAACTAATTGTTCCCTCCTCATTTACATGATAATAAAAAATGGAAGTTAAGGTCAGAAGTTACCAAGTTTGTCTCGTTGAATAACTACTTGTTTGATAGACGTGTTGATGTTATGCTTTTCCAATATGTATGCAAAACACAAGCTAAAACTATCCTTAAGCAGTTTCATGATGGTTCCCATTTGAAATTTCAAAGTGGCTGGCATTTATTAGCTAGCACTAGTACATTTGGGTGCAAATTCCAATGTTGTTTTATGACATTGTTGGTAAGAAACAATTGTAGCATCATAAATTTCAAAAAATATTTAAAACTAAACATTTTTTTTATTATCCTTTTTCCCTGATGATCATTGCAATTATGACGATACCTTCACAACATCTAAATTTATTTATTTATTTATTTATTTTCTGGCGTTTGTGAGGTGGTCTAATGCAACATGAAGGAAAATTGGGATGTAAAGTGTACAAAAAAAATAGCAACATGAGACACAAAAAAGAAATAAATATAATATAAACACAAATAAAAAAAATACTGACACACAATGTCTAAAAAATAAGAAAGTGAAATGGAACAATTTCTTTAAAGCTATCATGCATCCCATTTTGTCTTTTAGTTTTCAAAAACTATGACACAAATTATAACATCACACTATTTTATACACTATTGTATAGTAATAATGAACCTAGTGTCATTTGTGTAATTAAATTTCTACATATACCCATGAAGAGATTCTCTTGAACTATATTTCCATAAACATATTTTGGAATTCCATTCATAATCTTTTGAAAGTTTAACATGAAAACTTAAATAAACATGATTATAATCCTGGTTCATAAAAGACATAACCCATGAGGCCTTTGAGCTTCATGGTCACTTTCTTTCACTCATAACCCTCTCATGCTTCATGGTGGCTTTATCTTACTTGCCTTTGTGCTTCATGGTCACTTTCTTTCACTCATAACCCTCTCGTGCTTCATGGTGGCTTTATCTGAGTTTTTCAACAAAACTTGAGGTATTAAAAAAATTAAAAATGAACTGTGATAAATAAGAGATTAGAGCCATGCATCATAGATAAGAAAAGAGTGAATGTAATGAGAAATGTTATGTAGCCATACATCATAGATAAGAAAAGATACATCATAGATAAGAAAAGAGTGAATGTAATGAGAAATGTTATGTATGCAAATGATATAATATGTGCCAACTTGAGAGTGGATAACAATATTAGTTCTGCCAACCACTTTGAATGGTATCAAAGTTGACATGGTAACCTTTCAAATTATATACAAAGAGATCAGACTTGAACATTTTAAATAATGAATCCAAAAATATAAATTATTTGAACATTTCTAAATATTTAGACCTTTCCTTCAAAAAAAATTACATCCTCGAAAAACATAACGCAAATGTATGAGTGGCAACCAACTCATAAAGGCAATCCGAATTTCAAGTTAAAAGTATCCGCCCGTATTCATGGTGACTATGATGTCACGGTTGTACAATACATATATGTTTACATATTATATCCATACTTCAAGTACTTTAGGTGACTGGCAACATGCCAGCTTAATTTTGGCTTTTGAATTCTATAATTAAATTTAAGTCACTACAATATGTCAAATATCCAACCATTTGCCTGCTGTAATCCAGTTGTAGTCAGCTCATTAAGATATATCCTGTCGGGGTCTATGTGATCATTGCATTTCTAGGTGCTTTATAAATTCAGAGTCGTGAGATGAACAATTCTCAGTACTGGTTGAACAAGCCATTGCAGTTTCATTGTTGTTGTTGAATCTATAAATCGCCGGAGCAGCACCGAAGGAGCGGTTCAAGGCCGAATACTGGAAAATATTTCCCGAATAGAGAACCTCCCTCCATTCTCACAACATGAATTCGAAGAAGCATTGGCCCACTATGTTCATCAAATCGAAGTCGTCAACATCGTCAGGCAATCAATTGCCGCAAACAGCTAATTCTCCCACCATGAGAGTGTCATGTTCTGAACTAGGTAAGCAATATCCCGTTCCCCGCAAATTCAAACATAATCTGGATAATAGTTCAAAACGCAATTGGGAATTTCACTGAATGCATCCGAATTTAGAGTTTTGAGAGTTGTTTCGATTTTCAGCAGGTAAATCATCACATAATTATGAATTGGAGATGGACATGAGCCAGCCCAAAGCTAGGTCAAGATGGAATCCAAAACCACAGCAGGTCGAGATGTTGGAAGCTATTTTCAGTTCTGGGATGGTGAGTCCTCCAAGGGAAGAAATAAAAAGAATCAGAGCTAAACTAGAGGTGTTCGGACAAGTTGGAGACGTTAATGTGTTTTACTGGTTCCAGAACAGAAAGACACGAACAAAGAGAAGGCCACGACTTCCCGCTGTACAAAGATCTAAATATAGAACAGAGAAAGGGACCCCATCTTCAACTTCGCCTCCATCATCATCATCAACATCTGTTCGTTCTAAAACTATGAAGAACCTTTCTAATAGTTCATCCAATTCCATGCACAGTAACGTTCGAGATCAATATTGCTTCTCTTCTGCTGTGCCCGTTTCTTCATTTCAATATGATCAAGGCCGTGTGCGAAGAAATGAGTAAAACATCATCTTCTGTTCAGTCTGAAACTATCACGTCGGACCTTTCTAACTGTAGACCCAATTCCATGCACAGTAACATTGGTGATCAATATTACTTCACTTCTGCTGTGCCAGTTTCTTCATTTGCCCGGCATCAATATGATCCGCAGGCCGTGTACGAAGAAATGGGTAAAATATCAACATCTGAAACCATAGTGGACCTTTCTAATGGTCCACCCAATTCCATGCACAGTAACATTGGAGAACAATATTGCTTCTGTTCTGCTGGGCCGGTTTCTTCATTTGCCGGGAGTCAATACGATTTACAGGCCGTCTGCGAAGAAATGAGTAAAACATCAACATCTTCTCAGTCGAAAACTATTACGGACCTTTCTAACTGTTCACCCAATTCCATGCACAGTAACATTGGAGATCAATATTACTTCTCTGCAGCTGTGCCATTTTCTTCATCTGCCGGGCAGGATTGTGATCTGGAGACCGTGTACAAAGAAATGAGTAATTATAATGAATTCAGTAACATGCAAGCAATAAGATCCGCAGCAGGAGGAGGAGGACAAAGCATACTGAATGAAGGTATATGCACTGATACCACTGGAGCAATATCATTATCATGTTTTGACATGAAACTGCAAACGTGCATATACACCCATGCATTGTCATGTCATTATTCTATATATGGTTCTCTCGGCCATGTCTGATATTAATCTTGTTGTGCACGAACAGGAGGCGTGCTAGAGGGCTCGATCATTAAGTCCAACCCATTAATAACTGTAATAATAAATGAAATCCCAACTGTAATTCCCTCAGGACCTATAAATTTCAGGGATTTCTTCGGCGATGATACACTTTTGCTCCATTCCTCTCGCGAGTCCGTGCTAGTAAATGAATTTGGATTCATAGTTCTGGAGCATGGTGTTAGAACAGTAACCACACTTAGTACCATAATCCATAAATTTTTAATTGCCCATGTGCTTAATTAAACCATGTTTTGGATTAAGTGACTATAGTTGGTCAAAAACCCACTTTGAGAGTGTTCACACCCACTTCTGAGCAAACCAGTTCACCCAGCCTCCAGTTTTGTCCACAAGTGCGCCCTCATTTATTGCTGGTGCGCCCTCTCTCCTTGTTTTGGGGAATTTAGTTGACCAAGGGCGCTAGGGTGGATTTTTGCCCACTTTTGGCTAGATTTGGAGCATTTAATGCTCCCTTGGGCCCCCAAACCTCCTCTATTTGCTCACCCACGCCTGCCTTGAGCTAATTAATGACTCAGCATGCTTCAGCCACCTCCACACCAGAATTCGTAGCTGTTTGGGATGATTGGGATTGAGTTGGACCCACCTAGGGGGGATTGAGGCCAATTTGGCATTGATGACTTGTACACTCAGCTTGAGCCACCTAATGCTCTCGATTTTCTCATGGATGTAATAAAAACCTGTTACTAACATTTTCACATATTAGACAGTCAGTTAATCAAAGATTTGAGCATACATTGTGTGTAAATTTATCTCTTTTTTCAAGTTTTTCCACTGTATTTGCAAATTAATTCAATTTTGTGAGGTTCTCCATAGCTCCTCGATCTACTGTGATCAAAATACTCACATGGTATCAGAGCCATCGTGGAGTTAGTGAGTTGCAGGCCAACATTGAGCGTTGAACTGCATTCTAGAGAGGATTTCCAGATAAAAATTGAGTGTTTTTTGCAGGTGTTTCAGTAGTTTTCTCACCATTAACGCAACAGTCATGGAAGCAAACCAAATGTTGCTCACACCCTTCAATTTTTTCGATTGGAAGGCTGAGATGGTCATCAAGCTGAGATCTAAGGGTCTCTATAGAGTGACCATGGGCACAGAAGTGGAGCCAAATTCTGCTGTGGAGAAAGCAAAGTACTACAATCGACTTGATGAAGCTTATGGATTGCTATGCCTGAGCATTTCAAGGGAACTCTTGTTTCATACAGACAGTTTGACAACTCCCAATGAAGTATGGGTGAAGCTAGAATCACTCTTTGGGAAAACTGATGAACTGAGAGGCCACCAGCTTGAAAACGAGCTCATTAGCTTGAGCCCAGCGCATTTTGAAACCATCCAGGAGTTCTTCACGAAATTCAAGTCACTGGTGCTTCAACTGCAACAATGTGGAATTGTTAATAAGGAGGAACAACTGATTCTGTCCATCCTTTCGAAGCTAGGCCCAGAGTTTTCAGTATTTGTTAGCACATTTCACTCAGCCAAAATGACCCTTCGAAATTGGCAAATGCCATCACTAGCTACCTTCATGGAGTGTCTCACTCAGGAGCAGGATAAACTAGTTCAGATGGGCACCATAAAATCAAAGGACCAAGCATTGGCAATGGGTGTTTCAAATGCAAGCAAAGGAAAGCAGAAAGCCAAGAATTCGAAGCAGCAAGAGAAGAGAAAGTTTGACAAGACCAAGTCTGCAGATGGGGGTTCGAATCTGTCAAAGGAGAAGGACAAGAAGGGAAAGGAAAAGACCAAATGCACCTATTGTCATAGGGGATGGCATCCAGAGAGCTCATGTATGAAGAAAACCATTGACTCAATGGCGCAGCTGCTGGAGAAGAACAACATCCCAGTCCTTGAGGGCGCAAGGAAGAAAGAGAGCACCTCAAACCCTGACAATAAGGAGAAGTGTCATGCTTTGGTAGCAGGTACTTCGAATCCCTCTTCCTTCATCATTGATTCAGGAGCTTCCAGACATATGGTTTCATCCAGAGAGCTCTTCTCCTCTTTGCATTCGAATGGTGGCCCAACAGTTCGAATGGGAGATGATTCAGAACTCCAAACCAAGGGGATTGGTAGGATTGACATGGAGCATGGCTATTTCAGTGATGTGCTCTATGTACCTTCATTGGCTGCAAATTTGCTATCAGTCTATCAAATGACCCATACAGGAGAAGCCAAGAGAGTGACATTCACTCCAGATTTGGTAGAAATCTCAGAAATCTCCTCAAATCAAGTTGTGGCTGTAGGATATGCAGATCATGATGAGAGAATGTACAAATTCTCAAATTTCATTCCAAATTCTAGTGACCATGCTCTTGTCTCTCATGCCAACGAGACCTCCAAGTTGTGGCATGAAAGATTTGGCCACATGAACTACAAATATCTCCAGCAATTGCACAGGGACGAGATGGTGGAAGGGCTTCCAGAAATCAGATCATCAAATGGTGCATGCATTGGGTGTGTAGTTGGAAAGCATCCTGAGCGCAGCTATGAGAAGGGAATGGCAAGGAGAGCCACTCAACCACTTGGATTGGTACATTCAGACCTCATTGGTCCTCTTCCCACTCCATCATATGGTGGATCAAGGTATGTACTTACATTCATAGATGACTACTCTCGATTCTGCTGGGTTTACTTCCTTAAATTGAAGTCAGAAGTGTTTGAGAAACTGAAGATTTGGAAAGCCCTAGTGGAGAACCATAGTGGTCATAAGATAAAGATCCTTAGGACTGATAATGGAAAGGAATATGTGAATAATAACATTCAGCACCTTTGTGAGGAATGTGGCATCCAAATGTAACATTCAATCCCCTACACACCTCAGCAAAATGGTGTGGCAGAGAGGAAAAATAGATCTCTCAAGGAGATGGCTACTTGCATGATTGAAGCTAGGGATCTAAGCCCTAAGCTATGGGCTGAAGCCATCAATTGTGCTGCTCATATTCAGAACAGAGCCTTTCACAAATCAGTCAAAGGAAAAACCCCCTATGAGGCATGGTTTGGTCAAAAACCAAATGTGTCAAATTTCAGGATTTTTGGGTCTAGAGCATGGGCTCGAATTCCATCAGAAAAGAGGAAGGCTTTGGAGCCACAGAGCAGGGAATGTATCATGGTTGGATATGGTGAGGACACAAAGGGCTACAAGCTCTTTGACACATCCACACTTAAAACTTTCATTGAGAGAAGTGTGCAATTCGAAGAAGAACCAATTCCAGATTTTGAGCTTGCACCGGGGGAAAGCTCCTCTCCTCCACACCTCAATGAGATTAGTGATGATTCTTCCTCTGATTTTTCTGATATTGCTGAAGATGACATAGCTGAAGATGACATTGCTGTACATGAGTCACCATCAAGGCCCAAGTGGGATGAAAAAATCATAGAAGCTGCAGGTGAATTGGCAGGCAATCCCCAAGGGCCTAGGAAGACTAGATCCCAAACAATCAATGCTTCCTTTGCAAATGAGAGTGAGCTTGCTGATCACTGTTATATGATGATTGGATCTGATCCAACATCATATCAGGAAGCTCATCATGATCCGAGGTGGAGGGCAGCAATGCAAGAAGAATTCCAATCTCTCCAAGAGAACAAAACATGGGATTTGGTGCCTCTTCCTCCCAAGAGGAAACTAGTGCAATGTAAGTGGATTTTCCGAACCAAACCTGTTGCTGATGGTTCTGATCTGAAATATAAGGCTAGGTTAGTGGCTAAGGGCTACTCACAAATCCATGGTGTGGATTATACAGAGACCTTTGCACCGGTTGCAAAGATGGACTCAATTAGACTAGCTCTAGCCATGGCAGCTAGTAAAGGTTGGGAAGTTCACCACATGGATGTCAAAAGTGCATTCTTGCATGGTGAGCTACAGGAAGAGATATATATGCAGCAGCCTAAAGGATTCCAAGAGGATCCCACACTTGTATGCAGGTTGAAGAAGTCACTCTATGGACTCAAGCAAGCCCCCAGGGCTTGGTATGCCAAAATGGATGCTTTTTTGCTCTCAATTGGTTTCTGTCGATGCAAGTCTGATCCAAATGTTTATTTGCAGCATTGTGATGGTAATTTGCAAGTCATTGTACTGTATGTTGATGATCTCTTAATTACAGGGAGCTGCACCAAACAAATTGGCTCAATTAAAGCTTCTTTGCATAGTGAATTTGCCATGAGCGACCTAGGATTGCTAAGG
This sequence comes from Larix kaempferi, assembly GCA_027924585.1. Lineage (NCBI taxonomy): Eukaryota > Viridiplantae > Streptophyta > Pinopsida > Pinales > Pinaceae > Larix > Larix kaempferi. Next base: position 9,901,659 of record BSBM01001879.1, read on the forward strand.
CAATTTTTGGGTTTGGAAATTGAGCAATCTAAGAGAGGTATATTGCTGAGTCAATCTAAGTATGCTTCAGACCTATTATTCAAGTTCAAAATGGCTGAATGTAAGGCAGCCAAGTGCCCATTCCTTTCAGGCATAAAACTAGGTGAATTTGAAGACTCTCCGGTGGTGGATTGCACTCTCTATAGGCAGCTAGTTGGAAGTTTGCTGTACCTTACACATACAAGACCTGATTTGTCTTATGCTGTAAGTGCTGTAGCAAGGTATATGCAGCAGCCACATGAGATCCATTGGAAGGCAGCCAAAAGGATCCTTCATTATGTCCAAGGAACAAAGAGTTTCGGGGTACACTATGCAGCTGGTTCTTCACTTCAACTAGCTGGATTTTCTGATTCCGATTGGGCGGGAGATCCCATCGATAGGAAGTCCACTTCAGGTTTTGTGTTTATGTTTGCTGAAGGTCCTATTTGCTGGTCAAGTAAGAAACAGCATACAATTTCTCTTTCATCAGCAGAGGCCGAGTACAGGGCAGCAGTGAACGCAGCCACACAGTGTGTTTGGTTGCAAGGCATTCTTCGGGAGTTTGGTGTTGCTATTGATTCTCCAACCAATATTTGGGTGGATAATCAAAGTGCCATCAAGATATCTACTGATCCAGTACAGAGGCAGAGAACAAAGCACATTGAGATCCACATGCATTACATTCGGGGCTTGGTGCATGACAGGGTGATTTCACTGCAGTATTGCCCATCCACCGAGCAAACTGCTGATATTTTCACCAAGTGCTTTACTGAGAAGACCTTCACTCACCTGAGAGCTTTGCTTGGAGTGAGTGATGGATGGTGATTGCTGCAATTTAATTGCAGGTTCAGCCCCATGTCCATTTTTGAGGGAAGTTTTTATCCCATGAGGTTTTACTTCTTTTCCTCGGTTCATATGGACAAATAAAATTTCTGTTTGTATTGAGGTGACTTGAGCCTTTGTTGCCAAGGCCTCCCACTTATCTTTCATGAGATGTACAAAGTTATGGTTAAGGGGGGGTGTTAGAACAGTAACCACACTTAGTACCATAATCCATAAATTTTTAATTGCCCATGTGCTTAATTAAACCATGTTTTGGATTAAGTGACTATAGTTGGTCAAAAACCCACTTTGAGAGTGTTCACACCCACTTCTGAGCAAACCAGTTCACCCAGCCTCCAGTTTTGTCCACAAGTGCGCCCTCATTTATTGCTGGTGCGCCCTCTCTCCTTGTTTTGGGGAATTTAGTTGACCAAGGGCGCTAGGGTGGATTTTTGCCCACTTTTGGCTAGATTTGGAGCATTTAATGCTCCCTTGGGCCCCCAAACCTCCTCTATTTGCTCACCCACGCCTGCCTTGAGCTAATTAATGACTCAGCATGCTTCAGCCACCTCCACACCAGAATTCGTAGCTGTTTGGGATGATTGGGATTGAGTTGGACCCACCTAGGGGGGATTGAGGCCAATTTGGCATTGATGACTTGTACACTCAGCTTGAGCCACCTAATGCTCTCGATTTTCTCATGGATGTAATAAAAACCTGTTACTAACATTTTCACATGTTAGACAGTCAGTTAATCAAAGATTTGAGCATACATTGTGTGTAAATTTATCTCTTTTTTCAAGTTTTTCCACTGTATTTGCAAATTAATTCGATTTTGTGAGGTTCTCCATAGCTCCTCGATCTACTGTGATCAAAATACTCACACATGGAGCTATGTATTTCTCGGTATGCTGTATATATTCTCCTCTGTTGGTATATGTAGAATAAGCATGAGGTCAACAATTATTTGTAAAAGAATGATCGAATCTCACTTGTTTTGCGTGCGTGTGTTTGCTTTCTATTTTTGCAGATATGAAGGCTATGTTATCAATGGTTTCCGATGACTTCTAATTGCAAACTGTTGCTCCAAGTTAGTTCTTCTGCAGTCCAATTCAATCTTGGCTTAACTTCTACAGCTTGAGATTTGATCTGTTGCAGCTATATATTTCATAAATTTGCGGTAGCTTGATTGATAAGCGTTTGTGAAGAGGAGAGGAATGTTGCAGCACACAGTTCAAAGTTCTGGTGACTGCTTTTTGTATTTCACTATCATTCAATTATTTTTTTTAGAATGAATTGTACATATATATTTTATTACGATAGTCTATTAGTTGTAGTTTGAGTGGTTGGGAGGAAAAATTGTTGCCCTTCCCACCCAAGGTCAATTCTTGTAAGTGACATGATGCTCTTGTTAAGCCTTAAAGTTTCCTTTATCATATATAATACATTTCCATTAAAATGATTTAATGATATAAGTTCTATTCAAGAACTTGGTGAACTAAGTTTGGAGTCCTATTTAACTTTGAAGGGTTATAATACATGTTGACATGCTAAAAATAAAAATGTAATAATATATTAAAATTTTATTATATATTAAAAACCATGTATTTTAAAAAAAAAATATTACATATTAAAAATAATGTATTCTAATTTTTTCATATAATGATAAAATTTGCATAGTTCCACTTTATAGTTCTTAACAAGCAACATCTATTTTAATATATGCTAGTTAAATAAAGAAATAACTTATATAGAAGAAATTCCAAAAAAAAAAAAGATGATAATATGAAGAAATCAATTGAAAAAAAATATAATCAATGGAGCTTGAACGAAAGTAGTGAAACTTCTTCTTGATAGAAAAATAAAGTTACATGAAAATGAAATACAATCTATACCATGTCCAAAAAACATATAGATCAATATATATAAAAGAGGTAGTGCATCTAAAAACTATGTTCATGAATACAAAAGCTAGTATCATCTTGAATCACTTAAAGAACAAACTTCACTCCTTTCTAAGAACAAGCAAATATTATAACTTCACTCCTTACATTCAATTTACTTCATTGAAACAAACAAACAAACTCCTTACCTTCAAATTACTCCATTCAAACAACCAAACTTCACTCCTTGCATTCAATTTATAGAGTTCAATAACATTCAACATTCAATTTATAGAGTTCCATATTATAACTTCTAGTGAAAAATATATAAAACAACACAATTTAAAAAAACTATTATCATTCAGCTACAAAAAGAACCCAGTGATTCATAATCTCCACTAAGAAAAGGAGACCTTATATTTTTTTTTGGTTTCTCAACTCTGTAAACTCCACTGAGGGAAGGAAGCACTTTATTTTTGTTTTTGGTTGCTTAGCTTTGCAAACTAGAGGAGAGATAGACTATTCTAGAGGAAGTAACCATTAGGGGAGGTTTCTTTCTGTGTCTCCAGTAGCAATGTGCACTTATGCAGGTGGGTGGTGGATCAATGGTGTTGGGTTGGATGTGCCATTCCTTTTCATAGGTGAATCTCATGGACTGTGAAGAGAGTATGATATACCCTATGAATGAACAATGAAATAAAGTGTGGAGATAGCCTGAGCAGGGTTGACGATGATAGTGGAAGCAACCTGAGCAATTGTTGAACTGAACACTGGAAGTATCCTGAGAAAGGCGCGCGATTTACTCTAGTTCGAACTTGTGATTTCAATAGGAATGGTCTATGGTACATCTTCCCCTCAAATCCTAATTTGCAATCCATTTGATAGGCTAAGTCAATCATGATTCTTGCAAATGGTGATAGTGATATCCAATCATAACGCAATATTTTCTCCTACGATTTTTGGCGGCCTTCGATCATTACATTCATCTATGTATAAATTTCAGTGGATCCGTTTGAGACAGATTGATCAACTCTTCTAGTTGGGTCTCTATATTAATTGTTCACAAATCCATCGAAAGAGGAATTCACTTACCATCTCGGTTACATGAATGATTCTCTATGCCTCACTTCCCAATTGTAAAGTAAATATTGATCAAAAACTGTTCAAGGCACTTGCTCTAACAAGAGCCTTGATAATTGTGTTTATTCACCTACCTAACCAACTTACTTTTCAAGTCTTTATTGAATCCTAGAGCTACGTGTGCCCTGGCATGAGCTTCTACTCATTATCTAGCTACCATAACTATAACATGTACTAAAACATGAAACAAGGTAGAAATATGAAATTGAAACATGCTCAAGATTCGATGGTGATGGTGGAGGCAAGTGTAGCCTAAGAAAGATAAAGGAGTTTCGAAATTGGAACAATGATAAACACAAATTTAAAGATTAAAACCACTTCAAATTCAAATTTTCAACTTTCATAATCATATTTCCAAATTCCAAAAATCATTTGTTTAACCAAATTTATGAATCTCAATTTCCTAATTCCATTCATTCAACTACATTAATTATAAATCAGTGCAAAACATGTCGAATCAATTCTGATTTCTAATCATCTGTTGCATAACTTAATTATTGATTGTGTGATTCAATTCACTATGAATACATTACTTATTCACCTTAAACATCTAGACTAGATGGGATTTGAGAACTACTAACATAGAAAACGAGAATTTAAGTCTTCTTCCAAAATGAAACCATTCTTGAAAAGAAGAATTTAAATCTTGGCTTAGATCAATCCTATTATCAATAATAGCCCACATATGTGTAGTTAATACTTGTATTGGGAAATCCAAACCACCTCATTAAAGTTTTAATAAATTTTATAAAATGAATACAACCCATTGCAAATTCACATCATAATAAAAAAAATACAACCTATTGGATTTGCTAAATTTTGTGCATGGCAAAGACTATTGTAATACTATTTAACAAATTAATAAACATTAAAAAAATTATTTTCACCAAAAAAATAATTATGAGGAACTGATCTTTGAATAAAAAATAATTACAAACACAACGATCTCGAGTCCATAGTCCATCCAAATCTTGTTGTACAACCTCATTCGATTAATAATTGAATGAAATTTCACTATTGACTTTATTAGAGGCTCTAGTTTGTTGCATAATTTTATCCACATAAATTATGGTAAATTAATGATGATGCAATGTGTGGCAAACTTGGTTGGGATTGGATTTGTTGCCACCTAATTTCCCATTCTCAACCATGTAAAAATTTGACAGGAAAAAATTGGAGCATCCATTCAATTGCAAAGTTACAAAATAATGGTTAATTTTATTATTGGCGGGATTCATGCAAAATTATTTCATCACAATCTCTACAAGGAGGGCACCTTGACCATCACCCATGCACACACATGAAGTTTCAATAGAATTTGCGAGTGATCAGCTACGTGATGGATTGGGCATCTTGTGGAGGAGAGTAGAAACATGACACCTGCACCCCTTGGTTGAACACCCATGATGAGAAGGTAGTAGGGACATAACACAAGAAATCCAATGAAGTGGTATGTCAGTACAAGACGAATTGAACCTAAGTTGGGAGCTCAAGGGATTTCCCTTTGACAAGTGGAACTAGGAGTTGGGTGTGCGGTCAGGCAACGACGATGAGTGGTAGACCATGTAGGAAACATTGGTGGGGATATGGACTCATCAGTATGATAAGGGGCTTCGACAAAGTGTGCGACTAAGACCACAAGTGGACACTCCAAGGGTCGCATACCTGAAAAGTGGTGGATGGGGGTTTAATGGGAGAATTCCTCATGAGAGGCATGCCAACTTACTTGTGAAAGGTGTGCACCTTGGCATGGACATGGTGGAGTATAAGTAAGATTAGTGTGTGATATCCTAAGGTAGAATTGGAAGCAAGTAATTCAGATCACTAAGGGAAGTGAGTAGCAGCCAGAAGGCGCACCTCAGGAGGAGGGTGCACTACTTGGAAGAAGTAGTTATATCTTAGATGTAGCTCAGACTAGTGACATAGTTGGGAAAGAGTATTAGGTGTTGCAGGAGGTAGACCTACATATGTGGCAAGGGGAATATGCGGATGGAATAGAAGCCATCTCGAAGTGGTGGGTTTGATTCTTGGGTTTCCTATTGTAACCAAAGTAGCTACCAGTTTGGGCATACTCTCGAAGAGTTATCCAATGGTCGCTCTCCCAATTATAATGTATAGTACTCTTTCATATTCTTGTATATTGGGTAAACTTGGGCACACTCTATTGAGTTGTTGGTGTACACCTCTATTGTTATTATCTTGCATACTCTATTGGAATAAGTCACAAATAAGTGCACCTATTATAAATTGAACTTAAGAATGACTAAGTGAATGAAAATGTGTGTACGTGTGAATGCATTGCCTGGAAAGTCACGAACCCAAAATGTTCTAGCCACCAAGAGAGGAACTTTGGCAATGTCGTGTGATCTAAAGAAGGGAATGAGGCTTCAGTCCCGGGTAATATATTTACTTTCGTGATAGATGGTATCAAAGATTATCTTGGGTTAGTGCTGGAAGACAAGTTTGGAGAGACGAGCACCAAGAAGAGCAACAGATCAGAAGGGGTACTTGGCAGCAATGTGACTGGCTTGTTTCATCAGAAAGGTTCTTCTGGAGAAAAGTGGGCCGATAGAAGTGTGTCCAAGAAGGGGGCTCCCAACATATAATGCACTTGGAAGAAGTGCACTCGGAACATAGTGAAGTTTTGGAAATAACCATCAGGAGAAGCATAGACAACACACTTTGAGAGCTACACAGGAAAGTGCACCTAGCATGTAGTAGTACGGGGTTCCTAGAATAGTGCGCTTGGGACATAGTTGAGCTATGCCCAATGGAAGTGCGCCTAGAGGAGGTGTGCCCAAATGAGAACAGAGAATGGATGGAAATAAAGAAGAAGTGCCCCTGAAACACATTAGAGGTTCGTGTGACATACGATAGGGAAGTACCTGGAACATAGAAAAAGTGCACCGGGGACATATCATGCCTCAACAAAGGTATGACAAAGAAGTGGTTGTTCTTGGAAGTGCTCTAAGAATGTAGAACTCTTACCAAAGTGTAGGAGTAGTCGAGTGTCGAGATTGTTGGGGGTTCTAGGTTATGCCTTAGTGAGATTAATTATATTGATGTAGAACTAGATTCAAACGCATTAGGGGTTGTGACATGAAGGGAAAGGATAGGAAGAGTCCCGAGAATCCGATTTGAAAGCCACAATGAAGATCTTGGAACAATGGGACTATGAGTTTCGGTAGTTGGTCCAAGGACATGTGACAAAGCTTAAACATATTGGCTTGACAAGTAGATGTTGGGTTTAATAGGTGCAATCATTGGCAGACCAAGTGAAGACTTGGGAGATTCCTATATTGAGGTCTCTCAGTGTGGTGAACAACGTCCAAAAGGAGACAACATTGCATCCGAGACCATCTATGAAGAAAGGTAAGAAAATAGGTTGTTTTATTTGAAATGGGAACTACTTTGCAAGGAAGAGTTAGAAGCATACTTGGAGGAAGGCCAATCCTTTCCTTAGGGATACCATGAAATCCCTAGCCAAAACAAAAGATCCAATTAGAGCTTGAAGCAGAATTTTTAAAATGTAGACTTAGGCTTGGAACTAGCAAATTAGGGTTCAATTGGAATCGACTTGGAATTAGATCAGAATGAATAATGAGAACAAGAAACCCTAGCACCTCAACATTTAATAACCTTCCTAGTGGTAAGAATCGTAACTTTATTCCCTAGTATTGTTACTGAAGGAGATAATGCCAATTTGATGGAAGAACTCTAGGAAGAGGAGCTTTGTGTGGTTCTACATTCTTTTTATAATGAAACTTGGTCTAGGTAAAAATGATGGCATGTTCATTGGTCACCTCCACCCTCATGTGGGTTTTATAATCCATCTTTCTTCTCTTTGTTCAATGAGTTCATGTATTAACCAAATTATTTATATACTTTAATAGATTCATTATTCTATAAGTTTGAAAATTTGGCTGAAGTATAGATAATTAATCCATTAAAGAGTAGGAAGCATCAAGACATCAATATTCAAAAGAGAGAAGCAACTAGTGGAAGTTGGATTTCATTTATAATTGTGAAATCCATATAGGTCTCCCTTGACTAGGGTAGGCAACAAGACCAGATACCGATCTTCCAACAAAGCTCTATGTATAACTCCCATTGACCAACCTATTTAATGTGGAACATGACCAAATGAAAAAAAACCAGAGGGGATAATAGTTTTGTAACTAAGTAGCTCTCACCAACTATCATTTGGTAGCATATCCACTGCCATCACTAATCACCAATGATTATGTTCCTAACATAACAATATGATTTATAATGTATCACAGACACATCAATAAACTATATCAACTTAACATCCAAATCACCTCCATCCCAACATCCCTAGGTAGAACATGGGGCCAAGGACTCCCCAAACCTATCAATTGTGTCATCGTTGAGATAAAATATATATGCATATATTGAAAAATTGGCATAGTTGGAATACCCTTAATCATTTGCAACAATCAGATAACCAACCTTTCCAATTAACAAGACTACTAGGCATTGTTTCATAATGTGTGGCTCACCTTGGAATTATGCTTGTGTACTCCATCCTCTTGGTATGTTCTCTCTAGATCCACCACCAATCACAATGAATCTAACAATGGAAAACTAAGTGACAACAATAAAATTCAATGAATAAGCGAGAACCCATCACATAAACTTCAATGAATAAGCAACAAAATATATTGTTCAACATGTCTATGAGCATGAATATTAAGTTTCATTCTAGAAAATCATAACTCTTGTTGAGAAAATATGTTAGCTACCCAAATCATCATATGTCCTTAACCACCATATTTTGATGCGAATTTGGTTTTCCAGAGTGTGTAGTAAATAGAACCATTAGATATGAAACATGAGGAAGGTATAGAGAGAATGAATAATAGCCTACTTTTACCATTAATACCTAATCCAACTTGCTAGTGAAACATATAATAAGAAAACATTGGCTCGGTATGCTCATAGGCATACCATATAGATTACTATAGAAGATCGAAGGACTGTAGGTGATAGGCATATCAAATGCAGACCAGGGCCTATAGATTGCCTCAATATGTTTAAAGAAGTAGCACACTGAAGCAGATGTACATTAATCTATGTAGCATATAATTATTTATGTCCTTATGTACTTTTATGTCCTCTAAGATCTTAGATAAGGGAATCCATTGGAGGAGGCTCATTACTGTAGGAAGTTGCAGTAGCATACTTTGTCAGGATTGATGTTGAAAAAAGACATACAAAAGATAATTCTAGTCCAGAGCTTGGCAAGGTAACCTCATCACACCAACATCACTATAAGGGTCATATAAAATGAGTTGAGTTGGATTGGTAATGTCAAGGTTTTATCAAATCCAAAATCATTTAAATTCAGCTATGCTTATTCCATTAGAAAAAAAGGGCAACTTGTCTTATGGTGAATACTTGACGTTAGTTCGATCGATTTCCCACTTCTTTTTTCCTCAATGCAATTCTAGACATCTCTTTTTGGACGTTTAACTGACACTATGTCTCCTTTGTAGACGTCTCTTTTTAGATGTGTAAACGATGTTATGTCTACAATGTGAATGACTCTTTTTGGAAGTTCCAATAATCCTAAAATGGTGTAAAATGGTGAATACTCGACGTTAGTTGGACGGATGGTCCACACTTTTTTTTGTCAATGGTTTTTTGACATCGCTTTTCGGACGCTCTACCAACATTACCTCACTTTGCAATCGTGGCTTTTCAAACATTATGTCGATGTTACGTCACTTTGCATTCATCACATTTTGGATGTATGGCCATCTTTTTATCTACTTTAGGCACGTCATTAGTGTGGCATTAGAACAACGTTCTGTCGACGTACCTCACTTTGCAGTTGTGGCTTTTTGGATGTTATGCCGAATCGATGTTATGTCACGTTGACGTCATCGCTTTTTGGACGTATGGATGACTTTTTATATGCTTTATGCACATCGCTCGGTTTATGTTACAACGACATGGGGTCGACGCTTCATTAGAAATAGTTGATATGGGGAAGAAGGCATCAACGTCTCAAAAGCAACATGAGTACACCAACGTGTAGCAACATCTTTTACTAATGCTTAAAACCATTGATGAGATGTCGAAAAAGGGGACCCCATTCTGTAGTGTCGAAGGAATAACTGGCATGCTCATTACCATAGGAAATTATGGAAAAGGTGGCAGTTTGTTATAACCCTAAAACATTTTCTGTTATACCTCATTGGAATACATGATGATAGTGATATCGCATGCGCATGGGATACCAGAAGGATCCATTCTGATTTTTCTACTATGATCTTAATATATTTAAGCTATTTAGTTTACTTATGTGGGTATTTTTCTACTATGATCTTAATATATTTAAGCTATTTAGTTTACTCATGTGGGTATCTAAATCCATAGATACTAACCTCCTATTTATCGTTCCCAACCCTCTCAAATCATGTGTCAAATCATGTGTGGATAAGGTGTTTATCACCCCTTTGGCTACCTTTGTAATTTTGTACATAGATTGACCTCTTTAGACAAAATATCAAATTCTAGGTAAAATTGAAGGTGATTTCTTATAAGTGGGAAATCATTTTTAATTTATGTCCATATTGATCCTTTGATATCCATTAGATTTCCAACCATTGTATATTATATTAGTTCTTCCTTATGTCTGGACTTTTATGTTTTCTTTTTTGAATGAAGCAATATCTTTTCTACCTTCATGCACCTTGTTCTCTACCACATCCAGTTTCTCCCCTTGTTTGCTTAATTTTTCGTTTCTTTTATCTAATAAATATTTTGTTGATACCATAGTCATGGAATTGTTGTTTCTTTATTCGTCCATTCTAATAGGTCTTGGATGATTTGTTCAATTCTCTCTTCCAATATTAATTACATTGACTTGGTAGAAGGGACTTTTTGGCTACTTGATTAAGCCAAGTTCAACTCCTTTATAACTTCACTAAGTTCATGTTTTAGGGATTTACTCATATTAATGTGAGATTATTTGGATATGAAGCTGAGGTCTCCCACTATTCCCATCTTTTCCTTTAACTCCTTAATGTGATCCTCCATTATATTCAATAGAAAATAACTCTTCCTATGTAGGTATGAACGAGAAGTTATTCACAAAACTTACTTTTATTGCTTTGCATTTTTTTGGTTCTCCCTTGGATTTTTTGACCTTGTACCATTTATTAGGGAATTAACCTAAATTATTTGGAAACCTATGTGTCCATGTTCTTTCATATTTGTATCCTATCATGTGCCATTCTTGTTCACATCTATGTATATGAGAAACTGGATACAAACCAGGTATAATTTTTTTCTATATGAGATTTTTCCACTACCTTCCTTTCAATATTTCAACTAAGTATGTCCATGCATTAGTCCATATTTGTACTCATTTTTTATACGTGTCCCACCATCTCACTGATTTCTCAATAAATGTATATACAATACTTTGTAGGCGGTGTTGTCCACCAACATTCTTTGTTACTTGATCAACATGTACCGATAGTGAATCTCTTTCTTTGTATCTTAGAGGAGGAAGAACTATTAATTTTATGTCATATTGTATGAGGATAGGGATTTGAATTTCTTTTTTTTTTTATGAATCCATGGGACCATTGAGATGCAAAAACATTCACGATAGCTAACTTTTGGTATTTTTCCTATTGTCCAAAAGTATTGAGATTTGGATTCATAATTTTTGGTGCTTTCCATTTTTAGGAGGACTAATAAAATTAAATTCAACAAAGGAGATGATATATCAAAACATGTTGGTAGGGATGTCCAGAAAGATATACTAGGAGAGGGTCAGATAAATAAGCATAACCATAACTAAATTCCATGAGGATCTACAACAACAATAATGTGCATCAACTATATCTAATTGTTGATTTTTTAAATGTGTAATTAGAGAGTTTAATTATCACATGAAGTAATATTTTTTTTTTGTTATGGAAAATAAAACCAAATGGTGACAAGAAAGGATAGGGTTGATCACAAATTTTGTGAGTACTTTTCTTTTCCTTACTTCACTTTTCATATTTTTTATTTAATTAGTAAGATGGTGTGTGCGTGTATTAAACCAATAAGGTAACAATATAAAATATTTTCAAAGTAGCTAAGTAGACATGGCATGAAATTGATCTTAGGAACCTCTAATAACTTTCATTTCATATTTCCCATGTTCTTGGTTTCCTTATCTAATGTGAATGGTGCATCCTAAATCTTGAGTTTTCTTTCCTTATTCTTCACTTCATATGAAAAATTCATTACGTAGAGAGTCGTGTTGCCTTCCTCTTGCTTGTCATTTTTCCAACATTTGGACATTCTACATCGAATGTGAATTTTAGGGCCTATCTTCTGAGTTTTCTCTCTCTGTTGTACATTTTCACATTCAACATGTGCAATGCAGTGTATGGAGTATGTTCTTTTCCCCCTCATTATCATTCGTTTATGACTAGTTTGGAGTCCTTTCACTCACATATCGTGTGCATAGTGTGAAGTGTAGATACCCACATTCCCTACATTCTATGTCCCTACATTTTTGAGTCCCCACATCTCCACATCTCCACATCTTTGCAATTTTTATTCTTTGAATTCCCTACATTCCCTCATCTATTGATATCAAAATATGACACCAAGTCCTTGAATTTCCATCGATCCACATTTGTTGTAGAGTTGATAGCATGTATTTCTAATTCCATTGTATATACTATACATTGTTCATGAATTCACACATTCTACATGCCCTCCTCTTTTTGTGCCACTACACCTAGGGTTACAATAACTGAGGTAACTCTTTGAAAAGAATCCATCTCCCCCAAGCCAATGAGGGTAAATTTATGAAGTACATATTTCTTATTGTGCTTAAGTAGGTGAGTTGAAGGCCCTCGTTGGATATTCTTGAGACTTAATTATCCATTTGATCAATGATCTTGTTTTCTTCTTGTCAAACATGCTTTGGAGAGGTGAACTAGAGGTTATTCATTACATGTAGAATATTTGTCAAGGAATTAGTGAATTTCATGTCTATCAAGATATTTTCGATCTTTACACCTACATAGATATTTCTTAAATATTCAATGATAATTAGGAAGTTTCATCAATGAGAATATTGCATAAATTATGTTTTTTTGGCAAAAATAAAACCTACTTGAAGAATATGCATGTCAATATAGATGTTGTTGTCAATGCTTCTAAATCAAGAGTAAAGATAGATGTCACCTTATTCAATTGAGATATTTTCCATGGGATCTTTATTTTCTTCACAAACCAGGCATCTATATGGCCAAGGTACCCTCTTTTGTGAAGGTTTTTGCAAGTTACGATTTTTATATTTACTAGGATCCACGAGGAGGCTACTTTGGGAAAGAACATCCTTTCTAGACATGCTTCCATAAACTTGGGGATTAATTACCATTCATATATTTTAATATTATCCTATAGACTTCATTATTTGATGATAATGACTCTTGTTTGAAGGTTTATAGGTAGTTCATCTTTGGGATGAGTGTGGATAGTCTCTGACTATGAAAATTTATTGTTCCACTCTATGCTAAGAGGATGTATGTTTCCATTAATACATTTTTATAAGTGGTGAGCATTTATCCAACTAGTTTAGAAGGTATGGCTCAAACTTTGATAAAATTGTTTTCTGATAAGGGGAAATATGTTAGAATGAGTCTTCTTAGATGTTTGTAGTACTTTTTCCATCTTTTACCTTCCAAAATATATTCTAATGGATAAAATTCAAGTGATTTTTCGTTTGGTTCCAAATGATGGATCCATTTATGAGGTTGTTATGACGTAAAATTTATGGTTGATCAATTCCTGGAGCATATTTGGCTTGCTATATTTTTTCCATAGGGAGTTTTGGGAAAGCATCCATCTCCAAAGAATTTACCTCCTAAACTATCATTTTGGTTTCCTAGGTTGTTATGTCCTATCCCTCAGTTATTTGGGGTGCACATATCTTTCCATCACATTAGATGCCAATTTTTTCCAATGAGGGACCTCTCCATCGGAAAATTATTTGAATGTGTATTAAGTACTAATAAGGAATTTGAATGGATTAGTTATAGATGAGAAGGTGAAGAGGAGTATATGGATAGAAAGAGAGATGCATATTTTTATTTATCTTTGAGAAAAGTGGTTCAGAATATAGGTTCCTTCTCAAATTCTAAAATAAGCGGATAACAATGTGGTGGGATATGAGGGTCCTAATTCCAAAGTTGAGATTCATACTAATGTTCCTTTGAATAGAAAGGTCAGTGCGGAAGGTACAATGGAGGATTTTTAATCATTCAATTTCCATTTTGAGGCTAGGATGAAGGTGTAAAGGAAATGTTTAAAGGATTTGACTTTAGAAATAGTGTTTGTTCCTACAATAAATGTATCATTAATGAATTGAATGTGAGGATTAATTTCATCCAGGATAGAGAAGGAACAAAATTTAGTATTCCAACTTCTTTTACATTGAAAAGGTTTTTCCACATTGAAAGGGTTAGAAATGATCTCATTGGATTATCCTCTACTATATGAGAGAGGGTCATATGGAGATTTATTTATAAAAAATGAGTAGAAAGTTGATCTATCATGTGAATAATATAGTAGATCCATTATCATATCATATAAAGGTTTCAAGAATTTCATGGATGAAGGTCAAGTAGATTATCTCAAAGTCCTTGGACATGTCTAGTTTAATCATCATTCTTTGGGATGTTCCTTTCTTCCTATAATATGTCAAATCATGGAAAATAATGACCCCATATAGGAGTTGTATTCCTCCCACATAATATCATTTCTCTTTGGATATGATATTGTCAAGAATATGCTTCAAATTGTTGGTTCTCCCTTTTGAGATGACTTTTCATGCTACATTGCATAAGGAACTTGAGAATAATTTATCATGGATATTAGCACCAATTTAATTTAGTGCTTGAAATATGCTACTAGAGTATTTGGTGTCTTACACTATGGTCCAAATATCAATCCTAATGAAATCACATTTAATTCATTAAAGAAATATATAGGAAATCCATCTAGGATTGGGGATTTCCCAAGTAACATTTATTTCACCACTTGCTCAACCTCTATCATGGTTAGAGAGTATATAAAGGAGTTGTATTGCTCATAAATCATAAAACTTATAATTTTCATTGTGATATTTTATTTTTATTAACTCTCAATGGATGGCTCAGAAAGGAGGTTTTTCACCAAGGAAGTGAGTTCTTCATATATAGACTTCTGGTCATACATATCATGTTATCATTGAGAACCCTCAATTTCATAATCTTATTAGTGTTTATATAGTTCATAGATAACTTGTGGAGGAATTTAGAATATTTATATCCATTCTTCAACTCACAAATGCATGAATTTTTACTCAAATGAATCTCCTCCTCCCTAGCCTAAAGTTTGAAGAAGTTGTTGATATCACTTTCAATTTTCCTTAAGGGTTTGGTTATTACCACGGGAATGGTTTCTTCTTCAGCTTTGATCATACATGATTACATCTCTTTCTCTTTTTAAATCATGTTACCATAGTTTTTCTAGTTCCAATATTTGATCTGAGATTTTAGACATTTGAGATCTTGTTGGAATACAAACATGCGTGATCCCTCCCAAACATCCTCATGCTTCCCCAATCCTTTACGATAACTTTAATTCTAGAATCAATAAACCACATTTTTTTATGAATTAAAAGGGTTCTCTTGGATATTTACATGGGTAGGTGATGTAGGAGTATTTACCAATGGTTAGAGACTACACTTGGTATAATGAGGGACTTTTATTTTATCCCTTCATACATAAATGTTTATGATAAAGTTAAGTGATCATTTTTTTCACCACATGGTGGATTCCTTCTCTATGGTTATTCTAAATATAGTTTCCATTGTTGTGGGAGACATCTATAAAATGAACCTCTTTAATTTTTTTTGCAAGTATGGCATGAATTCCATCGAACATGTGGACCCCTCCTTTTCTTCCTCAAGTCTTGTTATCATATTGAAGACTCCCATAGTTGCTTGTATGCTGCTAGGAATAATTAGGGGTATACTGTGGATACTATAAATGAAATATTCATTCTTGGTGGGGTTGGTCTCTCCATAAAAATTGGTGAGGGATCCAAAGGTAGAGTATCCACAAAATTTGAAATGCAATCCATACACTCCATCTAGAAGCTACTAAATTGCTAATATAAATAGAGTTTTGATTCCAAATTATTTCTACCTCCCGCAAGAGGCCTTGTGTACTTAGGGAAACTACAAAACTACCCCTATAATTCTTCTCAAAAATTTACTAAATGTAATTCTCCAAGCACTTAGTTTCTTGAATTAAAAGGATGTCATGGATTTCCTTCTTTAGTTTCTCTTTGAGCTATCTTTTTTACTAGGAGAGTTAATGTGATTTTTATCCTCAAGATATTTTACTTGCCTTAAGTTGGTGAGACTATCGCCAACACATTGGGAAACCTAGGTATCAAATTCATAGACGTGAGTAAGTGAAATCGAGACTAGGAATGTTACAACGTAATCTTCCACCTTGTGAGCATCAGCATTCTTTGACCTGTAGGATCCATTTAACTGACTTAGATTCACTTTATATCCTTCAGACATATTTTTTCCTCATTTTTCCTCTGACCCGCTTGTTGCATCATTGCTGCAAGCGTACCCGCAAGTTGCATCACTATAGCCCGCGGGTAAAAAGAAAAATGGTAAAAATCACTAGTTTATTACTTTTACTCCCAAAAAGCGGTCATTGGGTAACCTTTGGCTCTCCATCTTCCCAAGTAACGTCTCGATGTGTCCTTTCACTTACCTTTGAGAGGACTATATATTGAGCACATGTGGCTTATGGACGAGAGGAGAAATAAGAGCAAGAGAACTCTAGCGGATTTTTGCCCTATCTTGAGTCTACACTCATTGATCCTTATAGTTGTGAACCCTTTATGTTCACTTTTCAAACTCCTATCTAGTTTGAGTTTGCCATTCATGGAGGATTGAAGTGGTGGAGGTGCAAGTGGATTGATCCATATCTTGGTTCAGATTGGTTGCTGGCAAGAGGTTGTATCATTAGAGGAAATTTGGGGTCTAAAATGGGCCTCCTAAGGAAAATAATAAAAAAAACCACATCACACTACAAATATGCCATGTCACACTAAGTTAATTGTGTTATCTAGTGAAGGTCAACCTATAATATCTCATTAATGGTAGTTGGCAAGTATATTGGGTTTGTGTAGAGTTAAGAGATGATGGTTGAAAATAATTATGAAAGGTTTAGATTCTTGTGCATACACAATAAATGATATAGTGGTAAATTTTTTAATAAATGTACTGCTATTGCTTTTTATATATTTAATAAAACTTAAAACTAAAAAAAACTAAAATTATAACAAAAAAATATAATTACAATAATACTAAAAATAAACAATCACTATTTTTATTTTATATGATCACTACTTTGAAGTCTTTTAAATGCTAGTGTGGTAATTTTGAAATAATAAAAACATTTATATAACTAATCTCTTAAAAATAAAAATAAATAAATTTAAAAAAGTGTCATAAATAAAAGAAAAATAGGAGAGAGATAAAATAATATTTCATTATTTTTGCGATAAATTTCTCCCCTGAACTCGGAATTTGACATTTTTGGTACTTTTGGAAAGGACTTGACAAGACCTTTCCAACGGTACCAAAAACATCAAATTCCATGTTTGTAGGAGAAAGTTATCCCAAAAATAACTTTCTCCTCCGAAATAGGAGAGAGATAAAATAATATTTCACTATTTTTGTAATAAATTTCTCCCTCCAACTAGGAATTTGACGTTTTTGGTAGCGTTGCAAAGGTCTTGATGAGACGTTTCCAATGGCACCAAAAAAGTCAAATTCCGAGTTTGGAGGTGAAAGTTATCGCAAAAATACTGAAATATTATTTTATCTCTCTCCTATTTTTCTTTTATTTATGACATTTTTTAAATTTATTTATTTTTATTTTTAAGAGATTAGTTATATAAATGATTTTATTATTTCAATATTACTCCACTATCATATTAATTAATATGAGATTTATATTTTAAAGAATTTAAAAGTAGTGATAATATAAAATACTCTATATTTATTATTTCAAAATTGCTCCACTATCTTTTTAACTAATGTGAAATTTATATTTTAAAGAAATTAGAAGTAGTGATAATATAAAATACTCTATATTTATTATTTCAAGTATATTTATCATATTTCGAGATAAACTTTTCAAAATCTTAACCAAGGTGAGTTTTATATGTAGTTAGTTATTGTCCAACTCAACCATGATGGTTGACGAAAATACTAAAATTCTATTGGTTTAAAATATCTTACTCATCTCACACTCATCCATGACACTTTGTACTTCTTCTTGTTTATTAATAGATATACTCATATTCTCGTCCATTAATGTTGTAAATGTTGTTTATCTTACATTGGGTTGCATTTACTTGTTATATCACGGACCATTGCTGTTGATGATGTTAATTCCATTTATATATTATATGTACTTGTTGTATATTGGCTATCGAGACTAATTTACAGATTCAAGTGCACGGATCGGAAATCTCCAACGGGGATCTACATCAAACGTTTGGATCGAGATTGGTTATCTTCTTCATTATCTTAGCATTGTCATTTATATAGCATAGTTCTGAGAATTGAGTTGATTTCTGGTAGTCATCTGTCTGTTGTGATATACCCCAAGCCATAGTGAGTTTTCTCCAACACTAAAATGGCGACTCCGCTGGGGAAAACATCCATCTTGGGGATTTTTTGAGCATTAGTCCATAATTAGAGTTGCTGTTTGTCGAAGCTTTGTGTCACTTATCTGCCGTTGAGATACACTATAGAAAACTTGCTTTTTCTAAGCCATTGGACTCTTTGTTTGCCAATTTTCCTTTCCTCACCCGCGGGCTAGCTTAGCTCTGCCCGCGTATACCCGCCTTTTTTTACTCTACTGCTCACGGGTACCCGCAGGTATTCCTTCGACAATAGCGTACAACTCTAGCTTTTGTTGGTTTATGACCTTTGGTTGCTGATTGGTTGGTTTTGGTTGATCCTGAGTCTTTATTGGCTTGTTTCTTGACAGTTCCATGCCTTGGTTATGACTAGAACTCTTCATTTCTCTTGGTTGAGCCTTGTTGGTTTTTTACCCATCTTTGGATTTAGCCTTGTTGGTTTTTTCCTTTTGAGCTCATTCCTTTCACTGTTTGGTATCTGCTTGGTTGTCTTAGTGATCTCTGTGGCATATCAGTGACTAGATAGTAGGATTTTGCTTGCATTTTTCATTTCCATATATTGAAAAATACAAAAAATACACATAGTTTTTTGCATTTTCCTTTCGTTTATAAGAGAAAATACAAAAAAAAATTCTTTTATGTATTGCATCTTGCATTGAGTGCTTTCTGCCTTCATTTAGATTCTGATTGCGCATTGAAAGAAATATAAAAGGATTGCATAATTATTTCGGAATTGTTGTTTTGATTGTGCATATTAGGGGCATTGTTTTCATTGGATAGATGAGTCTAGGATTTGATAATTTTGCATACTATTGAGTCTTACACATCACTACTTTCACGATCATATACCTTGAGTAATCACAACCACTAAAATTAATGCTTAATCTTAAAATTGATTAGACCAATTTTATTTATAGGGTACACCAACTAGCATAGGTTTCGAGTCTTGGAATAGATCATTGTGAGTTAACAATCCAAGACTACTAGACGAAACATTAGGTGTCTGACTAGGGAGTGGAGGAATCCATGGTATAGATTGGCGTTCTTAGGAAGCTCTATCAAGCCAGAGTTAAGCACAAGGTCACGGGAGGTTGGTTGAAGGGATATCCCTCTGATACCAGTTGAACGTGGGAGATATTTTCAGGATTTGTTTGTATGTGGGGACTCTTGGGGGATTTGACCCTCATTGAGTTTCGGGCTCAGCTACCCTGCCCATACGACGGATCCCACCTGCGGTGACCATAGTTTCCTTACCTAGGTATCGCACAGGGTACTTGCATTGGTTATACTGTTCGTGTTCTGAGTCAGATAGGGATTGGACAACACAGTTGTCTGTTGCTGAGGGTTATAGCCTTTTGCACGCAGTGAAGCCTGGGTGTCTCTATAACTAATTTTGTTACCTCCAACTATAGTTTGAGAGTCTTAAGGCTCTCCTAGGTGAGACATACCAGCTCTAGTGTCGGGAGCTCATTTAGCCACTCTGTTTGTATGCTCTTGCCTGTAGTTTCTCTAGGTGTGTGATTTTGATTTACTATTTTTGATCGATAGTTGGTCTTTAGGGGATGTTTTGATTATATATTCTCCCTGGAGATATTGTGGTGCAGAGCCCTACTCTCCGTTGATCCCGTCATTTGGCTGGTTTAAAGCCAGCCGGGTTTTCACGCCGTGTTGCTAGAGGACGTCGGAGGGCTCCCTCCGAGTCTTTGGATTCTTATGAGACATATGTCCAAGATGTCATGACTGCTACGCATTCCGATATTGAGGAAAAACCTTCGACTCCATCGGGTAGAGTTGACCACACTTTCGATCCCCATACTCCTCGTGAGGAGTGGGGAGGTGATCCACCTGAGACTCAACCTGGTTCTATTTGGCCTAATCCACTTGAGTGAGATCCGTTCGATCCTTTGAATCTGAATAATTATCTTTATGGGATTCCAACCTTACCCGAGGATGAAGAACAGGATGACATGTTCATTCCTTTGTTTCCATGCAGTTATAGACACGGGATGCCAGAGTTGCAAGACGACACTGGTCCTATGATCAACCCAACAACACTCTCTTTTGGTATGCCTAGTCATAGCACAGTTGAACCTTCCACTACATTTGGTAGTCATGCTGGCACTAGTCATGGTGTTAGCCATACTATACCCACTGGCAGCACTACCCTTACTAAGGGCACTACATTGTCCACTCACACACATAGTATGGGGACTGGTCATGTTCCTCCTAACAATGCTAATGTTGGAAGAAGACCACCTCCTAGTATTTCCCAACGTAATAGGGACATCGTTCGAAACACGACTCGCCATCCACCACCTAATACACATGCCACTACTCGTCAACCCAAGACTACTTTTACGGATGTTAATGCTCCTCCTAACCATGGGGTGGACATATACCGCATACTTTTGCATCCACTGCCGCCACTAGTAATGTTAATGTAGGGGGTGGGAATATCTCCTATCCACATGGACATCACGCCACCATCCCTACTACTAGTCACACCAATATTGGGGTTGGGAATACTTCTCATGCTTCTGGTCACCACATGACTGCTCAAGCTAATCCTGATGCTGGGGGTGGGAACATACCATACCATTATGGTCATTACAACACGGTTCCCGCTATGAATAGTACATATATGCCCCATACTCATGGTGGCAACCCTTACTACAACACAGTCGGTGCGGGTCACTAGTACAACCCACCAACCCAATATGGTGTCCAAAATATGCACATACCTGCTTACTCTCAAATGGGTTAGGCAGGAGGAGGTTATCAATCCTATGGCCATGAGCAAGCTTATGGTCCGTCAAGTCCTTATTATCAGCATTTTAATCCTCATGGTCAAGCTTTTGGTCCATCTTATAATACGGTTCCGTTTAACCAACCTTTTATGGGGGCTTATAATCAAGCTTTCCAGCCTCAGCTCCCATTCCTTGCATGCTTGAATCTTCTGGATCTTTTGAAACTCACAAATGATCCGATGTGTCACGACCGTACTTGGCCCCCGGTCCCTACCAAGCTCCCCTCAGAAATTCCTAAGTTTGAAGGGAAAGGTGGTGAGGAATTGGGAGATCATGTCACGACATTTCACCTTTGGTGCTCCTCCAACTCATTGAATCATGATTCCATTAGATGGCAACTATTTCAACACACCCTCATGGGGACAACCACGAAGTGGTACGTCAAGTTTCTTGGAAGCACCTATAGGGGTTTTAACGAGATCGCTTTGGTTTTCTTAGATCATTTTTAGTTGCCAGTTCGCTATGATACTGGCACTAAACTTTTATCTACCTTTTGTCAGAACAAGGCCACGCATATTTCTGACCACATTCAAGAGTGGCGTCGGTGGAAGAAATTAGTGAAAGCCAACATTCCTCCTGAGTTATTGTTGGATGGTTCCTCAAGTCTCTACTCCCATACATTGTTAAGGATGTTTCGATGTCCGGCATTGTGAATGAGGAACAAGCTATCTTGAAATTCCAGCAGTTAGACTTATTATACTCTCAATCTGGCATTTTGTATGACATCATCCCCGACGCACCGTGCACACGCCATGAGCCTCAATCAGTTCCTGAACCGCATGCCGATGGCATCATTGGATCTACAAGCACTCGCCCCATAGATTTGGTAGCTAATCAAATGCAAAAATTGTTGCTAAACCAGTCTACTCCTGGACAGGTTCACACCTTGTCCACTTCCACCCCATCGTCCGATGTACACAGTGTGCAAACAGCGAACCAGTTAGGTAACCAGCAACCTGGTGGTAAGAAAAAGGGGAGAAATAATCATAAGGGTGGAAACCATGGGAATAACAATAGTAATCACAATACCCCCCGTAAGGATAATGCCAACCCTCCTCGGGAAGGCGGAAATGTTGGTGAGGACCGTAAACCTAGGCGTAAGGTGAAGTTTCCTTGCAAGCTCTGTGGGGAAAACCATCTTACTCACTTATTTCCTCGTATTGAAGAAGCATCGAAGCACTTGGCATAGAGCCCAACTGTGTTGAAGGATCCCCTACCTCATCACCAAAACATGGCTTCGTATGCTCCCACCACTTGTTATGGACCTACTAAGACAACAACATCTGCTTCCAATACTAGTGGTTATGGATGTGTGAACATGGTTCAGTCAGAGGTTAGTGTTTCCACTCGTCAGCGCGATTATGATGCACCACAACCCAATTTGGGGAGTGAGCCTCCCCCTCCTCTTGACAATTCCTTGCATATCGAGAAGCCCTCTATTATGCCATGAATACCAAAAGGTGTTGTTAAGCGCTCTATGCATAATCCTAATGCTCAAGCCACCCACAACTACTCCATTGTAGAAGATTTGGGCCAAACTCCATGTGCCATGTTGGCTCTTGAAGTTTTGCAAGCCTGTCCTTCTGAGAAGCATGCTCTTTTTAGTGCATTAGGAGTTCAGGATGGGGGAAGTCCCACTATTATCAAGCTCAATACTACTGATGTCCAACCTCACTTACCCTACCACGTGGCTTTTCAAATCCAGGTGGTGTGCCTTCATAGTTTTGTCAAACGTACTATGGTTGATGAAGGTGCCTCTGCGTTAGTAATGTGATTAGCTTGTTGGAAAGCTCGTGGCTCTCCTCCCCTACTCGCGTCTAGAACCACGCTCACTGCATTCGACGGTCGTTCATTTAAGCCGCATGGAATTATCCCTTCCCTTGTTGTCTCCTTGGGAGGTAAGTTTGTGCCTATTGAAGTCGAGGTGGTTGATGCGCCCATTGACTACAACCTTTTAATGGGTCAGAATTGGATGTATGCCATGAAAGTTGTCACATCCACTGTATTCAGAGTTATCTGCTTTCCTCGTGAAGGCAAGATAGTGACCATCGATCAACTAGATTACGTTAACTCCTCTTCCACAGCATCCACGGGATCCATAGTCCCGCAGGTTACTCATTCTTAGCTAGCAACTGGGAACATGGGTGTTGGCATGTACCCTTCATTGATGGGAACTTATGATTTTTCCACACCTATGAATTTTATTGGAACCATTACCGACGATGCATCTCCTTTTTCACATAATATGTCATTTCGGACTTCCTATTTTGATGATCCGTGGACTTTACCATCCATGAGTTCCACGTCTAGAAACATTTTGCATGTCGGGATGTCTATGCCACTGTCTTTAGTTGAGCTTGCTTACCAGCATATTCAAAAATCCACTGCAGAACCAGATCTCTCTTCTTCCCAAATAGTCGAGGAAGATCCCATTACGCTGCCGTTTTGGACATCCAACTCGTCTTGTTCCCATGATTGCCTCGATGATACTTTGCCTTCTGATGAAGCTATTATGGAGGCCATGTGTGGTAGTGAGAGACCTTGGAAAGATATGCACCATCGCTCTTGTTTCATTCCCACACTCGAGCTTGCCAAATGAGAAGAGTTTAAGATGACTCTAGCAGAGATGGTTGGTCACCCTGTGGCTCTTTTGGAGTCGCATGATGTTTTCGTAGAAGGGAATATGGCTAACATTTCCCCAACTATGTCGATCAATATCTCTCATACTCCCAAAATAGTTGAGAATGTCTACATCAATGACGATTGCACTCCCGAGGAGATTGCTATTTACACTGAATTGTTTACAGAACTCCGGGAAGCTTTCGCTTGGTCATATGAGGAGATGCCAGGAATAGACCCCCGCATTGTTGAACATGAGATTAGAATGTCTCCCAATGCTGAACCGGTTCGACAACGCTTACGTGCTGTGAACCCTAGAAAAGCAGCTGCTATCAAGGAAGAGGTGGAGAAACTGCTCAAGGCTGGTTTCATCTACCCCGTTCCCCTTACCGAATGGGTGTCAAACCCCGTTCCTGTGGATAAGAAGCAGGGAACAATCCGTGTATGCACCAACTTTAGGGATTGGAACCATGCATGTCTAAAAGACAACTTCCTCACACCATTCATAGATCAAATCTTGGATGCTTGCGTCGAAAGTGAGATTTTTTCCTTCATGGATGGATTTTTCGGATATAACCAAATTCAAATCAAACCCGAGGATCAACATAAGACAACTTTTATTTGCCCTTGGGGAACGTTTGCATATCGGAAAATGCCCTTCGGCCTTAAAAACGCTGGTGCTACATTTCAGCGCACCATGACCTACGCCTTTCACGATCTTAAAAAGATTATGGAGGTTTTCTTGGATGATCTTGTCGGCCATTCCCGCAAGAGGATGGACCATCCCAAGCACCTCTGCATCATTCTCAAACGATGTATAAGATACAAGATTCAATTGAATCCTAACAAATGCATCTTTGCGGTAAGGACGGGTGGCCTTCTGGGCTTCATAGTTTCGAAAGAGGGTATTAGAGTCGATCCTCTCAAAGTTGAGGCAATACTTTAGTTGCCTCCTCTGCGCAATTTGTTACAACTTCAGAGCCTCCAAGGGAGAGCCACTTTTCTATGCCATTTCGTAGTCAATTATGCTAATCTTACCAAAGGTTTCACATGCTTATTGAAGAAGGACACACCTTTTATCTGGGATGAGCAAGCCCAATAGTCTTTCAACGCCCTTAAGAAAGCTTTGGTATCAGCCCCTGTGCTTAGTCCACCAGAATTCGCGCGAGATTTTATCCTTTATGTGGCCGCGTCTCAAGAGATGATTGGCATGGTCTTAGTTTAGGTTGATGATGTGTTTGTCGAGCATGTCATCTATTACCTTAGTCAAAATCTAGTAGACGCTGAGCTAAGATATACTCATATGGAAAACTTGGGGCTTGCGACTATTCATTCAGTCCAGTGATTACGACATTACATTTTGCTTAGAATGACCACAGTTGTCGCGCATATCTATCCATTTCAGTTCGTTCCATCATGACGCCTTATCGGGGGGGAAGTACAATAAATGGATTGTTATCCTTCAGGAGTTCAATCTTGATTTTGCTTCGATGAAGTCGTTGAAATCGTTGGTATTTGCTGAGCTTATGTCGGAACTTCCGAGACTTGATGAGGATGTCATTCATGAAGTTTCCTTTGTGGATGAGCACTTACTTCTTATCTTGTCAGAGGACCCTTGGTATGGGGATGTCATTGTATATCTCCAAACTTTGAAGTTTCCTTCGCACTATTCACAAGATGAACGACGGCATGTGAAACATCACGCTAAATATTATACTATCATCGGTGACACTTTGTATCGCCGAGGAAAGGATTCTATTCTCTGTCGTTGCTTAAATCACGAAGAAGCAGAGTGGGTGCTACAGCCCAACGTATTATGCAAGCTAGTTATTTTTGGCCTTCCATCTTTAAGGATTGTATTAATGCTGTGAAGAGATGTCACCCTCGCCAGGTGTTTTCTTAGAACATATGCTCGCATCCAGCGCCCCTCCATTCAGTCGTCACCATCGGTCCCTTCACCAAGTGGGGAGTGGATTTCATGGATTGCAAACCAGCTTCAACTGGGGGACATCACGATATCATAGTGGCCATGCCTACCGTTAAAGCCGATGGTGCTACAGCAGCCCACTTCGTATTCAATCAAATTATAACTCAGTTCGGTATTCCGAAAGAGATTGTCACTAACCATGGCAGTCACTTTCAGAACAAGATGGTGGAGGATTTGTCTCTCAAGCTTGGGTTTCATCAAGAACACTCATCTTCTTATTATCCCTTAGCGAATGGTCAAGTAGAAGCAGTCAATAAGTCTTTGAAGACCATTCTCCAACGTACCATCCAACAAAGCAAGACCAATTGGCACATCATGTTATATCCTTCTTTATGGGCATATCGAACCGTAGTTAATACTGCCACTGGGTTCTCACCGTTTTAGCTAGTTCACGGTGTGGAGTCACTTTTATCGATTGAATACGAGATCCCTTCGCTTAAACTATTCATAGAGATCCTCCTTGATACGACGGGTCTCGAGCAATGTTTAATCCACCTTGAGAAACATGACAAGCAACGTCGAGATGCCGCTGTGGCCATAGATGCCAACAAACATCGTGTTAAGGTTCAATATGATAGGTATGTCCGTCCCCGGTAGTATGCTGAAGGTGACTTGGTCCTCTTATATGACAAAGCTAAAGAACCCCTGGCAGCAGGTAAGTTCAACCCCATGTGGCACGGTCCTTACATCATGAGGCGTGTCCTGGAAAAAGGAGCCTATGAATTAGAAGACTATGAGGGGATTGTCTTGAAGGAGCCTAGAAATGGGCTCTACCTTAAGTGGTATTACGCTTGAACCTCTGGCTCAGGCTGATACTTTTGTACACTATTGTATAGTTGCTTCTATACATAGTTTAGATTTCTTTTGGTTTCTGGGTCTACTGATTAGCTTCAATTTGATTGACAGATGTCAGCAAAGTTTCCTACATTCTTAGGATTCGCGGATGGTGCTAGCCGTCATATGCAGCAGCTTGCTTCTGCTTCCTGGGTTATTTTCTCACCTGACCACCTAGTTGTGTCCTCAGGAGGTGCTTGTCTTGGTCCTACATCTAACAATGTGGCTGAGTATAGTGCCATTATTGAGCTACTTTGGGATGCCATTTGCCATGGAATCCAGTCTTTAGAAGTCCACCTGGATTCACAACTAGTTGTGTCTCAGCTGAATTGGCAGTATTGTGCGCGAGATCCTACGCTACTACGGAAATTCCTAAGGGTAAGACTCTTGGAATGACATTTTGTTTCAATTACATACATACATGTTCTGAGAAGTGTTAATCATATATCTGATGCATACACTAACTATGTATTAGATTGGCATTTGTCACATTCACCATGAAGCACATAAATACAAGAAGACATTCATACATTGGTACATATACACATATAGTAGAACCAGAGAACCAAAGTTTTATATATATAAATATGTCCAAAAATGGTAGTGTCATACAAAACTGGAGCCCGTATCCCTCAAAAATATACATATCGATACAAAATGAGATCCTGAGATATCTACTCCCTACGAGGAGGCATAGCTGCCACCCCAATAGGATGTGTCTCATAGAAGTACTGAACTGCATTGGCTACCCACTACAGTAGCCGCACCCAGTCACCCCGAACCCCCACTACTTGGCGTTGCATGGCCTTAGGTAGTCTCGCCACCTCTATCTATTGAACCCTAGCAACCATCCATGTGAGGTTGCGCCGCAAGGTCTGTAGAGTGAGTCCTGCTGTAGCATCGCCTGCCTCCTCACCCTTACCCCGATGACCATGTCTCGAGAAGCCATCAGGTCTCACTGGGCCTTTTTCTGCGAGCAAGAAGTCAACCATTAGCATATGATACTACCACCCAAAATATTTTTGCATTTACATCTATAATAAAAAATCCATAAAAATTTAATACACAAAAAACCTAAAAAGAGTGCTCACCAATGTCTCCGAACGCTGTGTCTGGTGGGAGTGGCATGTCCCTATCTTGGCAGAAGTCTATCCCTGCATAGGGGTAGTCATATATGGCAATGACCTGTCGGTCCCACCAGTGGAAGAACTCCTCAGTATATGGTGATGCCAGATGACCACCACCCTATCGTGTCAAGACCTCAACCCATCGGGTCAAGGCTAGATCCCGAAGACTATGAGGAGGGACATTCACCCTCGGACTAAGCCCTGCAACCCTCTCAAAGAAGAAGCTGCATAGGATAGTCCCATACTCGAATTTTTTTGGCCTTCCCTTCTTTGCATTCTGTCACTTGGGTCTTCATAGGCCCAAGCAGTGTGGTACACCAGTCAAATACTATAGGCTACATCCATTGTGATGCATAGAACATCACTGGCCTAAACACTTGCTGCAGAGCTTTGGATCCCGTGATTTGCACTAAGGTAGTCACAATGATCTTCATGCTCAGATTTACTATGGCATTGATGGGCACCTGAATTCCCACCATGCATGTGTTTGCGGGGCAATACCACGCTATGTAGTCAAGGACAGTGATCCCACCACCCATAGTATGAGACCGAAGACTAGCCTCCTCACCTTGACAGGACAAACCGGTAATGAAGTAGATGTTGTCCACTTCCAGTGTGAGGATTTTCCCATTGAGATTGAAGTTCTGTGCATCAACATCCCAATAGTCGATCAAGTGATGGAGTAATAGGTTTTGGGCCCTCAAACCCCCTATACTCCAAAATTTGTACAACCCACATTCTTGCAATGCCTGCTGTGCTTGCACATCATTGTGCATGGCCTCATCAACTTGGTCATGCTCCCTCTCCCTCCACTCTAGAACCATCCTGGAGTGTAGACAAACAAGGATTTGAGTCAAATTCTTTTGCATTTTCAACTACACGGCCATACTTGTGGGCTAACTTGTATACAGGTGCAGGTACCCGTGGTTAGTATGTGTATTGACTGCGAGTATCTTGCCCTACCTGTGACCCACATAGCTACAGCTTGTAGGTAGCGCCGAAGCCATTTAGGGCTTGGCCAAACAAAAAATCCCACCACTGAAAATCAAAATGAAAGCATTGAAATAAAAGGTATGGATGAGACTACCAACCTGCTCCAAACGGTTCGATGAACGGTCGCTCGTGGCTCCCAGAATCGACAACTGAACTTTCAGGTGAAAACTAAACACAAAGCTCCAAATGGGCGAATAGTAAAAATGAATTGTAAATTGTAATTTTTTATTGCTATTTATAATTTTCAGGACGCACTTGTCTATAGTTTTTACCGTTTTGTGCCGTTATGGACTAATATACTGTCTTGGAGTAGTATTTTTTAATTAGATTTCTTCGGTGAAAGTTGTTCTGGACCATTTCACACCTACGGCAGGTACGTTTCACACTTGGCATATAGGTTAGATGCCATTTCCATGTGCATTATGCATTTGACCTGTTGACCACTTTCACAAACCCTAGGTGCGACCCAACTTTGTAACTGACATGGAACCTTCACACTGCTATAGAAGTGTCATTATGTGGTAGTAGGAATTTTTCAAACATGGGTACCCTAGTAGAACCCCCTTGTGCATTCTGGTCCCATGCCATTGTTTTTCCTTAGGATTGGGAGTCCTTTGTAGTTACGCCATGACATTGCGATAATGACTCATACTCTACTTTGTCTTATGCTAGCCATCTCCCTTAAGGACTCCCCTTAGTTATATCATGTTGTGATTGCATTGCATCATCCTGCTTGCCGCTTGAGCCTTGTGCCAGCTCCCGCTTACTCAGTTGTTAGCTTGGTTCTTGAGCACTTTTCCCTGTCAAGCCCTACAGAGCTTATATTTTCCCTTCACAATTTGATCACCTTTTGACACTGAGGGAACATCCCCCCGAGTGTCCACATCTTGCATGCACTTCCTTGCATTGATCATAGGTATGTTCCACTGCTTGGAACTACTTTGCTTGCTATTTCACACTCATTCCCTCACTTGTTGTACTATAAGCAATTTTATTCTTTTTCAAGCTTTTCCCAAATACGAAAAAGACCAAAAAAATCAAATATTCCAAAAAGTTGGACGGGATTATGGTTACTGCTTCTTGTTGGTAGCTGTTGTGTTTCCTTTGAATTGAGCATTCATTCCACTCCGCACATTTTGAGTCGGGACTATAGTTGGACCTTAGATGTTGTACTTGTTTCTCAGTTTTCTCCATCGATTGGTTAAGCTTCCAGTCATTATGGAGCCCTTTGTAATGCCTCCTGCATTGCACAGTTTATGTCAAGTCTATGCTGCCTGAGTCTATCCATCTGCTCATGCTCTTGTTCAAAGGAAGTCCTGAAACTAGTGTCGACCACTCCTCAAATCTCTTGACTATTACATGTTGGCCATCCTTATTGGGTCAGTATTTTTCACCTGAGTTCTTCCAAATCTTTCAGCATAGCTGGTACCTTGTGCTAGTTGATGAGGGATTCCTTAATGCCCTCCTTCCAACGAGTCTCGTTCCGTTGACTTCAACCCATTTATTCCAGAACTTGAGGCTTAGAGTTCGGTTGAGTACCTTGAGGCTTGCAGTCATTAGTGGCAGGTTCTCTCACCATCGACAGTTTTGGGAATACATCAATGTCCCCTGATCGATAGATTCATCCTAGTGTTCGACTTCAGTTCATTTATTCACACTCCAATGATTGTGTTATGTGCCTTGATGCCCATTTTCATTATTGGTGGTTTATCTCGCGTCTGTTAACGGTATACATCATTGACCGGTAATCAGACGATGTCACATTAGGTTCGACCCCAATTCGTTTATTCACTTGATGGGACTTGCACCATCGAAGACTTGTGTAGAAGACCCCATGCGATAGTGGCATTCAATATGCTACTTATGACTTTGACTTTACATCTGAGATATCACCTCTTAGATATCAACAGTTTGTACCTCCAGTTTGCACCAGTTTTTTCCTTTTCAGCAGGAGACCATATCTTACTGTAGAGGGATCATGGCTATGATCACTTATGACATGTATTCACTATGTACTGCCTATTCATGGCCATTGTATCAGATTGTTGTCCTACCGACATGTATTCAGGGATACTATTGTATTATGACGAGCGAGCTTCTCTTTCCAGTTGTGTCTCCATCACTCCAATTCTGAGTTTTATAATGTATTTCAACCATCGTAGCATCAGTCTCTGACCTCACACATTAGGGGGCATCTGTTACAATGTAATCTTCCACCTTGTGAGCGTCGACATTCTTTGGCCTGTAGGATCCATTTCACTGACTCAGATTCACTTTATATCCTTCAAACATATTTTTTCCTCATTTTTCCTCTGACCTACTTGTTGCATCATTATAGCAAGCATACTCGTGAGTTGCATCACTATCGCCCATGGGTATCAAGTAAAATGGTAAAAATCACTAGTTTATTACTTGTTACTCCCAAAAGGTGTTCATTGGGTGACCTTTGGCTCTCCATCTGCCCAAGTAATGTCTCGATGTGTCCTTTCACTTACCTTTGAGAGGACTATATATTGAGCACATATGGCTTATGGACGGGAGGAGAAATAAGAGCAAGAGAACTCTAGTGGATTTTTGCCCTATCTTGAGTCTACACTAATTCATCCTTATAGTTGTCAACACTTTATGTTCACCTTCCAAACTCCTATCTAGTTTGAGTTTGCCATTCATGGA
This sequence comes from Larix kaempferi, assembly GCA_027924585.1. NCBI lineage: Eukaryota > Viridiplantae > Streptophyta > Pinopsida > Pinales > Pinaceae > Larix > Larix kaempferi. The sequence goes on from BSBM01001879.1 coordinate 9,933,332, forward strand.
GGATTGAAGTGGTGTAGGCGCAAGTGGATTGATCCAGATCTTGGTCTAGATTGGTTGCCAGCAAGAGGTTGTATCACTTTGTACTTCTTCTTGTTTATTAATAGAAATACTCATATTCTCGTCCATTAATGTTGTAAATGTAGTTTATCTTACATTGGGTTGCATTTACTTGTTATAATAGGGGCCATTGCTATTGATGATGTTAATGCCGTTTATATATTATATGTACTTGTTGTATATTGGTTTTCAAGACTAATTTGCAGATTCAAGTGCACGGATCGGAAAGCTCCAACGAGGATGTACATCAAAGGTTTGGATCGAGGTTGGTTATCTTCTTCATTATCTTAGCATTGTCATTTATATAGCATAGTTCTGAGAATTGAGTTGATTTCTGGTAGTCATCTATTTGTTGTGGTATACCCCAAGCCATAGTGAGTTTTCTCCAGCACAAGGAACATGAATTGGATGGAATCAGTCATCACCTCTAAGGATTGTACTCACTATCTACGAATTATCAAGATGTCACCCATCACAAGAATCATCTTGTACAAGTAGTATTAACTATGGATATTTCTCCAAAATCAAGCTTAGTTAACTTGCTACCCCCATTTTCAAAATTGTGGCAAGTGTTATGCCATGTGAACTATTCACTTAGAGATCCGTTTACTCTTTTATTTAATTATTGAATGGATTTCATTGTCCAACATATGAGATATCATTGCATAGATTAAGTCATTAATATATGACCCAGGTCCCATACCCCATGACTATTAATTGCAACTAACAAATTTTTCATGATTTTGAACAGACCACTTATAAATCATTCAATTGAGTGGTGCTCACAAGGGTGAAGACGTATAATTAAGACTAAAAAAACATAGAACCAATCATCACCTTCGAGGATTGCACTCGGTAACCAAGAATTCCAAAGATATCACCCATTTGAAGACTCATTTGGTTCAATGACGATTAACGATCGATTTTTCACCACAATCAATCCCAGTTATATTTTAAACTCATTTAAAAAAGAATAACAACTATTGTGTCTTACAAACTATTCAGTTAGAGATCCCTTGACTGCTTAATTTGATTATTGAAATGTTTTCATAGTCCAACACATGCGATATAATTTTTGGGATTATTTTCATAGAGAAAGTCATCAATGTATGAACCATATACAATGAGTATTAGTTGCAACATATCAATTTCTCATCACTTCAAAAGTACACTTAACACTTATTGCATCATGTTTTTATAAGGGCGAATAAGTGGAATTTATTCAAGTGAAATTAATTGCATAACACCAATCATCAACTCTGAGTATTGCACATGGTAACTGGGAATTCTGAGGATGTTAATCATTCCAAGACCCCTATAGTTCATTTTTTCTCAAGTATGGATATTTTCCCTGAATTAAGCCCATTGAAATCTTAACCCATTTCCAAAACCATAGTGAGTGTTGTGCCTTCAATATTTAGTTAGATCTCTCTTATTTTTTTTTAAATTTAGGTATTGAAGGGATTGTCTATGTAGAGAAAGTTATTAATACATGACCTAGATATTCCATGAGTATTAGTTGCAAACAATCAATTTCTTATAATTTTTAACAATCCACTTATCATTCATTGCATTGGGTGATGCTAACATGGGTTAAGAAGTGGAATCGAGACAAGTGAAATAAATCGCATAACATACATAATCATATGTGGGTCTTGCACTTGATAACTAGGACTTCCCAAGATGTCCCCATTCCAAAGACTCCTCTTGTACAAGAACACTTAACTTTAGGGTTTTCCCCACAATCAAGCTCACTTATCTTGTCACCTAAATTTTAAAACTGTAGCAAGTGTTGTCCCTTATGAACTGTTTAGTTATAGCTTCCTTGACTATTTTATTTAAGTATTGAAGGGATTTTACAATCAACCATATGAGATAGAATTTTTGGATTACCTGCATAGAGTAATTTATTAATATATGACCCATATCCCATGAGTATTAGTTGCAACTAAAAAATTTCACATTATTTTAAATAGTATGCTTAGCACTCAGTACACTAGGTGATGCTCATACGTGTGAAGAAGTGGAATTGAGACTAGAGAATGAATCAAATATCATAAAATGGGTAGCAAGCTATGTGGGTTTGATTGTGGGGGAAAATCCATATCTAAGCATTATTTAACTAAATATTTCTTGGGATGGGTAATAACTCAGGATATCCAATTTACTAGGATAAATCCCTTCAAGTGATTATTGATGTTATTTGAATCATTCCACTAGTCTCAATTCCACTTCTTCACCCTTGTGAGCATCCCTTGATGTAATGTATGGAAAGTCAATTATTCAAAGTCATGAGAAATTGTCAGCTATGACTAATACTCATGGGATATTTGTCATATATTAATGATTTAATATATGGAAATAATCCCAAAAATTATATCTCATATGTCGGACTATGAAATTCATTCAAGACTTAACATAAAATAGTAAAGAGAGATCTAATTGAATAGTCCATAGGGCACAAGAATACTTACAACTTTCAAGATGGGGTATAAATCTAAGTGGTCTTAATTTTGCAAAAATGTCCACAATAATACTGCTTGAACCAAATGATTCTTGGGATGGTTGAAATCCCAGGAATTCGTTGAAAATAGATGCAATCCCTAGAGGTAATGATTGATGTTATGTGATTCATTCACTAGTCTCAAATACAATTCTTCAACCTTGTGAGTATCAGTCAATGCAATGAGTGAAAAGTGGACTATTTAGAAGCATGAGACATTAGTTAGTTTCAATTAATACTCATGTGATATGGGTCAAATATTAATGACCAACTCTATGCAAATAATCCCAAAAATAGTATATCATATATTGGACTACAAAATCCCTTCATTACTTAAATAAAAGAGACAAGGGAACTCTAACTAAATAGTTCAAATTCACAACACTTTATATGGTTTTAAAATGGGGTGGTAAGGATGTGTGTGCTTGACTATGATAGTATTTTTTAGTGGAAAATTTTCACGAATTGTTATGTTCTTGCATTTTTTTTAAAAATACATTTTTGAGTTGGTCATTTTCATCTATGTTTTACATAGAATATTCTTAGATTGAAAATATTGTAAAAAAAATGTAAGTTTTAATAGTAAATTGTATGTTATTGAATATTCACTTACATACATATGGGCACACACACACACACACACATGGTTCTTTCAAATTGACATAGAGGCCTAGAATAATTTACTTAGGTATAATATTTGAATCCTTAGAAAATACCTTCATTCTGGGGAATAATTCATAATTAATAACTCTAGTGTTAGAGGATGCTTAGGATAGGTAACATAGCAGGAAGTTTTGGTTATGATTTGGAATCCCCAAAGTTGATGATTGATGTTATGCAATTCATTTTTCTTGTATCAATTCAACTTATTCACCCGGGTTATGAGCATCACATGATGCAATGAGTCTTAAGTGGACTATTCAATATCATAAGAATTTGGTTAATTGAAACTATTAATAATGCAATATGGGTCATGTATTAATGATTTTATCTCCACATATAATCCCAAAAGTGATTTATCATATGTTGGACTGCAAAATCCTTTCAGTACATAAATAAAAGGGTTAAGGAAACTCTAACTAAATATTTATTAAGGCTCAATAATTGCTATAGTTTTTGAAATGGGATAGAAATATAAGTGGGATTGATTGTGGGGAAAACTCCATAGTTAAACATGCTTGAACTAGTGGAGTCTTGGATGGGAAACATCTTGGGAAGTATTGGTTACTAAGTGAAAGCGTTGGAGGTGATGATTGATGTTATGTGACTCATTTTTCTATTTTTAATTCCACTTCTTCACCCCTATGAGAGTCACCCAATGCAATGATGTTAAGTGGACTATTCAAAATCATGAAAAAATTGGTTAGTTGTGCCTAATCCTCATGCTACCAAGGTCATATGTTAATGGCTTACTCTACATAGATAATCCCAAAATTTATATATACTTTGTAACTAGCTATGTTTCCTTACTTACCCTATTTTATAATAAATGGAATGGAAGAAACCTTTAATTCTATCTTCGATTTTTAATGGTGCCTAAAGGTTGCAAGAAACATAGTATAGAGTGGACGCAATAGAAAACATGTTGAGAGATGACATGAGGAATGAGTTCGAAAGAATGTGTATTGTTTCTAAATTGCTCATTTCCATGGTATTATATTTAATTTATGTAATCATGTATATTATATTATAAATGTATATATACTTATTAAAATTTAATTGTCTATTTTTATGTGGAACATGAAGAGGAAAAATAAATCACGATATTCAACAAAATATTGCTAATAATCCAAGCACAATATCCATTGCAAGAAATGAAGAAATGACTCATGAAATAAACTAAATCAATGTCAATAGTTTGAGAGATAAATGAATATAAATCTAATTGAATGTTACACATTCTATATTTTGTAATGTTTGTCTAGAAAGATCAAACATTTTGTTTGATGTGAACATATGGTCCCAATTGGTATGCAATAGGGTTACCAATAATTCTAACAATTATTTATTAACATGTTGATTGTCATGGACATTTATGTTGATCAATTTTGTATGATGAAGGGTTTCTTGCTTGTTTATAATAAAATGGGTTTCTTACTATAGTGCAGTCTTCAATTTTGTAAAATGTTAGGTTGTTGATTAGATCTATGGAAAATTTACATTATTACAATTTGAGAAAATGTGTAATGAACTATAATATGTGTTTGTGCATTAAAATATATTAACGAAATTATTTTATTAAAAGACATTAATTAAAATATAAAAACATTTGATTTTCGAAGGATTAAGTGAATTTTTATAAATAAAAAAGACTTCATTTATCCGTAATGTGAAAAAATCAAGGAATGACACATATAGATGGATTGTATTCATTTGAACTTAATGATACATTTCATATCTATTTACACATTGTTCATTTAAATTATTGTTATATACCAAAGGAATATACATATATAAATGCAATGATGCTAATAATAGTAATAAGAGCACCAGTTCTCTTAACTAAATTAACAACATTGTTCTTTTCTATGATAGCAATACCATTATCTTTTCTATTATTGATATTGTTACCAAAACTACAGTGTGACATGATATATACACATCAATACTTAATAATATATATAATATGCATTAATGCATACTTATATATAATTTGTACTAATGTATTAATATGCACTTGTTATTTTAGATAGTATAATGCATGTGAATTTTTAATAAATATATAATATTCCCAAAGTATTTCACATTATATAATATGAAATAGTATGTATTGAATATATGAGCAATGAGATGCCTTACAATTTGATGTGTATTGATAAAAAAAACTTTATTAGGACCATTGATTGGCTATAATTCTTATTTATAGTTAACATCCACTAAAACCTTTACTAAAACAACAACAACCACTGCCAATTACTGAAATATTTACTAAAACAACCACTTCCAATTACAAAGACCTTTACTAAAACAACCACTACCTACCAATTACGAAGGTTCTAGTAAATGCTTTTTCAATAATTTTTACCAATCTTATAATTTTTAAAAACTTTACTAAAACTAAAACCTTTACTAAAGCAACCACTGCCAATTACTAAAACCTTTACTAAAACAACCACAACCAATTACAAAGGTTCTAGTAAATGCTTTTTCAATAATTTTTCCCAATCTTATAATTTTTAAAACCTTTACTAAACATTTTTTGTAAAATTGGAAAATAGAAAAAAATTACCTTTATCTCATTAAATAATCCATGATCTTGAGATAAATAATCCATGACCACAAAGTTCATAGGTGCTTTATCTATCAAGAAAGAATTATAAAAATAGACAAACCAATCATGGTCCCCTCAACCAAAAGGTGGGATCCATTATTCCTTCCAATTTAACGACTTTATTACTTTACCTTTTTATTACTTTACATTTTTAATCCAAGGAAGGAAGGGATTTCATCTTTATATTAAACCATGGTTCCTAAGTAATAATAATTTCTGTTTGAATATAGATGTATTCTTGATTTTGAACCAGTATAAGAATTTCCCAAGGTAGTCCTTGGAATCCATTGAGAATACATAAGGAAAATTCATAGATAAAGCTCATCCAACTTTGCATTTGTTTTCCTAGGCATACATTTGTTTTCCTATGCATACATATGTTTGAAAGTAGATTTCCAATGTAGTTATGTAACGTGGTTATGTAAAGTTAATTAGGATGAAACTTGACAGTTGGATCATGCACTATAATACTAAGCGTGCTTTCAATTTATTCAATGTCATTAAAAAAACCCATTTTGAAAAACAATGTTCAAATAAGGATACCCTCCACAAAGATTCTAAGAGTAGTTATATAAAAAGGTTAAAGGATACCACATGCCTATAAAAAGTTGAACTCCACCTAAAAGAGGAGAAATAGATTTTAGATATTTGCTAGGAACAAATACATGGAAGAAGAAACCTAAAAATTAGATTCCAAGAGTATTCATGTAAAAAGGTTAACGGATATCACATGTCTGATTCCAAGAGTAGTCATGTAAAAAGGTTAAAGAGTAGTCATGTAAAAAGGTTAAAGGATATCACATGCCTATAAAAAGGTGAACTACACCTAAAAGAGGAGAAATAGTTTTGAGATACTTTTTAGAAACAAATACATGGAAGAAGAAACCTCTTCCTCTACATAAGGATAAAGAGCTCCAAACTTAAGTAAAGAATGATTGAGCTTCAAAATCACTAAAGAGTATATTAAGGGGAACATATATTTGTAAAATTTGATATTTAAATTCCCAAAATAGGTGATAAATAAAAAATGAATGAAAAACAATTTTCTACCAACTAGAAACCCTAAAGGAATTTAACATTTTTGAATGTAAGGAATTAAATTTTTTTGAATGTATGTATCATTTAAGTGGTTAAGATTATATTATGCATCATTTAAGTGGTGAATATTATATGGTTAACATGGGACATGTCATGAGAGGTCACAAGTCAATGAAAGAGCTATATAGTCATTCCATTTAACAATATGCTTGGTAAAAGGAAAGAATCCAAACATTAATATATTTAATTTTTTTTTGTCTATCGATGTGAAATAAATTGATAAGTATTTATCTTTCTAATTAGGGTAATATTTTTTTATAGAAAAAACATAAAAATCATATTCTAACATTATACCATCAACGTCCTCTACGTCTACCTCTAAGCCACATTGAATGGAAAATAAAGGGTCATTTGTCAACATCAAGACAAGTATTGGGAAGATTGTAAGAACATACAACCAAACTTGAAAGTATGAGGAAATATTTCCTTTCAACGAGGAATAATGTGCAAGGTCTAATGTAAGGGAAAATTCTACAAAGGAGTACCTTTCACATATAGATGACATGTCATTATATAAAATAAGATTATTATATTTTTTTATTTATTTTATGTTTTAGTTTATTTATTCTTATATTCGGTTTTATGTTTTAATTTTTTTTTCTTTCAATTATTAGATATAGTTGATAATTATTTTGATTTTATATTTTATTATGCATAATTTTTATTTTCTTCAAAATCTTTATTTTAAATAATATAATTAAAATAATCTTTCAAAATCTTTATTTTGAATATCTTTATTTCAAATAGTATACTAAAAACTCCCTCACAAAAAATTAATTGAAAATATACAAAAATTACACTCACTTTTATATAAAAATGTATATTGATAGGTTGTAATTCAAGCATTCACACAACTCTGTAAGAAAGGGATCATGTCCTTATCTAAAACTTTTCTTTTAATGTTTTAGTAAATTATTTTTTTTTTTAATTTTTTTAAAATATTTTTTTAATAATTTTTGTTATTGATAAATTTTTATAATATTTTTTATAAAAAAATTATAATTAATTTATTAAATGTAATTTTAAAATTTATGACAATTTTTTTTAATTATTAAATACAATTATATTAAAATTTATTAAATAAATTCATATTTTTATACATCTCAATTAATGTAGATAAAAAAAGTTATTTATAATTAATTTTATTTTACTTATGTTAAAAAAAATAACTTTATTATTGTCCAAGTATTAAATAAAATTACATTAAAACTTACTAAATTGATATTTTTATACATTATAATTATATTCTATAAAAAAATTATTTTAAAAAATTCATTCCAATATTATATTATTAACTTTCTTATTCTCCAATTATTAAATAAAATTAAAATTACATTGAAACTTACTAATGAATGAATTGATATTTTTATACATTCTAATTATAGTAAATAAAAATAAAAAATACATTCTAATATTATATTATTTTCATATTTTGAATAAATTCAAATATTATATCATTGTCATATATATTTAAGGAATCTACTAAAAGAATTTACTTCAACTTCCATAAATAAAAAATTTAATTTTTTTCTTAAGAATAATTGAGTTACATTTTTTATTTAATATTATTGAATTTAAATATATAAATAGTCTATTCTTCTTACAATTAAATAACAATATTAGTTTTTTTAGTTAATCTTGATTTAATACTTTTTTTAATATTCAATAATTATATTATATTATTACATTTCAAAATGTTGATTTATGATGATGATGATAATGATTAATGTTCATTAAGGCCAACTTTGGTCTATCGGACCTTAAGAAGGTTATTACTTGGTTTGCTTTAAACTTTTGTTCCTATGCTCAAAAAGCTTGGTAAGAAGCTTTCCAAGCTCACTATAGTTTTGGCAACTTAGGAGGTTAGTAAGGTTTGTATTGTAGCAAATAGTATGAAACTCATATCTAATGTGCAGGGCACTCTAAGAGAAAGTGATTTTCATCCTCAATGATCATAGACTCACAAATATGGCAAAAACCCTTTCCGCCCATGGAGTTTTGGGAGTGACAAACGCCCTGTTTCACTATGAAGCTCATGGGAGTTCGTTCTAATCTTGGCTATATTAATTTTCTTCTTTGAACTAGTTACTGTTGAGAGATATTTCTGATCTTCCAAATTAGGGTTAATGACATCCTTATAGTATCTTAGTTTTCTCTTAACCGCTAAATTTTCTTCACACCACAATTTCTCTTTAAACTTAAAGGTAATAATATTTTTGGCATTATCGATAAAGCATCATTTTCATCAATGCCCCAATGGTCTAACCAAGTCATCGTATCTTTACACCAACTCTGCTTGAGGAATAATTGGTTTTGACTTGAATTTAAAGTATTATTATGAAGTCTCTCATTTCCCATGTTATTTATCTTGTGCTTGTATATCAAGTACCTAGTGATAGCCATGCTCTCAATGGGGGAAAGACCCACTTCTATGAGGACAATAGGATACGGCGTATTTCTTTTAATTTTGAGGTTATAAATTATAAACCGCTTCTGGATTTGCTCAATCTTTCTTCAAGATTTTCTAGAAATAATGAACCCTCATACTTCACAATTGTATAAGATAACAAGGATGACAAGAGTCTCAAAGAGGAACTTTTTTTTATCCCACATGACTAGGTTGGTTGATTTGCAATTATTTTCAAGAGCAAAAGAAGCTTTCCATCCTCCATTAATCCTTTTCTCAATGCTATGGTTCCAATTCAGCTTGCGATGAGTATCAATTCCAAGATATTTGTAAGTCACTTCCTCCATTTTACTGTTATCATAAATAAAATTTGCGTAGGTGTCTTTCTTAGATTTTATAATCATAACTTTTGTCTTGTCAGTGTTAATAGTCATACCCATGTTAGAGCATAAATCTTTGAGAATTCTTAATTTTTTATCGAGATCAAGGGACACCTTGCCATAAGAACAATATCAATAGCATAAAGAAGGAGTATGATGACTATCCTAGCTGAGATCGTGCCAGTACAACCTGCTTCTTCTAGACATATTTCTAGTTTATCGATGTAAATTCCAAAAAGGGCAGGGGAGAAGGGGCAGCCTTGCTTAACTCCAATATTACAGTTTATATCCATTGACCAGCCCTCATTATTATTAAATTTGGAAATGATTTTTTCGTATAACCTTGTCGCTGCAACTCTCATCTCAAAAGGAACATTAAGCTCCTCTAGGACCTATTCCATAGGTTATTTCTAGGCACTCTATCAAAAGCTTTCCTAAATTCCACAAAGCAACAAAAAAGGTCAGACTTATTATTACGACATTCCTCTGCAATGATCCTAGGTGTAACAAGGTGCTTTGTGGTTGAATGATTCCTTCTAAAACCTGCTTGGCCTTCAGCTCGCTTACCTTCCATTTCTATCCATTTGTTGATCTTCTTTTCTAAGATAATACCATATAACTTGGCTAGGAGAGGGCTAATCATAATGGTCCGATAATTTGAGGGTTATTTTTATCGCCACTTTTTAAAATAGGAATAATGAAGCTCTGAGTCCAAGTTATAGGGAACCCTTGCTTGAATACTAGATTAAAGAGTTTGTGTATGTGCGGGATGAGAACAGGCCCCCCAATTTTTAATATTTATGCTTGGTAGCCTTCAATGTCTTTGGATTTTCCATTTGCTAAGCACTTAACCCCAAAATCTATGTCTTCTAAAGAGAAAACTTAGTTGGTTGTAAGAATATTCGGGGATTCGTAAAGATTTTTAAGATAGGAATTCCAATCTTTTAAAGAAATCTTATTATCTTCTTTTGTTTTATGAGTTAGAATTTGCCTCCAGAATTTCTTAGAAGCTAGCTTGGAGAAGTGTACAAGATTTTCCTATTGTTTACTAAGATATTGTCTTGTCCATTTTTATCGATTCTGCAGTAACTTGCTTAATTTATTTTCTCTCCTTCTTACTCTCTTGATCATACCAAGGGTTGGTTCTACTATCTCTCTTTTTAACTGAGACTTCAATAGAGAACTTACTAATGGACGACGAGAGGGCTATAGTAAAATTATGGTAGAAATTTTCTATATTGTCCACACTAGATAAACGAAACAAATCATTTTTTAAATCATGGAGAAAAAGCTCGGTTTTATTTTTATCAAAGATCAAGTGCTTTTGGAAATGATAATTTTCCTCTTTGAGATCGCTATGCATGGCAATATTGAGAATTATAATTAAAGGCCTATGATCAAAGTCAGGCTCATGGTCATTTAAGATGTTGAAATCTATTAACTTGTTGCATAAAGGGCTATCATAAACAACATAATCTACCACTCTACTTCCAAGCCCATGAATACAAGTCATCCGGCAATAATTTGGCCATTTTGTTAGTCCATTGCAAATGATAAGATCTTGAGTACTACAAAAATTGATCAGCTCAGAACTGAATAAATTTTCACCTAGATCTTCACAACTTCTTTTGTACCTATTAGATAGCTCAAGGTCTTCGTCTAACCAAAGAGGATTAGTATTGGAATAATTGCTTAAAAGAGTAGCTTGGTTACTTGAATTTTGGGCATTGAAGTCACCCATCAAAAGGATATTTCCTCCCTTCCTTAGACTAGAAATATCATGTTCTAAACCATTATAAGGAAAAAATTTCTCTAATTTTTTTTAATAGAAGTTGGAATTAATAAGGGCAAAATAACAAATGACTATGTAGGCTTTTTTGTCATTAATGTCTGTGATCTCTAGCTAAATAAATTGGTTGTAAGGGTCTTTCTTATAATGCCTAACATGAGGGGACATGTTCTTCCTAATGTAATAGACTATACCCCCAATGCCTCTACAACATGAATGTTTATTCCATATCGACCAAAGGACTTATTTGTTTATATCAAGGACCTTGGATTCCTCGTGATCCCAAGTTTCAACCAATAATATAATATCAATTTCACTCAGGATCCAACTTAACTTGGAGCCTTTGCTCCATGGAAAGCCTCAATAGTTCCATGAGAAGATCCAGAGTCTGTCAAATTGCTATTTATTACTATTTTGGTTTCTATCTCGACTAACAGCTTTCATGTTTCTAATTAATGCCCATTTTCCCTCCTTCCTAGCTTATTTTACCTTTTGGACCTCCTTTCTTAATTCAGCATGATCCTATGGAATGGGGTTTCTTACCAACTATTTTATACCATAATTGGAATTCTTGTGAGCCACCAGTTTCTTGAACATGTTCAATGTTTATCTTCAGAGTTTAGAAGTTCAAAGGTCATTTTCAGGGAAATTTTTGCCCCATTTGTAATTAAATGCATGTGCATACCCCCTTGGGGGTATTGTAATAAGTTGGTCTAAGCATTGTCATTTTATAAAATACTTGGATTACCTTAGGTTTGTCTATCAGAGGGATACTCTAGAGTGTTTTTTCCTTAGGAATTATGCATTGCGCTTCATTGTCTTATAATTTTTGAGTTTTTCACTCACACCTCCAAAGCTGGAGTATTCTCATGGTGGTCGAACCTAGTGAGGTTATTAAATTCTATGTGTCTATGTATTTTTTACATGCTACCCATCTAAATTGAGTCATATGGACATGCACTAGGTCCCCTAGGAGTTTGGTTTCATTCCATCAAAAATATTTTTTTTCGTAAATTAGACCATTTTTTAATGGTTTAATTGGAAAAATTCAAACTATAATAAAAGCTTCATCTGGAGGCGGAATTTGGTGTGGGGAGATTCGTTTTGATGCTCAGAGCATCCTCTTTAACACAAGACCCACTTTTCCTAACTTTCAGGTGACTAAAATTGTCATTTTGGGAAATTTTTGTAAAGGTGCTACAAAACAAAACTTAATTACTAACCATGCTACAAATTGCACCAAGTACAAAAAATAAAAAAGTCAAAAATGAAAAAAAAAATTCATATGGAAGGGTGGATTAATGTTTATTATGTTATGTACGATCATGTTGGATTAAAGCATATGCCATTTTCCAAGTTAGGATAGCAAATGGCTATTATAAAAATGAAGATGTACGTGGGCCTCCCTCATGTGGGCGGATTCATTCACGAGTTTGTGTTGGGAAAATACTCCATGTGTTGGGAATTGATTACAACAGAGAGGGGTGCCCCTCTCATGAGGTGGCAGCCACCTCATCCCTCGTACCAACCTCACACTCCAAGCTTTGAGTCAAAGCATGATTCACTCCACGATTTAGGAGATGCAATCCTCCTTCCAACCTCTCTCCCTCTCCTTTGAGCATTTTCTTATCCTCATTGTAACTCTATAAAATCAAGGTCGAAGCTTCATTGTGAATGGTGGATTACCTTCGAAACTCTGCTCCTGTATTCTATTTTTTTTAATGAGAATTTGTTGAAGACTTTGGAGGTCAAAGAGGTGTGCAAGATATGTGTTATGGTGTGTGTTCATATCTGAGGTAATCTTGTATGTCATGTTTATGCATTTTCTATTTTGAATATTGTGGATGGTTTAGCTAGGAATTCCTTTGATCCCGTAGAGGTATTCATTCATAGGATTTGAGTTGAATGCTTTTGACATGTTAGTAAGAGAATAGGGAGTAGGATGCGTAGTTAGATATACAAAATACTCTTCACATTTTCTTGGCAATTGATATCTTCTATATTTAATCCACTTTTTTTTGCAAGTGTATGAATGTTTGATGCAAGATCTCTCAAGTTGGTTTGGAAGTGAACCTAAGTTGGATTCTCTCCTCTTCAACAAGTGATCATTGTTCTAATCTTGTCTTGTAGATCTCTACAAGCCTTCAGCTTATTCAACCTTGGGATTGGTTCCTTCTTTTCACCCTTTAAACTTGAAACCAAACTCTTTTCCCTTTCTTTGTTTGCTACTAAAGTGAAATAATTACAAGTTCAAAAGTTTTACTTCTCTAGATCTTTCGCTTTCCTTCATGCAATAGGTTGCAAGTCTTAAATTTGTATCTTTCACCTATTCGCTCATTTAGAATGCATTCAATCTACTTCCAAAGTTCCTAATCTCTCATGCATTCACTCCTCCAAATGCAAGTAAGCTCAAGTTCTTTAAAAAAGTTTATCTTCTTGTAGATTATTCGCTCCTCTAGAAGTGAACCTTTTTCGCTCCTCCTAAGAGTTGGATCCATTGCTTAAGCTCTTCATCTCTTTGATCCATTCACTCTTTTTGGTTAAATAGTTCAAGTGGCAAGGGTTTATATTCTTTTGTTGATCTACTTTCTAGCATCTATATCTTATTTAAAAGCTTTACCTTTCTAGATATAGTTTGTCTTCTTCTTGTACATAAAGTATTTAGCTTTCAAATCATTTATCAAAGTACATTAAAATATTTTTTATTTGTTCATATATTAATAACTCCTAACCATTAACTAGTCTCTGTCCAAAGCTCTTATCCACAGGAAAGCAAGGCAAAGCAATATCCCAAAAGCTAAAAAGACAAAGCGAGAATAGCTAAGACAAAAGAAAAAGGCATAAAATATTCTACTCTCCCCCTTCTTCATCCCCTTTCTATCTCGTGCCTTTAGAATGAAGCTAACATCAATTCTTGTACAAATCATAAATAAAAAAAGAGCGGGATTACGGATCCTGCACCCTTCTTCCCCCATTTGGGGGAAGCCTGTATCGTCCTTGTTTGTCATTCATTTTATTTTTATCTGCATAAGTAGAACAAACTGCTAGATTAGTTTCAATAGTTTTCATTGTTTTACCTCTCGTTTAGTTATATTTTACTTCTTGATTGATATAAAGTTGTTAAAAGGAACAAAAAGACTCTTGAATCTCACTAAAAAGTGGATCAAGAGCGCTCTTTGTTGGACAGGTTTTTACTTGTTTTCTGTCTTAGTTAGATTTCTTGTTTTATATACTTCTTAAAAAGAACCCAAATTCTCTTGGATCTCGTCATAAGGTGGATCAAGAGTGCTCTCTATCAGAGAGTTTACTTTTACTTAGTTGTTTTAGATTTTCCTTTCCTGTTTTAGTTTAGCTTGTATTGCAAAATATCTTGATTCTCACCATAAGGTGGATCAAGACTGCTCTCTGTTAGAGAGTCTATGGCTCATCTTTTCATCACCTAAAATGAAATTGGAATGAATCATTTACTACACTGCGTATGCTCTACCCACCAGCAGACTGTATGAGCTGTGGGATACCAAAAGCAGCTGTAGCACTACTTAATTTTTTCACATTTAAACCAACTTCAACTTCAATAAAATAAACTGCCATATAAACTAACAAAAATACGGCGTTGAAATGTCGTAGTCTAAACTGGGAAAATTCTGCTTGGGGACGCAGGAACTTTTGGGAAGAGACCTCAGAGAAAAAGTTAGACTGCATCCTTGTTGGTGTAGTGTTGAAAAACTCAAGAGTCTCTGTTCCACCCCACATGTCCTTGTATGAAGCCACCTAGACTACATTCCGGACATATATTCTGTATCGAAAGGTATATCTTGGAGATCCCCTTTTCCCACAATAATCCACCTCACATTCACAATTTATAATAAAATTTATCAAGATACATTTGCAAAACATCTCCAAGAACTCCAAGCAATCAAAAGATAGTGACTCTAAGGAACTAGTCTCTTTGTTTACAACAAGCAATTGTCTCTTTTATTTTATAATTTATCTATCTTACAATTGCACTATTTTGAGTAAATATTGTGGATGCTTCTTTAATTTTATAAGTTATCATCATATATTGTGGATGTGTCTTATATTTTGCAAATCTATACTTGATCAAAATGTTATTGTAAATTGTCTAAAAAACTCCTAAACAAACACCCATCCCAATCCACAAAAAACAATCAAAAAACACTTAAAGAGCCTTAGTAACTCTTTGTAGGGTCTACCCCCCTTGGCTTCGTTAGGAGTTAAGCCTAAACGGAGGAGTCGGAATCAGGTGACAACACCTGACTCTTTGCTTTCCCCTAAGGCCACACATTGCAAAAGCAGCCTTGAAATATTTCTGCTAATGTGTGCACATCGATGGTCAACATCTCTGGTGTTGTTGTTGGGGACACTTTTTTTGTTCCTAGACGACTTTACCTTAGTTTTTTCTTAGTTTTTTTACCTTAATATTTTTGATAGATTTTTAGTCTAAATAAATCTCTGAAGTTAGACTTGATCCATCTGGCGACTCCACTGTCTTTAAAGTTACCAAGGTATTCAACAAGAAGGAACTTTGTAGGCTTGTTTGACTTCATCCCTGAACCTGAAAAGGTTTATCAGAGAATATTAAACAGGTTATTCTCAAGTAGGATCCTTGAGAATTTAGGATCTGAGTCTATTTCGAACATCCATTGTCTTTTCATAGAAAATAATGATTGTTTATCTGACATAATGGGTGAATTTTTCAGCCCCCTTAACACTACCCAGATAGCAGGTCAACTGCATTATTTTATAGACAAAACTATCGATAAAATGCCTAACTCCACTTGCACTGATTCCATTTCCGCAAGTCATCATCTACAGAAAATTTCCAAATTTCTCAGTAGTTGGGTCAGAGATCTTGCAAACAAACATGAATATGTCTATATGAAGCTTTTTTCCCTATCTTTAGAACGAGATGCTGGTGATTGGTTCATAAACCTACCAGAAAACTCTTTTGTAACCTTAGAGGCCTTCAAAACAACTTTCACCAACAAATTTGGGGAAAAGAAAGAGCCATGCCATGAGCTAGCTTCCTTAATAAATATCAAGAGGAGCAAAAATGAAACTATGGATGAGTTTAACAAGAAGTTAACGGACTTAATAAACAATATGCATGAAGACTTCAAAGCTTTAGTGCACTCCATTTTGGTTGATTACATTGAGGCACTAAGTGGTGAAATGCAATATCAGCTTAGAGACAAAGAGCCCACCACCCTTTTGATGGCCCTTGATATGGTTGTTAAAATTGACAGAAACATGCAATCATTTGGAAAGTGCAACATTCCTGGCTATTTAAGAGCCTTGAATCCCATGAAGCAAACTAAACCTAAGGAAAAGGATTCATTTTCCCAACAGGATATCCAAGATAGAAAGATGTTAGAGAAGAGGGAAAAAGTGGAAAACATGGAAATGAAATATCTTTCTCAATTAAAAGAGATGCAAAATCGATTCATAGCCATGGAAAGATCTCATACCCAACCCATTTAGAGAAATTAACCTCTAAAGACAAATTGGCCAAGAAGGGTCCTAACCATGATAAGAGGCCTACCAACCAGTTGGAAGTTGCTAACATGGTTAAGAAGTATACACCCTTATGTAGTGCATGTAAATATTTCCATGATGAATCCACTTGTTACTTTGCATGTTATGTTTAGGAAGATGGGTTTCCAGAGGGTAGCAGTAGTGAGCAGGGTCCAAGAGAGTCTGATTTTGTCAATGCAGTAGGTGATATCCATGCCATTCCTAGGGAAAGTTGGAAGCAAGCTAGGCCGTATAGTCAAGAAATAGATAACTTGACCAAAACCATAATTGAGCAACACCTCCATGATGATCCCAATGAAGAAATTTATCAAAGTCCAAATGTTGTTGAAAATCCTCCTCATGTCCCCATAACAGAGAACATTGAAGATTTGGGGTGCTCTCAATTTTATTTCAATAATGATATTTTTTTAACTAGCCCTCATAAGGAAACTAGTACATAAATTGACAATTATGAAGAAATCCATGAAGATTGTAATGTGTATGATGATGTAGTCTCGGAAGGCTTACTTCCTTATGACCTTTATTCTGAAGAGGAGGATTGTGAGCATGAAGAGGACAGACATAGCCTGGAGCATGATACAAGTGACGAAGAGTCCCTCACAACTGGAATAGATATTGATGATGACTATTGGACATACATTGAAAACCCCATTTTTGATGTATCAAGAGAAGGGAGTGTGGATCTTGGAAGAAAAACATGCTATTTGTTCATATCAGCAGTCAGATCCATGCATGAATATCAATAATGAGGACTTGGAGAAGCAGTGTAGTGAAGATCCAGATTGGGTATAATTGATTGAAGATATATCTCAGCCACCATCTTCACATGCGGATGTTCCTTATGATTTGGAGCATCTTGGGGCTTGTGCTTTTACGAGAAGTTATCATCAGAAGATCTCGTCATATTAACATGTTGAAGCAGTTAACCTGCATCACCATTTAGAAATTTTTATTAGTCCTATCCAGTCATGGATAGAAGAAGCCTGCAGGAGGACTTGCTAGTTTGGGAATCAACTCAATAAAATTTTCTCTTATGATATCCCATCCAGCCCTCCCATCCAGAAATATTATACAGGTTTGCATTTCTTATGTAGATTTTCCTTTCTTTGGAAGGTAACCAAACACAAGGTCAGAAACTTTACAATTGATGAAATGTTAACTTGGTTAAATTGGATTTTTCACTTTACTTAACAATTTTATTATATTATGCTTAGATTAAGAAAAATAAGCTCCTCAAAGTGAACCTCTGCTTTCTGCATTTCATTTTCATTGTTTTCCTTTATGTACTTGGAAGTTTTTACTATTTTTATTCTTTTCAAATAAAACGCAGCTTGTGGTTCATTAGATTTTTTATAAAAAACTTGTGCTACTGAAGGTTTTTCTTGTCAAGGTTGAGATGTTTTTACATGATATATAAAACCAGATATTCTGGTGTTCTTGTATCCTCTCCTTTCCTGAAGGCCAGATCAAGCCCATGTCCCGCAGTTGGAGCCGAATGTTACCAACTATTTTGTACCATAGTTAAACTTCTTGTGAGCCGCCAGTTTCATGAACATGTTCAATGTTTATGTTCAGAGTTCAGAAGTTCAAAGGTCATTTTAGGGAAATTTTTGCCCCATTTGTAATAAACTACATGTTCATACCCCTTTAGGGGAATTGCAATAAGTTGGTCTAAGCATGGTCATTTTATAAAAGACTTGGCTTACCTTAGGTTTGGCTATCAGGGGATACTCTAGAGTGTTTTTTCCTTAGGAATTATGCATTGCACTTTAGTGGCGTATAATTCCTAAGTTTTTCACTCATACCTCCAAAGCTGGAGTATCCGCATGGTGGTCGAACCTATGGAGGTTATTAAATTCTACATGTATATGTATTTTTTACATGATAGCCATCTAAATTGAGTCATATGGACATGCACTAGGTCCCTGTTGGAGGAGCCTAAGTCCGCCTGTCGACTAGGTCCTCCACTTGACCTCTTGTAAAACATGTCGATAGTTGCGTCGACCAGTGCATGTTAGGTTAGTTGGTTGAACCAAAAAGTATTTATATAACTGACTGTAAAACATATATATAGGCTAGTGAGCCGACTCATAGATTAAGTTGGATTTGTTCATATGTATTGTTCTGCATATCTTGTTGAGTAATAAAAGGCTTATGCTTCCTCTCCATCTCTTTTCTATTGTATCTGTATCTTTGTGTTCTTGCTTATATATAATACGTATCACTGGTAATAATGTAACCCCCTCGACTAAAAAATTGGTTCTATTTCCTAATTTAGCCTTAGTTATAATGCAGTAATAGCCTGATTTATTTTGCTCAGTTATGTTGCATCTCCTCATTTCTTCGGGATGAAGAAAGATTTTGTGGTGGAGGAGATGTTGGAGGATCCTAAGTCGACCTGTCGATTAGGTCCTCTACCTCACCTCTTGTAAAACATGTCGACAATTGTGTCGACCAGTACATGTCGGGTGAGTCGGTTGAACGGACAAGTAGTTATATAACTGTTTGTAAACATATATATAGGCTGGTGAGCTGACTCATAGATTAAGTTGGATCTATTCATATGTTGTGTTGCATATCTTGTTGAGTAATAAAAGGCTTGTGCTTCCACTCCATCTCTTGTCTATTTTATCTGTATATTTGTGTGCTTTCTTATATATAATATGTATCACTGGACAATTGGAAAAAACCCTGAGTGATGCTTTCTTGGAACAATTTCTTGGAACAAGCTCTGGAACGGGGTTTTAATGGCTAACGGTTACGGTGAAGGAGGTAGGGTTAACGTTTTGGTAGAACCCTAGGAACTGGGCAGCATCGGGTGGTGTGGAGGTCAGAGTGTGGAGGTCAGAACGCCATGCAGTAGCCCACCTGGCATGGATTATGGTGCGCCTATTTGCACTCCCCTTTTTCCGGTTTGAGGTTTGAACGCCCTGTCTGCGGAAAACCTTGTCGGCTTACCAGGGTCACGGTGGGTTCCTCCCGATGGCCACCTACGAGGATAGCTTGGATTACAACTATGACATATCGGATGATGCGGATATCTGGACGCATCAGCGGGGTGCCGGGTGGAGGGTGGGTGTTTCTCCTGGAGCAGATGTGGAGGCGGTTCCCGCGACGGTGGATAACAGTGCCGGGCTTGGATTCTCACCCTCGTGTTTTCTGGCTTTGTCTCCTGTTTTGAGCTCGGTCACGACGCCCCTACAATGTATACCACCATCCCCTTTGAAGGAGGCGGGACCTCTGTGGACCTCTGATCAGGTGTTATCGGCTTTGGAGGGCCCGGCGGAGCGTAACAAAGGTCCTGTTACCGTAGGTTCCCTGGGCACTGGATGCGGAGCTTCTTCTTCTTTGGCTCCTGTTACTGCGGCTGGTGGGGCTGGCGCTGGGGTTGGCTTGCGTACGGGACTGGAGCTGCATGAACACAGGGGTTTTTCCAGTCCTTGCGTGGCCTCTGGAACTAGTTCGAACGAGTGGGGTGGTCATTCTTCGGGGGAGAACGCTCCGCATGGGAGACGGGGAAAGAAACGTTGGCTGAAACTCAGCCGGACGAAATACAACTATGCCTTGGGGGAGGATGTAGAGTGGAATCAATTGCTCACTATGTCCATTATTACGTTGGTGGGTAAAGCTTTGGGCAGATCTTTTTCCCTTGATACCATTGAAGCCTGGGTAGGGGCAAATTGGGCTGGGGTTGTGGGATATACCCCGGAGGTTGTGGAGCTCACTCGCAACTGGTTTGCCTTCAATTTCCGGGAGGAGGCGCATACTAGATGGGTTCTCAATTCCAACTGGAGCTGGGATCATTGTCTGGTTATGATAAAACCGTGGCACCCGATGTTTGACGCTAGTCGGGAACGACTGGATTATGTTCCTCTGTGGGTTTGTCTCCCTGGTCTGCCCCTTCATTACTGGTCAGAGCGTCATTTTAGGGGGATTGGAAACATGATTGGTACTTATCTGGATGGTGACTATAGCTTTCTTCAAACACGACAGAGGAAGGTTGTCCGTATCCTGGTAAATCTGAATCTTAGAGATGGACTGGTACCGGACGTTACTCTTACTTGGGGACCCTATGTTTATGTGCAGAGATTGGACTATGAGAATGTTCCTTTTCGATGTCGGCGTTGCCATGCTTATGGCCATCCGGCGGCTGAATGTCATCTTCCTTTTCGCCGGAATTTTGCGGGCTCGAAAAAAGCCCCTACTGCTGTGAATTTAAACCCTGCTGCGGAAATCCCTGTGCCGGAAGATCCGAATGCTGGGGTTTTGAATGAGAAAGATGGGGAAGGGTCTCATAGGGTTGGGGTGGACGCTCTGTCCCCAAACCCTGCTCTGCTGGCTACTGATGCACTGGTGGATGGGGCTACGGACATACAGCAGGATGTGGGAGCGGTGGTGAAATCTACGGAGGAAGCGACTCCGGGGTCTTCGGCTATGGTAGCTACTCAACCGACTGCTTTCACGGAACCTAGGTCTTCGTCCGCGGGTATCTTTCATTCCATTAAACCTTTCTCCTTTCATTTTGTTTATAAGAATTTGTCTTGTGAAAATCCTGATTGGATAGAGGCATTAAAAAATTTGAATTTATCTACGGCTATGGAGATGGATCTTCCTACTAGCACTGTCCCTGTTACCCCAGCTAGCCCACCTGCTCTACCAAACCCTGGGGTCTTGTTGATTGACCTCCCCTCTGCGGTTGAACCTGGTCCTTCAGAAGACCCTTCCCCCTCCTCCCCGAATACTCCATCTGGATCTGGATATTTCCTTCGTTCCCTTATGAAAACTCCCCCGGGTGGTTTGGGTCCTGGGATTACCAAGACGGGAAATTCTGGTAGGGGTCGGGGTCGAATATCCCATCTCTCGCGGGCTCAAACAAAGGCTAAGATGGACCTTATGGAAGGAAAACAAGTGACTATTGATCGGGCGCTTAGAGCGGTGCGTGCCCAAAAGCGGGGTCGTTGATGAAGGTGATGTCTTTTAATTGCCGGGGTCTTGCTGGTCCCCATAAAAGATCAGCACTTCGCAGAGTGGTATCTATTGAACACCCGGATATCATTCTGCTTCAGGAAACGATGGGTGTTGGTGAGACTATCAAATCTTTACTTGAATCCTGGTTTGGTGGATGGACTTTTGCCACTTTGGATGCTCGTGGCAGGTCGGGGGGGCTGGCTCTTGGATGGAATAATCGCTCTGTGCAGTGTCATACACTATGGGGCTTGGATGGGGTTTTGGGGATGAATTGCTCCCCGCTGGATCTTGGTGATACTCTCACGGTGGTAAATATTTACGGTCCCTACTTAAACCGTGTCCCCTTCTGGGATTCTTTGTTTTCCCATCCTTTGTTACAAGATGGTAATCTCTTACTCGGAGGGGATATGAATTTCTCTCTTGGGCCGGCTGAAGTGTGGGGTGACAGAGCAAGGACTGACCCACTGACGGATTACTTCACTCACCAGTTAGTCATTCGAAATCTGCTTGATATAGAGCCAACCCTACTAAAATCTACTTGGAGAAATAACAGGACTGGAGATTACAGAGTTGCGAAACGTCTGGATCGTTTCCTTGTGTCAGATTTTCTTGCTGATAGGAACTTTTTGATGAGGCAGTGGGTTGGCTCGGGGGGTTCTTCTGACCACTTTCCTATTTTCATGGAGATGAGGGAAGGTCCTGTGAAACCAGCTGGGCCTCTTAAGTTTAATAAGACTTGGTTAAGTGATGATACCTTTAATGGACTTATTGAATCTCACTGGGTCCCTTTCAACTATCGGGTGGGCCGTTCTGCCTCACATCAGTTCTTGGACAATATCAAACGGATTAAAGGGCCAGTGAAGGCCTGGGCTTATGAAAAGACCAAGAGGGATAATGAAGAGCTACTGGCTATTGAAAGTGAGTTGCAGCTCATTTATGATTCGGGATCTGGTGGTTTGGGTACACCGGAAGAGAAAGGTCTTTTGGTTTCCCTGGAGGGAAGGAGAAACAAGCTGCTTTTGGAGAAAGAGGAGACTTGGTGGTTAAAGAGTAGAGCTATCTGGCTTTCGGCAGGGGATGAAAACACTAAGTTTTTTCATGCATATGCTAAGGGCAGGAAGGCGGCTAATACCATATGGAGCTTGGAAGACTCGTTGGGGAATACCCAGAAGTCTTTTGAAGGTATGGCAGGGGTTGGGGTTAATCATTTCAAAACACTTTTCTCAGCTCCGGCACAGGCTAGTCTTTTGGAGGTGGTCCAGATGGCCCAATTATTTCCTCGGTTTGTGGAAGAGGAGGACAATCTCTCTTTGATGGCCGATGTCACTGAAGATGAATTGAAAGGAGTATTACAGAGCTTCAGTAAAGACAAAAGTCCGGGTCCGGATGGATGGACGGTGGAATTTATCCTGGCACTCTATGATCTTATTGGAAATGATCTGCTACGGATGGTGGATGATACTCGTAGATCGGGGCGCATTCCTGCAGCTATGAACTCCACATTCATTGCCCTTATACCAAAAACTGACAACTCCTCCTCTTTAAATGATTTCAGACCCATCTCTCTGTGCAACTGTGTATATAAGGTGGTGTCAAAGATCATTGCCGGGCGGCTAAAGGGTATTCTGTCCAAACATATCTCGGAAGAACAGTTTGGGTTTCTGGAAGGAAGACAGATCCATGAGGCCATTGGTGTAGCACAGGAGGGCATTCACAGTATGAAAGCTCGGAAAATCAAGGGGGCCATTCTTAAGATTGATTTATCCAAAGCATATGATAAGGTGAGTTGGCTCTATATTCATTTACTTCTCACTCATCTGGGTTTTGCTGTGGATTTTATTAGGTGGGTTATGAGTTGTCTCACAACAGTATCCTTCGCGGTGCTCATCAATGGTGCTGCCTCCCCTTTTTTTCGCTCTGAAAGAGGCCTTCGTCAGGGATGTCCTCTATCCCCCCTACTTTTCCTACTGGTTGCCGAGGGGTTAAGTAAAGCATTGAAGAAAGCTTGTAGGGATGGCACTCTCCATGGTATCCAGGTGGCTCCTGATTTTTTCATCTCACACCTGCTGTTTGTTGATGATATCCTTATTTTTTGTACTGGATCGGTACAGGACATGCAAACCCTAAAGGACATTTTTCTACTTTTCTCTAAGGCTACCGGAATGGAGATAAATGAGCGGAAATCTACTCTATCGACTCATTTGCTCAGGGATTGTGAGACTGAGGCTTTACGTAGGCTTTTCCCTTTTAATTTCCTTCAGCTGGCTGATGGTTTCAGTTACCTTAGGTTCCATTTAAAACCAAATGCCTATTCTAAACAGGATTGGCATTGGCTCATTGAAAAAATTCACAAGCGTTTGAAGGTATGGAGCCATAGGTGGTTGTCACGGGCAGGAAGATTGGTCCTTGTGAAATCGGTTTTGGAGGCAATTCCGGTCTATTGGCTGGCCCTTTCTTGGATTCCTAAAGGAACGTTAGAAATTGCTCGGAAATTATGCTTTCGCTTCATCTGGAGCGGCAAAGGAGACTACGTTTCTCCTTGGGTTCGGTGGCAGAAGATCGCCATGCCAAAATCTTTGGGGGGATGGGGTCTTAAAAATATACACCTTTTTGCAAAGGAACTGGCTGCTAAGGGGGTGTGGAGACTGTTAAAGTCTGAGAGCTTATGGACTAAAGTGGTCTTTCGGAAGTATATTGCCCCTTCATCTATTTTGGATTGGGTGCGGTCGAGGGATAAATCTCATTCTGGCTGCTCTGTTATCTGGAAAGCGGTTATACATTCCTTCATGGTGGTAGGGGATCATCTTGCGTGGAATGTTGGTAATGGACAGGCCTTATGTATTGGGGAAGACCCTTGGTTTGGAAGTGCTGGTCGTCATCTCTTATCCGGCGACCTTATCATTTCTCTGCAGGAGTTGGGTATTAGTTTTCTAGCTCAGTTGGTCGTCCCGGATAGGAGACACTTGTGGAACCAGGCATGGGTGGATGTGGATTCTTTGGCACTTTCAGTGGCCGAAAGGGAGGAGCTGAGGGCATATGTCGATGCACTTATAGGTTCCAACATAATTCTCCGCGACAGGGAGGATGTTTTGGTATGGGAAGGTGCCCAAAATGGCAGGTACACACCTAAGGAGGGATACATTTGTCTGAGTCACTTCATGAACCCCCGTGTTCTGGTTGGGTGGTGGTCCAAAATATGGAAGATCGAATGCCCTTTGAAACAACGTCTCTTTATGTGGAATGTCCTGGAAAACACTGTACCCACCTGGGATTTCCTACAGCGGAGGAATAGAACTGGACCGGGGTGGTGCATTTTATGCAAAGCCAGTTTGGAAACCTGTTTTCATCTACTAATCCAATGTCCTTTCTCGGTACAGGTGTGGGCGGAATGCTCCAGAATTTACAAGATGTTTTTTAACTGGGATGGGGACTCGGTGTTATCGGCTTGGACACAGTGGGTGCAGGACCCTATTGGTAAAACCTACATGAATCTTCCTTTAATGGTGGCGTGGGGCATATGGATGGCTAGGAATGGTATGGTTTTTAATGCAAAGTACTGCACCCTGGTGGTGACTGCGGTACAGATTTGTGGATACCGGGAGGCTTTCCCACACCATATTAAGGTGGCTAAACAACGTGAGGTTCTGGCACTGGACATTGATAGGACAATACCATGGGGCTTTTATGATGGATCTGCTTCCGGTATTACTTGTGGGGGAGGGGCCGTACTGCATCTTTCTTCAAACCATTCATACCACCTTGCCTGGGGACTGGGGGAGGGTGGAAATAATTTTGCTGAGTTCATGAGCCTGAAATTGCTTCTTATCTTTGCAAAGGACAGGGGCTGTCAAGGGATAAATGTGTTTGGTGATTCTATGAATGTTACAAACTGGACTTGTGGCACACAACTTTGCAATGATATTAGACTTGAAAATATTCTACAGGACATTGTGCAACTGAAGCTTTCATTCTTACATTTTTCTTGCAGACATGTTTATAAGGAGAACAACCAGGAGGCGGACGCGTCTTCTAAGATTGGCCGGGACTTGGCAGTGGGGGTGTGGCAAATGACTGAGTACCGAGATGGATCTTTCTATGCATACTACCATCGTCCTTTCATGGATGCTTTTATACTACAGGGACAGGACTTGGTACCGGATCTTCACTAAGTTACCTGTGGATGATATTTTACTTTTCTACTGCATATGGAGTTTATTTATGGTTTCAAAGCTGGTTTTTTTTTTTATGGGATCTTTTTCATGGAAGCTCGGGGAGCTTTGTGGTTTTTTTTTTTTCGACGGCACTTCCTTTTTGGGATCTTATACGTTTACTCTCGCTCAAGAGAGCTTATGGTTTTTATTTTTATGTCATGAAATGACTGTTAAATGTTACTGTATCTTGTTTTTCATTGAGGCTCGGGGAGCCATGTCGGCTACTACCTTCCTGGCAGGAAGACTAAATGTATGGACGGAAGGGTTTATTTTAATATTTCTGTGAACTATTTTCTGCTCCTTAAATGGACCACTGTATGCTTCATTGCATATTCAGAATGTAATTTCTTCATTTGATGAATTGGAATTACGCTTTTTTTCCATGGAAAAAAAAATAATATGTATTACTGGTAACAACATAAACCCCTCGACTAAAATAGTCCCCTAGGATTTTGGTTTCATTTCGGATTTTTTTTTTTCCCGTAAATTAGACCATTTTTTAATGGTTTAATTGCAAAAATTCAAAATGTAATAAAAGCTTCATTTGGAGGCAAAATTTGGCATGGGGAGGCTTGTTTTGATGCTCAGAGCATCCTCTTTAACTTAGGACCCACTTTTCCTAGGTTTCGGGTGACTAAAATTGTCATTTTGGGAAATTTTCCTAAAGGTGCTACAAAACAACACTTAGTTACTAACCATGCTACAAATTGCACCAAGTACAAAAGATCAAAAGAGTAAAAAATGAATAAAAAATTCATATGGAAGGGTGGCTTAATGTTTATTAAGTGATGTATGATCACATTGTATTAAAGCACATGCAATTTTCCAAGTTAGGATAGCGAATGTCTATTAAAAAAATGAATATGTGCATGGTCCTCCATCACGTGGGATGATTCATTCACGAGTTTGTGTTGGGTGAATACTCCATGTGTTGGGAGTTTATTACAAGGAAGAGGGGTGCCCCTCTTAGGAGGTGGAAGCCACCTCATACCTTCCACCAACATCACGCTCCAAGCTTTGAGTCAAAGCGTGAGTCACTCCACGATTTAGGAGATGCACTCCTCCTTCCAAGCTCTCGCCCTCTCCTTTGAGCATTCGCTTCTCCTCATTGTAACTCTATAAAAACAAGGTCGAAGCTCCATTGTGAATGGTGGATTAGCTTTGAACCTATGCTCCTGTATTCTATTTTTTTTAATGAGAATTTGTTGAAAAATTTGTATGTGAAAGAGGTGTGCAAGATCTGTGTTATGGTGTGTGTTCATATCTGAGGTAATCTTGTATCTCATGTTTCTGCATTTTCTATTTTGAATATTTTGGATGGCTTAGCTAGGAATGCATTTGATCCCATAGAGGTATTCATTCATAGGCTTTGAGTTGACGTCTTTTGATATGTTATTAAGAGAATAGGGAGTAGTATGCGTAGTCAGATATACAAAACACTCTTCACATTTTCTTAGCAATTGATATTTTCTAAATTTAATCCACTTTTTCTTGCATGTGTATGAATGTTTGATGTAGGATCTCTCAAGGTTGTTTGGAAGCGAACCTAAGTTGGATTCTCTCCTCTTGAACAAGTGATCATTTTTCTAATCTTGTCTTGCATATCTCTACAAGCCTTCAGTTTATTCAACCTTGGGATTGGTTCCTTATTTTCACCCTTTAAAATTAAAATCAAACTCTTTTCCCTTTCGTTGTTTGTTACTAAAGCGAAATGATTACAAGTTCAAAAGTTTTACTTCGTTAGCTCTTCCGCTTTCCTTCCTGCAATAGGTTGCAATTCTTAAAGTTGTATCTTTCACCTATTCGGTCATCTAGAATGCATTCTCTCTACTTCCGAAGTTCCTAATATCTCATGCATTTGCTCCTCCAAATGCAAGTAAGCTCAAGTTATTTAAAAAACTTTATCTTCTTGTAGCTTATTTGCTCCTCTAGAAGTGAACCTTTTTCACTCCTCTTAAGAGTTGGATCCATTGCTTAAGCTCTTCATCTCTTTGATCCATTCGCTCTTTTTGGTTAAATAGTTCAAGTGGCAAGGGTTTATATTATTTTGTTGATCTACTTTCTAGCATCTAGATTTATTTAAAAGATTTACCTTTCTAGATCTAGTTTGTCTTCTTCTTGTACTTCAAGTATTTAGCTTTCAAATCATTTATCAAAGTACATTAAAATATTGTTTATTTTTTCATATATTAATAACTCCTAACCATTAACTAGTCTCTATCCAAAGCTATTATCCACAAGAAAGCAAGGAAAAGCAAAAGGCCAAAGGCTAAAAAGACAAAGTAAGAAGAGCTAAGGCAAAAGCAAAAGGTAAAAAATATTATACTCTCCCCCTTCTTGATCCCCTTTCTATCACGTGTCTTCAGAAGAAAGCTAAGATCAATTCTTGTACAAATCATAAATAAAAAGCGAGCGGGATTACGGATCCCACACCCTTCTTCCCCCATTTGGGGAAAGCCTATATCATTCTTGTTTGTCATTCATTTTCCTTTTATCTACATAAGTAGAACAAACTGCTAGATTAGTTTAAATATTTTTCATTTTTTTAGCTCTTGTTTAGTTAGATTTTACTTTCTTGCTAGATATAAAGTTGTTAAAAGGAACAAAAATTCTCTTGAATCTCACTGAAAAGTGGATTAAGAGCACTCTTTGTTGGAGAGGTTTTTACTTGCTTTCTATCTTAGTTAGATTTCTTGTTTTATATATTGCTTAAAAAGAACCCAAAATCTCTTGAATCTCGCCATAAGGCAGATCAAGAGTGCTCTCTATCGGAGAGTTTACTTTTACTTAGTTGTTTAAGATTTTCCTTTCCTGTTTTAGTTTAGCTTGTATTGCAAAATATCTTGAATCTCGCCATAAGGCAGATCAAGAGTGCTCTCTATCGGAGAGTCTATGGCTCCTCTTTTCATCACCTAAAATAAAATTGGAACGAATCATTTACTACACTGCGTATGCTCTACCCACCAGTAGTCTGTCTGAGATGTGGGATACCAAAAGCAGTTGTACAACTACTTAATTTTTTCACATTTAAACCAAATTCAACTTCAATAAAATAAACTCCCATATAAACCAATGAAAATCTGTCGTTGAAACATTGTAGTCTAAACTGGGAAAATTCTGCCTGGGGATGCGAGAACCACTGGGAAGTGACCTCGAGGCAAAACTTAGATTACATCCTTGTTGGTGTAGCATTTAACAACTCAAGAGACTCCGTTCCAGCCCACATGTGCTTGTACAAAGCCACCTAGACTGCATTCTGGACATATCTCCTGTACCGAAAAGTATATCTTGGAGATCCCCTTTTCCCACAATAATCCACCTCACATTCACAATTTATAATAAAATGTATCAATATACATTTTCAAAACATCTCCAAGCACTCCAAAGACAATGACTCCAAGGCACCAGTCTCTTTGTTTAAAGAAAACAATTATCTCCTTTATTTGATAATATATTTATCTTACAATTGCACTATTTTTAGTAAATGATGTGGATGCTTCTATAATTTTATAAGTTATCATCATATATTGTGGATGTGTCTTATATATTCCAAATCTATACTTGATCAAAACCTTATTGTAAATTGTCTAAAAAAATCCTAAACATACACCCATCCCAATCCACAAAAAACACTTAAAGAGCCTTAGTAACTCTTTGTAGGGTCTACCCCCCTTGGCTTCATTAGGAGTTAAGCCTAAACGAAGGAGTCGGGATCAGGTCACAACACCTGACTCTTTGCTTTCCCCCAAGGCCACACATTCCAAAAGAAACTTCGAAATATTTCTGTTGCTGTTGAACATCCAAGGGAAACAAGGTTTTCATTTATAAATATTCTTGAGCCTTTTAAACTTGATTTGTTACTAATTATGTCATATTTTTGTTCGGTAGAGATAACCTTAACCCGTATTAGTCTTTATTTATTCTCAATTAATTTCCCTAGCCTTGTTACTTCGGTGAGACCGATAGCTTCAATTTGTAATCTATTGTGAAGTTATGTCTTGACAATGGATAATGTTACCACTTATACCTCCTATTTTAAACCAAAAATTATGAGGTTCAAACATCTTTTGTGACGCTCATGGTCTAAAGCTATCAAGTTATTCATTTCCTCTTTAATTGGTTTGATATCTAATTTACCTTCTATATTATTTAGGTTTATGTTGTGATATACTTTTTCCTCTAACTCTTTAATCCTACCTTTTAAGTTAAGATTTTCTACTGTAGGTGCATCTCCTTGTTTGAGAGTTTTTTGCATGTAGTCTAATCTCCATTGTCTCTAGCTTATTCTCTATGTTTTTATCTTATCGTCTATTTGTTTTTGGATCTCTTCTTGAAAGGATGTAAATTTATTATCGAGCATTGATTTGAACTCTATCTGGAGTTTAGATTTTCTTTCTTCCCTATGTTTCTCTAAGGATTCTATATATTCATAAAGTTTAGCCTCTCCTTCTTCCCTACGTTCCTCTACTGAATCCATATATTCATATAGGTTCTGTAGGGTAACTATGTTGGAGAGGGAAGGAACGTATGTACATGAATTAGAGATCACAAATGATTGATGAAGATTCCCTAGCCACATATTCTAATTTAATTTAACTTTCACGGCAGAGATTCACCAAGAGTTTTCACCTTAGAGTTTCACCGAATGTTTCAATGCAAGTTTAACCAAAGGTTCTTTTCACCCAAGGTTTCACTGCATAATGCCCATAAAGTTTACCGAAGGTTTTCACCATAGAATGTCACTTCACCACAATTTTACCGAAGTTTTAACCACAAATATTAACTTTCAATGAAAAATTTTATTTTTCAATGTTAACTTAATACTTAATCAAATTAATTTAGTAAACACAAAAATACAAATAAACTTTTGACAATCACTTTTTTGCAAAATAATTCATTTTCATATTTTAACACCTTTCCCAAATTCACTTTTCTCTTTTCACCCTCATCCTGTACCCCTTTCAATATTGGACAAATCTAATGATTAGAAAGTCTTCTAATCACTGTAATGATTTTTTTTTAAATATCCAAGTAATTCAATGAAAGGAACAACCTAAGATAAATTATACCACTTTGTTTTCTATATTGAAAAATAAATTATTAAGATCTTATACACTTTACGTTTATGAAGAGGTTAGCACATTGTCTTTGTCTTAAACGTAGGACTTATGCCTTCACTATTAATAATATCTTATGTTTATTTATTTGTTTTTTATTAGAATTGTTATCATGATATACACCATTTTTTTTTAAATTTTGTTTTGATTATGACATAAGTTTTCAAATTTTCTTTTACATAATAATTAATATTTTTTTATTATAATTCATTTGTAAAAATTATCAAGTTTTTTTTAGAAATTATATAAAATTTTCGTAATAGTAAATATTTTTATAAAAATATCATCAAATATAATTTTATAGTAAAATTTATCAATGTTTTTATATTTTAATATAAACATAGATTCTTAAAATATTATCTACTTTATAATTTTATATTCTAACTTTATTGTTACTTTTTGTGTTTTCTATAAAAAAAACATAGATTACAATGAGAAGAAGATGAAATCTTCCACATACGAGTACGCCTAGCAAGACTTGAGCACGAGTTGAGAAAAGTTGTAGGAGAAGAAGTCATCATGACATAAATATTTAATTATTAATTAATAAAATAATATAATTTTTTTATAACAATTTCAAAAAAATAACCGCTATGATGTTATTAGGTGAAACAATAATCCTGTGTCATAATTTTAGAATATTAGTGATCGCCCGGGCCCCTTTTCTTTTTTAAAGGTACATGACTTTTGATATTCTCTTATAATAAATGAGAAATGATTTTATTTTCTCTATTTAAAATATTATTACCATGCATGGTCGAGAAATGTGCACATGATATATTCTTTAGTAAAATCCATATTCGACCTCTCCACGAATGTAGATGGAGCATTACTAACACGAAGATACTATCTATGGAATTGGCACATTACTAGTGAACCAATACATCTCACGCACACACTCACAAAACTGAAAAGCAAACTATGTTATTGTTTATAGAGTGCATTGAGATATTAACTCTATACTAGTGAGATACAAAAGACTTAATAATTCTAATGGAAAAACCAGGTTACACAAAGTTTTTCTGTACAGTAATTTATACGAAAAGTGTGTATATATATATATATCTTTTGAGTTTCCATAATAGTTAATATAGAAAAAGGTTTAAAAAATAAATGGTTAGTAAGAAATTTAAAAACATGGATATGCACTAAATCATTAGTAAGGAAATAGGGAAAACTCAATTTAACAAGACACATCAATTTACTTCTAATGGAAAACCATGTTTCTAATATCTAATGATTTTAATAGAAAAAACATGTTTCTAATAAGTAATCATTCTAATGACATAATTGAGAGGCATGATGTTTCTACAGAAGTCTTTGATGTACCATAATTTATATGAAAATAAATAAAAATTTCATAAATAAAAAGAATGAAAAAAAAAATCTAAAAATAATTAAATTGTATTTTTTATTAATATTTTTTTTGTTGAGTTTCTATAATAATTAATTTAGAATAAGGTTTAAAAAAAAATCAAGAAAGAAATTAAAAAACATTACTTAGAATAATAAATAAAAATGATGGATAGGTAGTAAATCACTAATAAGAATGTTAATTTTTTTTAATCGTTTTTAGATAGTGATGATTACTACCTTATAATATACCATATATGATAGAATAACCATAAACTAAAATTCATGATATTAATAATAACATTATTAATATATTTAAATATATTTAAATATTATTTCTTTATGTTTGGACGAATTGAGAGGATGCCTCCCAACACTACCAACACCAACAAAGACAATAAAGATGATTGAATTTAACGAGGCACATTCAATGCTAAAAGAAGAAATAAAGCATTGTGATAGAAGTAAAAGTAAATTTATAGTTTATAATTAATTTATAAATTTTATACATAGAGAAAAGTCCCTACATAGTTCCTTTGCTCTATAGTTGAGCTGTATCAAATGTCAATGTGTAATTTGGATATTAAAAGAAAATGATGGAATCTAATTTTTTTGGACTTTAAATAACGTGGGTTGTTATCTACAAGGCATGATCTAAAAGTGTGCACGTTAATTTCTTTTATTTAAAATAACAATTTCTTATGTTGTTCTATGTGACATTGAGTTTGTCATCAAATGGAAGGTGCATTTTCATGTCATTTTCCCTTTAATGTATATGAGTCATTCAAAAATGATGCAGTAGCTATATTAAAGTTATTACAATATAAGTTTTTATAAAAGGATTTATCCACCACTTTCACTAAAACACTTTGGTAAATTAGTAGTTTTGAAAATCACTTTCATAAAACTTGGATTCCTAGCAATGTATTGAGGCCTACATATATCTATGCATTCAACTTCCCATAAATAGGAAGTAAATTTTGTATCTAACACATATTTGGGATAAAAATACTTAATAAAATGTTAGTATACATAAGAAGTAAATTTGTATCTAGTACATATTTGAGATAAAAATACTTAATAAGATGTTAGTAAACATAAATGATTGTTAATACTTTCATGCCTATCTAAATTTAAATAGCCAATAACATAATATTTGTTAGTCATTTTCTTTCTTTTTACTATACTTGTTGATTTACAACATGTCCAATGATTATTTGATGATGATCGCAACATAAATAGTGTATCTATTAACTTAAATATTTGGTCAAAATGAATCCAATCCCAAACCTGGTCTACAACCCATTAAAAATTTCCCCATTGGTTGTCAATAGCATCATATTAGCTTACCAAATCATGGACATATAAACATTACAAAAATACAGAAGAAAATATAAAAATAATCCATAATGTTCCCCATAAAAATTTGCTCCATGATAATGATGAAAAATAATTTTTAAAATGCACTTTAACCATTTTGTCAACTTCCTCTTAGCATTTACCCACTTAAGTAAATATACAAGGAAGCGGAAAACATGAACTTTAGAGTTTCTACATCTTTTGTATTTCTTCGATTGTTACTTTGAATAAAATTAAAAAATAATTTAATAAAAAAAATTAAAAAATAAAAAAACCAATCAAGGTATATGTATATATATAATGTAGAAAATATTCAAATAATGCAGAGTGAAATTAGGGTGACACATATATTCTTTATGGACGATGCACAATTTTTCCTAGGAAATTTGGTAGAAGAGACTAGAGGCATTAAAGACCTTTTCTGGTTATTCAGTTCTGCAACAGGAATGCAAGTAAACTTCGGGAAGTCAGCATGTTATTATAATGAAATCAACAATTCAGATATGAATGACTTTCTGGAGACCATGTCGATGGACATACAACCATTATTTGAGGGTTTCAAGTACCTGGGGTCTCATTTGAAACCTAATTGTTATAGTAATGAAGATTGCAATTGGCTTCTTGCTAAGGTGGAACGATGTATTCATTTCTGGTGCAACCGCTTTCTCTCTAAGGGAGGAAAGCCACTTATACTATGAAACAAGAACTATATACTATGAACGAGAACTCTACCCATAAAAACGATGATTTTTGCAAAAAAAAAACCAAAAACACCCCCCAAATAGAAAAGTGTTGATACCAGTATACACGTATTTTTTTTTAGGGTAAAAAATAGAGCCATGGCCTAAACATCCCATATTGTTGTTTAACAAAACTTTAAAATCAATCTTAAATTGGAAAAAAAAAAATTCTTGAAGAGATAAATTACAACTTTCTGGAAAATTGCATATTAAACAAAAAACAAATTTCTCTAATAATTTCACCATTCTAACCATATAAAAACAAAGAAATTATGATGTGATTCATAATGAGATAATATATTAGACCATACAAGAACAAATGGTTCATATAAATATTCAAAAACGCCTATAGAGTTTCAATTACAAAAATCATACTAGTAAAAAGCATCTAAATTGCTTCTTCAAATTCATCCATGGATTCTGACACCCCATCATCAAAAACTCCTCTAGAGTTTCAATTACAAAAATCATAATAATAAAAAGCATCTACACTGCTTCTTCAAATTCATCCATGGATTCTGACGCCCCATCAGAATCTACATTTTATGCAGATGAAGGACTTGATGAAGATGTAGATGATCCATACTCTTCTCTATTATCAATGGGTGCACCATCTGAGTCTACATCTATGCCCATCATTTCATATGTCATATTCCTTCTGGATCTACGGCTTGGTTTAACAGAATCCCATCTTGCAACTTCTGGATGTGGCAGCAACCTCTTGATAATCTCTATAGTATTGGAGCGGAGAGTGTCTTTCTTTGTCCACTTGAAATCATAAACAAGTATATCAACTTCCTCTAATTTCAAGATGTCAATGCGGCGGCAATTTATTTTTTGACCCTTTCTTTTTCTCTTTCTGCAAACCTTTTTCTCAACCACCATCTCTGCCTTGTACACACCATCAAATGGGTGCGTATCTGTTGCATACCAATGTACTTCTACTAATACTACTTCTTCATTTTCTTTATTGACCTTCATAGCTTTTGCAATCCAGAATGGATAATGACGTGGATCATCTGTGGCCAAAACTGCAATCATGTAACCCTCCTTGATATCTTGTATCGAGCTCCTGTAAAAGTCTTCCATCTCTCGATGCTTTGCGGATGATCTTCTAGAGCCAATATACATTTCTCTTTCCTTTACTTGAGAAAACTCAAAAGCTCAAGGTTCAACATTTTTTACCTCATTTTCATTTGATAAACTTTGTGGCCAAGCAAATGGAGTCTTCAAAAATATACCTCCATTTGTAGAGTTTGAAATTATGTGACTATGCTCCATGAAAAAAGGCTCCCACCAAACAGAATCAGCAACATCAAAGTACTCATATGTATCTTCGATAGACTTTTTGATTTCTTCCAAGCATTGAGAAGAATCAACATCTCTACTATGTCGCCTTGCATTATGAATCTATGTAGATGCAATAACAATAAATTTGAAGCATACATTTTACGACTTGGGATGAATTTTAAAAATGCCAAACCCGATGAAGGCCCCCATTCTGTGCTAGTTGAGTACTTCTTGCCCCACAATAGTGTTTTTCCATCAATGTTTTTTATATGAAATTGATGCTGAAAGCTAATGTCATTAAGTTTTTCAATGCACCTTTCTTCACCATGCAATCCAAACAGAAATCTTCGCATGTCAACAGTTTCTTCCAATTTCTGTATAGTAGGCTCTGGATGGTATGCTTTCCCTATAATTTCAATCAACCATGGTAGGATCCCAACTTTCTTCCTCCTCAATGTCCTTGCAAAATGGCTGAACATTTGATCAATATGATCATGTGTATGCCCAACAAGAAGGAACCCAACTTTCACCTTCTTAAATATTCCCAATTCCACAAGCATGCTTAGATAACCAAACACGACCTGATTTTTGTTTTCCCGGCTTGTGTTGTCAAATTGTAGATATAGAACTTCTGAAAGATCACCAGGCCAATGAGTAATGACATGGTGAATTATGCCGATGGTCAAATTTGCATCATTGTGAATATTTGGACCTGTAAAGTAAAGCCTTGCAATCATTTCACCATTAAAAACCATACACCCAACCAAGTGAAACTGAATAAAATTCTCCTCCTTTAAATTCTTTGGCACATGGACAAAATGTGGCAAGAGTGTTTTTTTCTGATCCATGCCATCAATTATCAAACCCATATACTTATGTGGAGCATCATAACACTTCTTGTGATGTTTGTACAATTCTTACCATTCATTTGATTGTTGATTGCGATGTTCTTGCAGTGCATTGATTATGGAATTTACAAACAACATAACAAAAAAATATTGTTAATTAGCTTCAATAATTGACATTTATATATTTGTTTTTTTTGTTTTGTAAACATACCTCTTTCTATCCCTTTTGATCTATCCCTTCTTTCTTTAAGAGAAGCACATGTACTGTAGACCCCCATCCTTGACCTCTTTTGAATGCGGACGCTGTTGAACTTCTTTTTCCATACTCTTGTGAAATATGCATATCTGATGAAGTTGTCATTTCCTTGACCACCTTGAACATAATCCTTGTATAAGTTGTAGATTTCCTTCCTTGTGAAATTATCTGAAATGTGTATTGTTTCTCTATTTGGCATACTCTCTCCATGCTTGGAAAAGAAATCATGCATCCATGATATTGCAATGTGGGTTGATGGCCCAGTGATTTGTCCCTGATAATCGTCAATGTAAAATGTAAGATTCTTTTCTAGTCTTGTTTGGATTCTTGATAATCGAAGATTACCAATTGAGTGAATCCATTTGAATGCCTTTCTACAAAGCATAATTCTTCCAATGCGATAATCATAGCCTGTCTTGGTAGAAATCATGCACCCCACTAAATATGAATTTTGCATGCTTTTGTTCATTGAAAGATATATCTTCCTTCTCTCCAAGACATAATTGTAGCGTAAACTTTTCAAACAACTTTTGTGGCAACACTCACTTGAAATCAAATGAGTAATGGAACTTGGACTTGTGAGCAATTTGTTAAATTTTGAGCATTAATTCAAGATAATCTAGGATTTTTGATGAGAGAATAACATGTACAGTATATCAATGCATATCGATCATAGCAAGCATGTCAATCATCACAAGAAGCAAACATAAGAGACAATAGACACACAGAGTTTCCGTGGGGAAAACCCTAAGGTGAAAAACCCCACAACTTCCTTAGAGATAGATAGAGCAATGATACAACCCAAGTACACAGATATAGACTTCTCCTAGCAGCTTATCCTCCTCCTCACATGTGTGCCACTTTCCAAGTGAAGGAAGAGTGAGTTTTGAAGTGATCCAAATAGAGATTGGGAGATATCTATTTATACTTGTCCTGACTGCCCAATAAACTTATGGGGCTGACTTGTCTAGCTTAGCACAATAACCTCATGTTACATTAATCCAGGCCGACCCCTTACAAGGTGGTCTAATAACCCATCGGCAAGTTAACACAGTTGTGACACTTGTCAATACAAATGACGACACTTCCGTATAGAGGAATAATACATCTCTATAAGAGTACAATAAATATATATATGAAATAAATTTCAAAGTTACATATACATCAACACTCCCTCTTAACTAGGAAGGTATTTCTCGACACATATATGCTAGCACAAGTATTCTTCTCTGGATTATCATCAACAAATCATCGTCATCATCACTGCTGCTATTATCTCAATCAATCTTTGGATCTACTCGTCATAGGAAGTTCTACAGAGCCAGTCCTTTTTCATACTGGATGTAGGCCAACCACCTACAGGTTTTCATCATCACTAGCCATACTGTGGAATCCTTAGGACTTATTACATGCATCACAAAACCTAGTTGTATCATCCCAGACTGTTACGAGCACACAGCTCTACCTGTCGGATCTCCCAGGAGCACATTACGTGTGACCCATCACAAAACATGGCTGAAGCATCCTAGGCTGTTATGAGCACACAGCTCTACCTTTCGGATCTCCTAGGAGCACATTACATGTGATCTTACCACAAAACCTGGTTGAAGCATCCCAGGCTGTTACAAGCACATAGCTCTACCTGTCGGATCTCCCAGGAGCACATTATATGTGGTCCACCACAAAACATGGCTGAAGCATCCCAGGCTGTTACGAGCACACATCTCTACCTGTCGGATCTCCCAGAAGCATATTACATGTGGTCATGAAATGCCTCGAAAGATCATCTGAGGCCTTTTTCATCCTGTCCAAATCTCCCAGGTCCACTTACATGCCATAGGACAATGCCTCGAAAGAGCATCTGAGGCCTTTTTCATCCTGTCCAGATCTCCCAGGTCTACTTACATGTCCTCCCAGAGCAATTCCTTGAAAGAGCATATGAGGCCTTTTTCATCCTATCCAGATCTCCCAGGTGTACTTACATGCTCATCTACACAACCTGTCCATGGCCACAGAGTATCAACCTGATACTCTCCATACATCATCCTGATGTACACATGATCATCCTGATCATCATCACTACATCGTCCTAATGCATGTCATCTGGAGAAGCTCGTCATCCACGATCATCCTGATCATACAATACATCTACCTAATGCATACCAAGTATCTACCTGATACATATCACCATACACAGTGTATCCACCTGATACATACATAGATACACGATCCACACAATGTATCTACCTGATACATATCAGCATACATGATCTACCTGATCATACAACGTATCCACCTGATACATATACATATACATGGTCCAAGCATCCAACATGATGCATACATACATAAATGATCCAATTGATCATATCTAGCATCCAACATGATGTGTACATACATAAATGATCTAGCTGATCATATCCAGCATCCAACATGATGCGTACATACATAAATGATCCCACTTATCATATCCAGCATCCAACATGATGCATACACATAGATACAAATGTAAATGATCCAACTGATCATATAGAGCAGAAACTAGAACATCATCATGATGCTCATCATTCAATGCTTACATCCACAACCGTGTGAAGGATCCCCCTTCCACCATGCTAGGAATGGATACAACAAATGTCTCCATCACTTCTTCCTCGAAGTGTCATCGATCTAAAGAACACCAAGCCTCTCTCTGAAGTCCTCGAACTTCACTTTGGCTAGTGGCTTCGTCAACACATCTGCAATCTGCTCATCCATCGCAACATACAGGAGCTTCACTGCTCCCCTCTGTACCATATCCCTAATATAGTGATATTTGATCTCTATGTGTTTCAACTTGTTGTGGAACACCGAGTTCTCAGATAGCTTCACACAACTTTGGTTGTCACAAAATATACTAGTAGCCTCCAATGGTAGATCAAATAACTCATACAGTAGCTTGCTTAGCCATACTGCCTCACAACTAGCCAAACAGGCTACAACATACTCTGCCTCGGCTGTACTCAGTGCTATGCAAGACTGCTTCCTGCTAAACCAAGAGATCACACCTGGATCCCATAGTGAAGCAACACCTAGAAGTGCTCTTCCTATCTGCAGCACTACCTGCCCAATCTGAATCAACATAACCCTGTAGGTTAAACTTTTGGTTCACATTATACTTGAGCCCATAATCAACTGTACCCTTCAGGTACCTCAAAATATGCTTTACAGAAACCAGGTGAACACTCCTCATATATGTTAGGAACTGGGTCAATGTGTTCACCACAAAGCAAATATCTAGTTTTGTGTTCATTAGGTGCATCAAGGACCCAATCATCTGACGATACATAGTGACATCAACCGGCTCAGATGAAGCATCACATAGAAGCTTCAGGTTCGATGACATAGGTGTGGCCATGGCCTTGCAGTCCATCATCCCAAACCTCTTCAGGATCTCTACTGTATACTTCCCTTGTCCAAGGAAGATCCCATCTGCACTCTGCCACACCTCCAAGCCTAGAAAATAGTGCATCATCCCCAAGTCCTTCATCTCGAACTCAGCAGCAAGCTTCCTCTTGGTATCAACAATCAAACTATCATTACTTGTAACAAACAAGTCATCCACATACAGAAGTAGTATCACTGGATTTCCTTCCTCAACCTTGTAGTAAAGGTTGGAATCCGCTTAACTCTTGGTAAAGCCCAAACTAGATAGGAAACTATCCACCCTACCATACCAAGTCCTGGGAGCTTGCTTCAAGCCATACAAGGATTTCTTCAATCTACACACATATGACTCCCTGTCATATGTTTCAATACCGTGTGGCAGCTCCACATCCACTTCCTTTTCAACTACACCATTCAAGAAAGCAGTCTTGACATCCATCTGGTGTATCTTCCATTTCATCACTGCAACAAAGCAAGTACTGATCTGATGGAAGTGTACCTGGCTATAGCAGCAAAAGTTTCTTCATAATCTATTCCCTCTTTCTGAGAGAAGCCACGAGCTACAAATCTTGCCTTGTACTTCTATGTGCTATCATCTACGGCATGCTTGATTTTGTAGATCCATTTGGAAGTCACAACAGACTTCCCTTTAGGTCTTGTTACAACATCCCAAGCATCATTCTTCATTATTTATTGGTATTCTTCGACCATGGCATCCTTCCATTCTTTCTTTTCCGTTGCTTCTTCATAATTGGAAGGTTATTTGTTCATGATATCACAGAGTAAAGCAACATAGCTGGTGTGCGATCTAGTTCTCTTCTTTGCTCTGTGTTCTTCTTCTAGAATGCCATATATTTCTACATCTTGAATGAGCTCTCTAACCCATGCAGGTTTCCTCTCGTGAGAGTTATTCTCACGGGGTGGATCTACAGGTTCTTGCGGATCTTCAATTTCATGATCTACATCTAGAACTGCTTCAGTCATAGTAGTGTCTTGAAATCTAGTTTCCTTAGGTTCTTCATAATCTTCAACAGGTGTCTTCCTTGATTTGATGAATGCTGAGTTTTCATCAAATGTCACATCTCTACTGACATCAATCTTCTTGAACCTTGGAAAGTATATTCTGTAAGCCTTCGAGCTTTCACTGTAACCCACAAAGATACCTTTCTTTCTTGAAGGATCCAGCTTGGTCCTCTTTTCGTTTGGGACATGAGTGTATACTGGACAACCAAATATTCTGAGATGGTTGAATTCAGGTTTCTTACCAGAGAAGACCTCTTATGGTGTTTTGTTGTCCAATATCTTGTGGGGTGTTCTGTTCTGCACATATATAGCTATCCTAGCTGCTTCTGCCCATATATGCATAGGTAGATCCTAGTCATGCAGCATTGCCCTTGCTACTTCCATGATTGTTTGATTCTTTCTTTTTGCAACTCCATTCTGTTGTGGATTTTAAAGAGTAGTCAAGTCCCTCTTAATCCCTGAATCATTACATAACTTCTTGAAGTCACCTGAAGTGAATTCTCCACCATTGTCGGATCTGAATGTTTTGATCTTCTTGTCAGTTTGGTTCTCCATCAAGGTTTTGAATTCCTTGAACTTATCAAACACTTCATCTTTGTTCTTCAAGAAGTAGATCCAAGTCTTCCTGGAGAAGTCATCAATGAAAGAGACATAGTAAACATACCCACTCAGAGAACTGGACGACATCGGACCGCATACATCCGAGTGGATGATTTCCAAGATTCCTTTAGATTTTCTTTCACTGCTTGGAAATGCTTTCTTTATGTTCTTTCCTTTTGCACATCCTTTGCAAACACCTTTATGCTTTGTCTTTATTTCAGGAAGACCCTCTACAGCCTTGCTTGCAATTAGAAGTGCCCTATAGTGCATATGAGCAAGTCTTCTATGCCAAAGTTC
The DNA here is from genome assembly GCA_027924585.1 of Larix kaempferi. Taxonomy (NCBI): domain Eukaryota; kingdom Viridiplantae; phylum Streptophyta; class Pinopsida; order Pinales; family Pinaceae; genus Larix; species Larix kaempferi. The sequence continues at coordinate 9,975,881 of BSBM01001879.1, forward strand.
ACTTGGATCCATGGAATCATTCACCATGGCATGTTCAGGTTGTCCCTTCAATTTATACAATCCTCCCTCTTGCTCTCCAATCACCACTACATCATCTATGGTCTTTCCCTTTGGCCACATTAGAACTTGGCCATCGACAAATGCAACCCTCATACCTTTTACATCCAATGCGGATATGGAGGGTAGGTTCTTCTTGAGCCCAGGTACATAAAGAACTTCTTTCATCTTCAAAGACTTTCCAGAATCTAGGTTGTAGGAGGCTTCCCCACTTCCTTTGATAGGGAATTGATAATAATCCCCAAGTTTCACCTTATGGGGTGATTCATGTTCAGATAGATTTACAAAAGATTCTTTAAACCCAATCATGTGTTTGGAAGCCCCACTGTCAATAAGCCAATCATTACAACCATGAGAAATAATATCTGTGACAGCATAGATTAGAACATTACAACCATGAGAAATAATACCTCTGAGAGCATAGATTAGAACATACTCTTCTTCGCTTGATGAGTCATGATCATCACTTTCTGCTCTAGCCTTCTTCTTGGGAGGTTCATCATCCTTCGCAGCATGAGCATGGTACCTTCTTTTGCTGCCCTTCTTCTTTTTGTTGAAGTTGTTGTTGTCCTTCTTGTTCTTGGGACAATTTATGGTAATATGTCCCTTTTCATTACAGGTGAAGCATATTCTCCTTTCTTTATGTTGATGTGAATATTTCTTGAAGTGAGATGGCTCTCTCTTGGACTTCCCTTTCTTGGTGTGAGCTGTGAGAGCTTGATCTTCATTCCCCATCTTTTCTTCTCGTGCCACAAGCCTTGCTTCTTCTTGTGAACATTCTTCCCGTAGTCTACTGAAGGATACCAACTTCTTTCTTGCACAGATTCTTTGGATAAAGGAGTCCCATGACCTAGGTAGGCCATTCAGAGTGGTCATGACAACTTCACCATTCTCCACCATTTCATCCACTGCTTCTAGGTTTTCCTTGATTTGGGAGACCCTAGAAAAATAAGATTGAATGGATTCTAGATTCTGAAGTTTTACCCCTTTCAATTGGTTCCACAGATTCATCTTTCGATTTATGTTCTTCCCTTCAAATAGCTTGGATAGGGTGTCAAACATCTCTTTAGGTGTCTTCAGAGATGACACATGGGGGATCAGATGGTCCTTTATAGAATTAGCAATAATTCTCTTTTCCTTGACCAAGTTCTTCTTGTGGAGGGCTTTAGCCTCTTCTCCCTCTGGGACAGGTACCTCTTCCCTTATATATGAGGCCAACTCATTCTTTTCCAGGATTAACCCAATCCTATACTTCTAGGATCAGAAGTTATCAGCCCCTTCAAGCTTGTCCTCAAGCTTGGTGTGGTGAGACATATTTAAAGAGTACTTCAAATGGAAATAGAAAAGATTTAGGTCTTACCACTTGATTTGCTAAAAACTGGATCTGGTCCCGGATTAGGGTTTGTCAGAGAAACCCTAAAAATTCAAAATGTGAATTTCAACTTTCTGAAAGGATAGAAAGATGTGCCTTGATGAACTTATCAGCCTGGTGTATTCAGAAATTGAGATCTGCAAAGCTTCACCGTTCAGAACTTCCTTTTAGTCTTCCTGGGTTAACTTGGGAGGATCTTGAATTAGGGTTTGAGTTACCCAGAGATTTACCTAGCCTAAAATCTCGATCCAAAGCTCTAAACTTCAATTTTTCCAAGGAGCTTCCAGCTATGTCTTCAGATTTCAGAAATTCATATTTCTATGGAAACCCTAACTTTTAGGGCCAAAATGGAAAGTGCTCATAATTGAATTCTGATTGGATAGATAGATTCACCTTGATGAGGAGAGTCAATCTATCATATTGCTTTTCCAAAATATGTGGAGAGAATCCCAATAAACAAGAAACCCTGGTTTCCGTCACTGCACAATATCTTCTTCTTAGGTTAGCTATGATACCATGTTAAATTTTGAGAATTAATTCAAGATACTCTAGGATCTTTGCTGAGAGAATAACATGTACAGTATATCAATGCATATCAATCATAGCAAGCATGTCAATCATCACAAGAAGCAAACATAAGAGACAACAGACACACAGAGTTTCCGTGGGGAAAACCCTAAGGTGAAAAACCCCACAACTTCCTCGGAGATAGATAGAGCAATGATACAACCAAAGTACAACCCAAGTACACAGAGATAGACTTCCCCTAGCAGCTGATCCTCCTCCTCACATGTGCGCCACTTTCCGAGTGAAGGAAGAGTGAGTTCTGAAGTGATCCAAATAGAGATCGGGAGATCTCTATTTATACTTGTCCTGACTACCCAATAAACTTATGGGGCGGACTTGTCTAACTTAGCACAATAACCTCATGTTACATTAATCCAGGCCAACCCCTTACAAGGTGGTCTAATAACCCATTGGCAAGTTAACACACTTGCAACACTTGTCAATACAAATGATGACACTTCCGTATAGAGGAATAATACATCTCTATAGGAGTACAATAAATGTATATATGAAATACATTCCGAAGTTACATATACATCAACACAATTCTTTCCTAGACCTTGTATAACTGGAATGCTTTGGATTGACATAAAAAGGTATAGTCCTACACTTAATCCTGCTTTGCATTGGATTCTGTCACTGGATCTCCTGGACCATTATGTCTGCAACAACATCCTCAGCAGGATGAATGTTTTCATTGCGATGCATATGACCCCCCTCATTGAAAATTTCATCACCAAATTCATTATGAAAATTATTTCCATGATCACTTGCTGCCAGATCAATGTGACCATCAACATTATTTGTGCAACTAAATTCTTCACTGGAAGGGAACTCTAGAGATTCAACATTCTCATCATTGTTTCCTGTAAAATCCTTACTTGGAGGAGAATCATTGTCTTCATCATTGGTTCTTGTAACATCCTTACTCGGAGGAGAATCATTGTCCTCATCATTGGTAGCTTGATCATCAACAGAATGATCATTGGTGCCATTGAAATCCTCGCTCGGAGAGAAATCATCATCGGTGCCATTGAAATCTTCACTCGGAGGAAAATCATCATCAGTGCCATTGAAATCCTCACTTGGATGATAGTCACCATCGTTTCCATTGAAATCCTCGCTTGGTGGAAACTCATCATCGGTGCCATTGAAATCCTCACTTGGAGGAAACTCATCATCAGTTCCATTGAAATCCTCGCTTGGAGGAAACTCATCATCGGCGCCATTGAAATCCTCACTTGGAGGAAACTCATCATCCGTTCCATTGAAATCCTCGCTTGGAGGAAACTCATCATCTGTGCCATTGAAATCCTCACTTGGAGGAAAGTCATCATCTATTCCATTGAAATCCTCGCTTTGAGGAAAATCATTTTCACCATTATTAATGTCTTCTTCCTCACCAAGATCATCATCTGTCCCATTAAAATCCTTGCTAGGACGAAAATCATCATCAATCCCACAAAAATCCTCACTGGGAGGAAAATCTTTGCTTGAAGGAAAATCATCATTGGTGCCTTGAAAATCCTCACTTCCAGGAAAATCATCATTGGTGCCTTGAAAATCCTCGTTGGGAGGAAAATTGTCATCATATTGTTTGTTGTCTTTAAGATCCCCACTTAGAGGAACCTCTTCATCATCATCACATTCTTTCTCTTCATTACTAGTGGCTTCAAAATCTTCATAACTAGGAAGTTCTCGAATAACATGCTTGATTACATTGCTTGCACTGCCAGTATCTTGGCTAGATGAACAATACATTTCTTCATTAACATTCGAATTTACATCAGATGAGTCCATGACTTCTCACTAATAGATAGAATTATAGAAAATTCTTTATCGCTCAACTGCAAAGAAATTTTACCATAGTCTTCACCAAAAAGTAGAGCAACTATCGACCGACAATCTTATAGCTATGAGAACGAAAATATCCCTCCAAAATATTCCCTCCAAAACTTCCCTCCAAAATTTTCGATCAAAAGTTTCCCTCCAAAATTTTCCTATAAAATTAAAGCGCACATTGATATGATATTAAAAGAATTGAAAAAATATAATAACTAATTACATATTTCTATCCAAGACATTTAAGGCTAATAAAATTTCTCGTAACATTTTTTATTCACAATTTGTAACAAAACAATGACTATTTACATTTTTTTACCCAACATTCATAACATTAGTAATTCTTTAATTTTAACCTATCTTATATAAATTTAATAATAATGCAGTAACTACTTTCATTTTTTTATCCCACATTAGTAAACAAGTAATGTTAAACCTAATCTAGGCTATATAAACATTTTAGATTTCCTACTATTCATCATTTATTTTGGAGCAATTTAGTAACACTTGCAAGGTTAGTTTTTTTTTTTTAATAAATTAATTAATTTTTTTTGTTAATCTTGCAATAATTATTTTATGTTTTTATTAATTTAGTAATGATTGTTTTATGGCTTTATTAATTTAGTAATGTTTTTTTATTGCTTTATTGCTTTATTCTTTGAAATTTTTGTTTTTAACATTCTTAAGAATGGTAAACTTAAACCTAATCTATCTTATTAATACAGGATTGTTTAGTCTTTCGAGCAATTCATGAAGGTTTTCAAGAAGAACGGGAAGATTGCAGAGAGGAACTTCTAGCACTTTCAGTAGAGGAGGCTCTACCACTTTCCATGTTAGTTTTATATTTTTTTTAAACGTATTTTTTTTTTAAATTCGTGTATTATTAATCGAGGCAAGGATTTCCCCTTATTCCACAAGGCTTGCCCCTTATTCAAAGAATATTTGCTTTGGGTTTAAAATAGAAACTAATTTTTTTTACCAAACCTACCCATGCCCCCTTCCTTAATTTTTTTTACCCTCCGCCCACATTCTAATTTTTTTTTAATCATCAACCTCGGCGCCCCACCCCCTCAAAAAGATTAGAAATTAATTTTAAAAAAATTTAAAAAAACCCTCCCCTTCCCACTCCTCCCAGACCGCCTGCTTGGGCGCCAAAGGGCGGCCCTTACAGCTGTCGTCGATGCCCGGCATTGAGCGACCGTGAGGGTTTCCCTTTGGTTCCCAAGCGAGCGGAGGTCCGCTTGCTTGGGCACCAAAGGGCGGCCCTCACGACTGCTCGATGCCCGGCATTGAGTGGCCTTGAGGGTCTCCCTTTGGCACCCAAGCGAGCGGACCTCCGCTCGATTGGGCACCAAAGTGGGGCCGTGAGGGCTTCCCAAGAGAGTGGAGCCTCTTCCCACTTGGGCGCCCAAGGGAGGCCCTCACGGCTACCATCGATGTTGGGCATTGAGTGGCCATAAGGGCCTCCCTCTGGCGCCCAAGCGGGCGAAGGCTCCGCTTGCTTGGGCATCAAAGGGCGGCCCTCACGGCCGCCATCGATGCTCGACATCGAGCGACCGTGAGGGACGCCATTTGGTGCCTAAGCGAGCGGAGGTCCACTCGCCTGGGAGCCAAAGGGCGCCCCTCACGATCGTCGTCGATGCCCATCATCGAGCGGCCGTGAGTGATGCCCTTTGGCGCCCAAGCAGGCAGAGCCTCCGCTCACTTGGGTGCCAAAGGGCAGCCCTCTGTAAGGGCTTCCCTTTGGCGCCCGAGTGAGTGGAGGTTCGCCAGCTTGGGTGCCAAAGGGCGGCCCTCATGGCCCTCGTCGATCCCCAACATCGAGGGGGCTGTGAGGGCTGCCCTTTGGTGCCCAAGCGAGTAGAGCTCCACGCGCTTGGGTGCCAAAGTGCGGCCCTCATGGCCGCTCAATGCCGAGTATTGACAGCGGCTATGAGGGCCACCCTTTGGTGCCCAAGCGAGTGGATGTTCGCTCGCTTGGGCGCTAAAGGGTGTCCCTCACGGCCCCCTCGATGCCCAGCATCGAGCGGCCGTGAGGGACGCCCTTTGGCCGGCGGCCCAGGAGGAGGGGGAAGGGGAGAGTTTCTTTTTAATTTTTTTTAATTAATTTTAAATATTTTTTACGGGTAGGTTTGTTTAAGTATGTTTGGGTAGTTTAAATATTTGGTTTTTAAATTTTTATTGTATAATTTTTTTAATTTTTTTTACATTGTTTTTTTTAATTTTTATTAGTGGGGTTAGTTTTAATTTTTTTTTAAACTTTTGTATTATATTGCTAGGTAGGAGGGTTATTTTTAATTTTTTTTTAAATATTTTATTATATTGTTAAGGGGTTAGTGGGTAGGGGGTTAGTTTTAAATTTCTTTTTTAAAATTTTTATTATATATTTATGTGGTAGGGGTAGGTGTAATTTTTATTTTAAAATTAATTATTATGCAATTTAGGGGGGTAGGGTGTAGGTTTACATTTTTTTTTTAAAATTTCAAAATGTAAAAAACAACAATTATGAAGGTAAAAATATTTTTAAATTTGTTGAAACGTTTTTCAAATACAGTTTATAGTGAATATTGATGTTGATTTTGTTTAGATTATAAATGTTTGTTGATTTATTTTAAATTTCTACATTTTGGATATAGGTACAATGGCATCAAGGCGGATATCTGTAAACGTTTCTGGATCAAGAGTGGCAATCATTGCATCGAAAAAAACAGTTGAGGCATCTGAGAATGTTGAGACTCAAGAGAGAGTTCTTAGCTTTGAATAATTAAGAATGAAGAATGTTAGAGAATGGAAACATGTAGCAGAAGAAGAAAGAACAGAGTATCATTGGCATCTAAAGGAAAAAAATCAAGGAAAACCAGAAAGCATTCTCTTATATTGTTCGGCAGATCCATATATTCAAGTAGATTACAATCTATTGGGATTGTTGAGAGATATATGTGTAGTGCCGGGTACATATATTGTTTATGCACAGGTGAAACAAGCCAAGACCATTGCAAAAATCCGATATGCTTTGAAGATTGCAAAATATAATGTCCAAGAAAATTTCATAGATTTTTGTCAAGGGGTCATGGATGAAATTGAAAGCGGGAGAGTAAGTTTGAATATTGATATTATTCTTAAACTAGTTTTGTTATAACTTGGATATCACAATGTAATAGATTTAATACGATAATGTTTTTATTTTGCAGGATTTTTCCATTTCGATTTCAAAAGAGTTGAATGGAATTTATTATACAGAGGCCGATCCTATGGATGTCATTATTGTCACTATTCAAAAGGGACTAGAAGCAAGGAAGAAAAAACAAGTGTTAAATGTTCAAACTGAACAAGTACAAGCATAAAGAGGAAAGAGCATCCGACAATCAAATCAGGTACCTAGAAGGGTTATATTTAAATCTTCATCTCATCGAACTGAACATGATGAAATTGTTGCAAATGAGCTTGTTACTCCTGCTAGCAAGAGTAACAAACAATCTCATAAAAGAAATATGGTTGAGAGTGCCTCGATTCCTGTTGAAGGAATTGTTGATTTAAAAGGAACCCTTTCAAATAAAAAAAAGAGGAGATCTGTTGTTGTTGAAACCAAAGTTATTATTGAATCTGAGAGTGAAAATTCTGGTGGCAGTAGGGAAATCATTACTACAGGTGCTAATTTATACGATGCCATTGTCAAGACAACACAAAATGCCATTTGAGATCGATTGCGGAGGGATAATTTGGTTAATAATGGACATACATTTGAGTTGAATGTGAATCAACTTTATAAACCCACAGAAGGGAAAGATCAATTTAGAATTAGATAACCACATCACTTGCATATTCACAACTTGAAAGCATTGATGAGGCACATTCCTGATGCACATGTGGTTGACTACCTAGTCCTTGTTGACCCGGAAGTTGTTCCTACTAGAGATGAATTTGATGAAACAAGATGTTTTCATTACAAATATTATGTTATTGGAGGGAATCATTCTGCAGAGGCAAGAAGAGAGTTGATGCAAGAATATCCCAATAACCCTATTTTTGAAATAGTTAAATGCATCATTTATGCTGGTTTAACAGATGTTGAAGCAAAGTTGTTGGCATAGGATCATAACACAAATAGTGAATATAGGTTGACAATGACATTTGTTCAAAGGGTGAGATTTATACACAGTGAATTTGTGCAAATATGTGGCAGGGGAAAATCTAGAGTTGATGCAAGTTTTCGGAGACAATGTTGTATGGAAATAGGTATCCCAATTAAAGATGATATTATGCTACAAAAGAGTTCAATAGGAAGTGATGCATCCAGACCTGTAGATGCCTATTTCCAGTTGGCATTCAGAGTTGGGAAAACATGGGATTTGATTGATGACATATTTAGCTTGTGGGAGAATATTGGCATAAAAAACCAAAAAGTGAAAAAAGGTAGAGTTGTTCCATGGAGCAGTGGTAAGGCAGGTCCTGACGTCAAGAATCTGCAAGAAGACATGACTATTACACCTTGGAGAACAATGCAAGGTGTGAAGGATGAAACATTAATAGCTACAATACTATCATGGGTAAAGTTAGGTGAATTATCCATGGAGGAAATGTGCAGTGAACTTGAGAAGTAAGTTGAGCATTTTTTTGAGTTTAACATTTTTGTTATCTTCTAGGTATTCTGTTATATTATTATATATGATTGTAAACATCATTTATTGTTTCATTGTCTAGTCACAAGGTCTACATGAAAATACAAGAGGAGATGGTTATAATGTTGAGTGAGAAGAGTTGGGATGATGTCAAATGCAACTATCCAGACTCAAGCTCGATAGAAACTTTACAACAATTTTTTGTTGCATTCAAGAAGGTATGTTGATCTATGATACATCCTATTTTATTTATTTTCTAATTCAATTCATTTCTATTTTATTACTTATAGAGATAATTTTCATTTGAATATGCCAAAGAGGGGTAGAGATGGAGTACCAGAGTCCTTCAAAATTCATATCCAAAGAGCCAAAATAGAACAACAAAGGATACAACATCTTGCAAACGTTGAACTTGATGATACACTTGATCAATATATTTGGAATGGGCTTGACACTGTGCAATATAAAGTCATTTTAGGTGATTGTGCAGACATTGCAAATCTTGTTCCTAAAAAGGAGTACGCACTAGTGATTGCAGATATCTCTCATGGATACAATATCCGAAACAGTACTTATGATTGTGAGTCTTAAACTTACCAATCATTCAGTAAAGTGGTTTTGGGATTTGTAGATGTCACAACATCACTACTATGGAGATTTGTTGTTTTCCATTCAGACACACAATTAGGGGGCTTGTTGACAGCCTTCAGGGGTAAAGGAAAAAAAAGGAAGCAACTTCATTGGTAATATATTTGCACTATATTATCAAAATTTTGAATTTATAAATCAGTTATATTTATTGATAAGTTAATTAATCGTTTTATATTTTTGTTACAGGAAAAAGCCTAATGTTCATAGCTCAGACAGCGATCCATTCCTGAGTGATGTTGAAAGCATACATGTTGCAACTTGGACACAGGAGAATGCTTATGAATCTCTTTTAATCAATGAAAAGAGTGGAGGAAAACATAGTCAGATATTGAGTTATAATGTCGTGGTAAAAATGTTAACATATGAAGAAAGGGATTTGAAAGGAGTGATTGTAAACATCTATCAAAAGCCACAAGCATTGATTAATTATCTCATAGATACATTTTCAAGAGAAGGAGATTGGGTCTTAGATTTGTTCTCGGGTTCAGGTAAATTTTCTCATATTACATATGAAATAATATATCAAGTTTTATTGTATGTTTTATCCTTCATTATTTTATTGTTTTAAAGTATCCTTCTTTATGCTTTTTGACTTAACTTTAATTTTGTTTTTGGTGATTAGGTACAACAATAGCATGCTCCTTACAGAAAGGAAGAAATTGCATATCGATTGATAATGATCCACTCCAATGCAATTACATAAAGCAAAGAATTAAGGCTATTCAAATTCTTCTAGATGAACTGCAAGAAGTTGGTTTGAAGAAAGGAGAGTTTAGTGAAACACTTGTGGCAAAGATATCAAAAGAGCCCCAACCCCCATTAGGAGGGGTTTTTGGAAAGGAGCACTTTGGGGATTTTGCAGACATAGAAGACCCAATGGAAGAGGACATTGATGTCCCTGAGGAAAGTCAAGCTCCAGAAAATTCCAATGTCAATGAAGAATTTGGCATGCATGATATTGTTGAATAGTTTCATGTTTTGAAGAAAATGTTAATTTTGACAATTTTTGACAGTTTTTTGATAAGATATATTAGTAATGTTTTGACTTTCAGACTTTATTTTAGAAATAAAATTTCTAAATATAATGTTTTTAATATGTTTTTGTAATTTGTATATTTTTTCTTGAATTTATGTGAATCATCACTTTTCGATAACTAATATGCAATATGATCATTTTTATAGAAAAATTCTCTGAAAATTCATTGAAAATAGTTTTAAATGTCTTTATTTTCTGGAATTGTTTACAATTTTGTCAATAAAAATGCCTTATTTTGTCCATAAAATTGTCTTTTTTTATAGAAAAAATTGTAAAATGTATATGTTTTTCATTATAAATTGCTTAAAAATGTATGTTATTTTGTTAAATTTCAAAAAACACACTTGAAAATAGAAATTAAAAATATTTTACAACAAAGATAATTCAAAGGCCCCCCAAAATGTCTCAAAATGAAAATGTGTGATACTAGCATCAACCATTTTTGAAACGGGGGTAAAAATAGCTACTTAAATTAGGAGAGAGAAAAACAAGAACTGTGTCGAGTTCTCATTTCATAGTATAAGTGGTTGGAAAAGTAGTACTTGTTAAGAGCGTGTTAAGTGCTATCTCGGTGTATTGGATGATCATAGCCACGATCCCTCAGGGGGTCCTGCACTCTCTCAATTTTTTTTTTTTCCATATTTCTTTAGCATGGTAAAGCTGATCGAGGTATGCACTAGACGTCATGGAATTCCATCTCAAAACCTAAGGAGGCTTGTGGGTGGGGGTTCAAATATTTATCAACCTTCGGAGTGGCACTGGCTTCGAAATCCGTTTGGCAGTTTATCATGAAGGAAGGGAAGTGGCAATCAGTCCTCCATTACAAATATCTGGGAAATGGACCCCTGATTAACTGGATTCGTTTTCCTTGCAGCAATAGTGGCAGCGTATCCCGTTATAGGGGATCAACTGGTCTGGGAGGTGGGGAATGGACGAGAGGCTCACATAGGCAGAGATAACTACAAGGGAGTTAAACAACTACCTATGTTTCCCCCAGATTTCTTACATTACCTTCAAGAAAGGGGTTATTCTATCTTAGCAGACGTAGCGGAAGGGAGTATAAGCTTTATTCAGAAATGGAAAACTACAACAAAATTACAGATACCTGAGAGATGGACAGAGTTTTGGAACTTGTGGATAACAGAGTTTACTAAAGGATTTATCAAGCTGAGAAATATACCAGATTCATTACAGTGGCAGGGCAATGAGGAAGGAGGAAATTTTTTCGTAAAGGAAGCATACATATTGCTTTGGAGGAACTAGCTACGAGGAGAATCCTGGTGGTGGAAAAAGATTTGGCCAACTCAGATGACCCACAAAAGTAAGATCCTGATATGGCTCATCCTTAAAGGTAAGGTATTAACATGGGACAAGCTGAAAAGAAGAAACTATGGAGGACCTGGAAGATGTACTTTGTGTAGGATGGCCGACGAAGACACGGAACATCTATTTCTGCATTGTCCATTTATACAACAGGTATGGAAAGGTTTGAGTAATAATCTCCAGCTGGGATTTGTGGGAGAAGGTGATTCTTTCGAAAGCTTTATAAAATCCTGGTATGATGAACCAAACCTAAAAAGACTGAAATGTTTACCTTTCTTGGTATCCTGGTTTGTTTGGATTGCTAGAAATCAATCAGTTTTTGGAGATACTCATCTCCCTAGTTATTTTGTAATGTCCCAGATACTTTCTATTTACAAATTATTTATGGGACAAGAATGCAAGGCAAAGGAAAGACAACCAAAAGATATAAAATATGAAGTGGGGGACATAGTGGGGTGTTTTTATGGAGCTTGTGTAAACAACAGGTGCGGTTTGGGAGGCACTTTGAGACTTTCTGAGACGGTCACTATAAGCTTTCAAGCTAACGGAGGTGATGGAACCAACAATAGAGAGGAAGGAATAGCACTGAGATTCCTCCTGCTACTAGATAAAGAGAATAGGGTGGAGTATTTAAAAATCTTTGGGGATTAAGAGTTATGGATAAAACACATGAATCAGGAAAACAAGTTACAAAATCATACTCTACAGAATCAGGGAAGCAATCTGGAAAATATGGTAACTCTTTTCAACAAGGTGGTATTTGTTCATGTATACAGGGAGCAAAATATACTAGCAGACGAACTCTCTAAAGCTGGATTACTCTTGGAAGCTCGCAAGTACAAGATAATAAAAAAAAGTTAGGCACAACAGGAGATTAGCTTGAAACAATTGGATATTTTCTTATAGGATTAAAAGTTTTTAGATCCAAGTTTTGACAAGTATAGATATTAATCTTTCAGTACATCTTTGAAAAGAATGTATGCATTGTAACTATTAAAAACAAGTATAGGACATATTTTTCAATTTTCAATCATGTTGTACAAGCATCTGTGGATTGTATTCTCTGCTCATAACGACCAATGAATATGATTTTTTCTTGGGAAGAAAAACACTTCCGTTTTTTCCGTTTATATCAACCGCTTAATATCTCGTCTATGCATGGGATTTATGTTCATTTTTTAATAATCTTGTATGTTTTATTCAGGAGAAGATGATGGGTAGTGTAGAATAGAAATATTTAAATGCTATTCAAATTAGAAAAGTAATAATAATTAACAATTACAGTGGGTACCGAAAGAATGAAACTGCAATACTATTTCGCGAGTTAAAATAAATGTATTGATCGTATCATCACCGTCCTGATCAATATAGATAGATCTGGCTATCGAAAATTATATATATCTTAAAAGTCATGCAAACTTTACTAAGGTGGTGTGACTTATTTAGGAGGATGTGAGAAGGGTTTATTTTTAGTAGTCTAATTTATTTAGAGATATTAAATTAATATTTATTTAGGAGTTTAGAAGTATGTGAGAAGAGTTTTGTGAATAGAAATTTAGATTTTAAATTTAAAATATATATATATATTTAGATTAAAATAATATTTATAATTTTAAAAGATAATTTTTATTTTTATTTTTATAATAATATTTTTATTTAATGTGAACAAAAAATTAACTTAAAATAATTAGGAGATATAAAGATAGAAAACATTAAAATGCTACCATAAAATCTCAATAGACTAACACATTCAAGTGTGAGTGACATTGAAATGAATGTAGACATAGATTATTAGAATTGAACTAGTTATATTTGTAAAAGAAGAGCAATATGCAATATTTAAAAGATGTATGTTTATTAAATGAAATGTTGTAAGATATAAAATAGAGTTTATTGTGTGATGAATAAGTGTGTAATAAAATAAAATTGTTATAATAAATTATCTATGTAAAAAAACAATCATTTTGCACCACACATATATGGGGAGAAATAATTGAGGAAAATGACAAGCTTTATCATCAAAATCAATTCAACTTATAAGTGCAAAGGATGTTCAAGAAAGCCATTCGATCCACATATTACAATGCATTATGTCCACTATAAGAATCTTTACAAGACTTTATTCGCATTCCTAAAACAAAACAATAGTTCCGCAGTTGCATGTTACTATCAAAATATTTAATACTAATGCTATTTCCAACACTCCAATTCAATATATAAAATTTGGATCATGGTTATTGAGTCTAAATGTATATCTCAACATTGAAACTATCCTTGCAAGTCATGTCCATTTGAAACATTTAGTTCTATAATCTTTATTTGTATCTCCAAAGAATCACCATGCAACATACCTATAAACCTCACTTAAATATCTCTTCCTCAAACCCTTTAAATTCAATGTTCCAAATCCTCCAAACACTTGCAAATAAAAACTTGATCATGCTCTAAGTTCATAACAATGCCTTTAGCAATCCCATGTTAATCATGAAATCTTACATCAATTGGAAACCCTAGAGGGTTCCCTTTTTTGTTGTTGTTTATAGATCATGTTTCCCAAAGCACCAATAATGTTTAAGGAATGTCCTAACCCAAGATGACATATAATAAGTCTCTTAGAATTAAAATATATAACTTTCATAACAAGCTAACATTGAATAGCATTGAATGGATTGGGGTTTCTTAGACCCTAGGCCATTCCCACAAGTTAGAAAGATTTGTGCAAACAAAATAAACAAACTAACATTAAATTGAATTGAAAAGATGTACAACTTTCTTCCATAAATTACATAGTTAAAAGAATTGCGAAATCATACATATTAAGAAAATTAAAATATTTTGTTACTTAAAACTGTTTGTTTCTCTTACCTTACTTTACTCATTACTCATTAGATAAAGCTATTTCCATTCTCTCATTTAATCTCTTATAATCTTATTAGCTATAATTTTCTAAATTAGTCTCTCCACATTTAACATCATAAATATACATTTCCTTTATGCAATCTCTATTTGTGTGATATTTACACTCCACAAACATTTCAAATATAAAAGACCTAACCCCGTTATTAAAAAACCATAACAATATATTTTGAAACATCGATTCAATGTTATTAGTTTTTCAAGAAAAAAAGACCTCCACCTCATGTCCTTCTGGCATAATGTAGGCAAGCACTAGTTCCGTTGGTTAAGTTCCTCTGGAATCGTAATGTCACATCTGTATGGGTGGGTAACAATACCAATGTTCCATCTGGTAGTAACCATAACAATATATTTTAAAACATCGATACGATGTTATTAGTTTTAAAAGAAAAAAAAGACCTCCACCTCATACCTCTACACGATTGCTATAATGAATAAATTAAAAAAAAACTCTCTTCCCTGTTACTTTGCTCATGCTATTACACCTTGCTAGAAACCTCATTAGGTTGAGAGACAAATACTTTTATTTGCTCATGCTATTACACCTTGCTAGAAACCTCATTAGGTTGATTCATAAATGCTTTTATTTGTTCATGTTATTATGCCTTGCAATAAACCTCATTAGGTTGAGAGACACATGCTTTTATTTGCTCATGCTATTACATCTTGCTAGAAACCTCATTCGGTTGGGAGACAAATGATTTTATTTGCTCACGCTATTACACCTCACTAGAAACCTCATCAGGTTGAGAGACAAATGCTTTTATTTGCTCATGTTGTTACACCTCGCTAGAAACGTCATTAGGTTGAGAGACAAAGGCTTTTATTTGATCATGCTATTACACCTTGCTAGAAACCTCATAAGGTTGAGAGAGAAATGCTTTTATTTGCTCATGTTATTACACCTTGCTAGAAACCTCATTAGGTTGGAAGACAAATGCTTTTATTTGCTCATGCTATTACACTTTGCTAAAAACCTCAATAAGTTGGGAGACAAATGTTTTTATTTACTCATCTCATTAGGTTGGGAGACAAATGTTTTTATTTGCTCATGCTATTACACCTTGTTAGAAACCTCATTAGGTTGGGAGACAAATGCTTTTATTTGCTCATCTCATTAAGTTGAGAGGCAGATGCTTTTATTTGCTAATGCTACTTGGTAAAAACCTCATTAGATTGGAAAACAAATACTTTTATTTGGTAATGCTACTTGGTAAAAACCTCATTAGATTGGAAAACAAATGCTTTTATTTACTATTACACTTTGCTAAAAAAAAACATGCATTTATTTTCTCATGCTATTACACCTAACTAGAAACCTCATTAAGTTGAGAGAGAAATGCTTTTATTTGCTCATGCTATTACACCTTGCTAGAAATTATGCATAATGCATAGATACCTCGGTAGCCAACTTTATAGCGGTTTCGAAATCAGGGAGTAATTCCCTAGAATCATAGGGACCTGAAATCTACGAAACGATTCAAGTCACCCATGTGATGACCCCTGAATCCGGAATCTGAATTGATGAAATCAGAAATCATCGAATTGTCTGTTGGTTTCCGGTGGAAACGTCTCGTATTCCATCATTTCATGATCACCTTGTAGTATTTATGTAGTGCCATCTGATTTCAATGGTGGCGGCGCAGATTATTCAATGCCTCATGGATCCACAGATGAATGCCATACGGTTCTTAAATTTACTTCCGCACAGGTTGCGGTTAATTCAGGAACCCATAGAAGCACGTCGATACATCTTATGGGTGAGGGACTTTTTTTGGGACATGCCGCAGCTTATGTGGAGGGTTCCACGAACAACAATCGTATGGTTGGAGGATTCCCTTTTGCTCATGTTGCAGATTATAGACAGGGAAGCACAATTGAAGATTATAAAATGGCGCTATTTTGTTAAGGCCTTGTTGCAGATTATACCGAGGGTAGCAGACCGGTCGCGGAATTTCATTGATATTCCCGTACCCCCGCCGCCGCCGCCACCGCCGCCGCCAAATTATTTAGAGATAGTGCTGCAGATTATTCAGTACCTCTTAGATTTACTTCGGCACAGTTTGCAGAATATGCACAGAGCCATACAAGCACAGGGATACATCTTATGGTTGATCAGGATTTTGGTTAGGTACATGCGGCTGCTGATGCGGAGTCTTGGACGAAGGAATATCGGATGGCTGGAGGATTTGGTTTGGCTCACGTTGCAGATTATAGAGAGGGCAGAACAATGGGATATCGTATCGTTCGCGCGTTTTGGTTTTCTCATGCTGTGCATTTTGATTTTGATTTATTTAGCGAGGAGAGCAGGTTGGAATATCACAAGGTTCGGGCATTTTCTTAAGGTCATTTTGATTTTGATGCGTTTCCTCCCGCCGCCGCCGCCACCGCCGCCTCCGCCGCCGCCACCACCACCCCCGCCGCCACCTCCACCGCCACCGCCCCCGCCGCCGCTGCCAAAAAGACGAAGAAGACGAAGAATTAGAGGAGGAAGAAAAAGAAGACGTAATAGGAAAAGTGGAATACGAAAATACTGTAAATGAAGAACAATAAGAAACGAAAACTAACGCCTGACTAACGCCAAGCAAGGGCAAGACTGAACGTAGAGCTAATGTTGTTGGCAAAGGAAAACTATTCAATTGGTATCCGAAACCATATGGGCATTGTATTAATTAGTTTCTGCACTAAAAAATCAGTCAAGAACAGAGAGTCTGACATATGTTTTCAAGTTCTTTTCCTTTAATTATGTTTCCATAAGACTATCAGACATACATCATTATTCTCAAAAATACTTGCGGTGACATATCTTATAAATTGAGTTACGATAGACATATTTAATTTACCTAAATTTTGTAACAAATAACATAAGCATATCACAATAAACTTATATAGGCATTTCTCTCATTTTTTTTGTACAGAAAAAATCGCATATTTTATTCAGAATCAAAATTAAAAGTACATTATTCATCAGTGCTAAGTACTGTTTCATATAAATTGTACTTTACAAGAATTCAACACTTTAACTTACATCGACATTGTCATGCTACAAAACTGTATGTACAGCCTTCAACGTCTGCATCCATTCACTGTGCAAACATATTTAACAAAACAGAATTACTGAGAATTCTAACTTCAACAACTACAAGCAAGCTCTGCATTCACCAATTCATGATAACTCTATTCTGTCTGCACCGCAGCTCTAATTTGCGTTCTTGAATTATATGCATTAGATCTCCAAGCTTGTTTCTTCTACATATTCACCATCTATATTCTGCAGAAATAATATTCCTGGCTTCGTAGTAATTCCTAACTTTGACAGCCTGTTCGCGTTTTGGTTGAATTCTCTGAAATATGCTTAAAGATATATTTTCACAGTTAAGCAGCATTTTAGCTCTAAAGCCATATTTTGAAGGTTTATATCCTCAATACAAGAATTTGGTTCATCCATTTAATAATCAGCTGAGAGTCTCCAAATACCTGAAAATTTTTAATTCCTCTTTGACGAGCCACATCATAATAGTTAGGAGCCATTAATTATGCCTTGTTATTACTTCTTTCTGTGACGAGCCACCATCATAATAGTTAGGAGCCATTAATTATGCCTTGTTATTACTTCTTTTTTCAACATTAGCCATTATCTGAATATAATGATTCTCCTTGAAGAAAATAATGCCCCCAATTCCTCCTATGTGATCCTCCTTCTAATATACCCCATCAAAAAATGCCGAGAGGTAAGTACTGTCAATATTTAAATGGACAATCATCCTTTCTTAATTTTATATGAGAAATGTTTTATAAACGTGTGTGAGCAGAATATTGGCATAATCATTTTATCAAAAATGCGTGCATTTCGTGCCAAACATATACTCCATATCGTAAGGAACAGAATAGCACGAAACTGTAATAGTTCTCTATTCTGAAACCAATTTAGTAAGCCTTCTTCCACATTATTTCCCACCCATACTTCTTTTACTCCTATCCCTGATTGCAGTCCATACCTGCTTTGCATAAGGACACTTAATGAAGAGATGGGTAACGCCCTTTGCTTACATAAATAGCAGATTCCTAGACCTTATGTTTCTTTTGTAGGACATCCCATGCATGGATCTTGTATTGCAAACAGAGCCACATAAACAATTTTTTTTTTTTTCATTTTAACCTTCCAAATTTGACTCCACCATCAACTCTCCTACTACCCTTCATGCTCAATGATAAATCATAGCCCTAGCTTACAACATAACTACCAACATCCTTATTTTGAGCCCAAATCAAACTGTCCTCCCTGTCCTGAAGTCTGATAAATCCTTCTTTTAATTCAACTTGATATACTGCTCCTATTGTTCCCCAAACAACCTCTTATGTCCAGTTGCTCTATAGATTTTCCCACTGTTCACCCAAACATCCTCTTATGTTCAGTTTCTCTGCAAATTTCCACCCTTGATTCCAACATGTCTTTGCAGCATTCGCCACCTGAGATAAATTGAAAATATTTTACTGTTGGATACATCAAATCGGATCTTCAGAGAGTTACACCGCTCTCTTGCATCCCTTTAATTCCAGTTTTCCCCATTTTAACTTGATTTCCATTCCCTACATTCCAAGCCAATCTACATCCAACAATAATTCCAGTAAAAGAGCCTTCCAATGATTTGAACACTTTTTACAGACTTTCACAGGATTACTTATCCATTCAATCACAGTCTTGGGCACAATATTTTTATGAAATAAAAATATCTGCCATAACCCCTTCCTATTGATTAGATTCCAGACACTTTCGCTTCCAACGCTTTACTAAATACTTGTAACCAAGTTTCAATGCCCACCCACCTTTAAGAATGGGAAATATAATCTGTTGCCAACGAGCTAGGTGGAAAACAGTGTCTTCTTTCTTTCCCCTCCATAAGAAATCCATACATATTCTACGAAGTCTATCCAAAACCCCCTTAGGAATATGTGCTAAAAAGCACCAGTAAACTAGAATAGATTCAAGTACTACCGTGAAAAGAGTCAATCTTTCTTCTCTTGACAACCATCTATGACGCCAAAAATGTATCATTTCATTCAATTTTGCGGATCAACCATTGCCACTCCTTAGATATCCATTAGGCTTCATGTGGAAACCCGGGTATTTTAACCCTTCATTAAGAACGATTGCGATACATCGAAAACGCTGACCAATACTATTCGAAATATTATCCTGTATATTACAACAACTAATCGCATAATTTTTAAAATTAACTTACATGCCTGACACTTTATAAAATAACTTGAGAATAGTATGGATCTCTCTTACCTCCTCCATAGTGCCTTTAGCAAACAACAGAACGTCGTCCATAAACAATAACTGAGTTAAATGTCTAACCCACCAACATCTAAATTCTGTGAGTTTCTAATAGGGATCGTCTTAGCCCTTCTACCACCAAAAGAAAACACTTAAATGTTCTAACCCACAAACCTCTATGCCTTTGATTACTCAAATTCTGTGAGTTTCTAATAGGGATCTTCTTAGCCTTTCTACCACCAACAGAAAAAGGTACAGTGACATTAACGGACATCGTTGACGGAGTCCTCGGTCAAGTTTGAAGAAACCTGACGCCGCTCCATTAATCAATACTGCAAATAAACAATCTTGATGCAACCCATAATCCAATTTACTGCCACACATCAAAACCTATATGGACAAGTAAAAGACGGAGATACAACCAGCTACATTGGTCATAGGCCTTAGCCAGATCAAGTTTCATCACCACTAAAATGGACAAGTAAAAAACGGAGATACAACCATCTACATAGGCCTTAGCCAGATCAAGGTTCATCACAACTAAAGAAATTCTCCTTTGTCTAATCGAGTGAAGAGCTTGTAGAGCCGTTCCAATAGCCTCATGTATTGCCTTGTCTATCAAGAACCCAACCTCATGTATTGCCTTGTCTATCAAGAACCCAAAATTTTCAATTGAGATTACCTCGACAAGAATGTCCTTTAATCTTTCTGCTATTATCTTGGAGAAGATCTTATAAACAGTGTTGAATAAGGAGGGCGATGGTCACGTCTTTATCTGATTTTGGTATGATGACAAGAAAGGTAGAATTCATAGAGCCAGGAAATTTTCCTAAAAACCGATTTTCCTCAACAACTCGAAGCATATCTCAAGGGGAAAGGACAACGCGCAGGACTTCTTTTCCTAGCATATACATCGCATTTCAACCTTTTACTGCGCAGTTGAACTTGGCATAAATGTGCAATTATCTTTCTGAAATACTTTACTGACTTCTCAATTACTTCACAAAGATGCATTTCTTGTTAAGACATAAGAACCAAAACATTTACATGAAGTTACTCTTGGTTAAAATAAAACTTTCACCACAGTGAACTATTTGGAAATTCAACATTCCTCAGAATGAACACAAATGACTATAGACTTATATATTACTGCAGTAAAAAAACAACTTTGCCGCATTAGAGAGAGATGAGATTGTACTTGAACTTTCACTTCTTACAGAGCTTGGGCTCTTCATACACTTCACGGCTCTTCATTTCTTCTCTTCTTCCCTCACATGTCTCTTCTTAATACTATATGAGTGATTTTTATTTATATACAAACTTGGTTTACCTTCACATGGAAGCTACTGAGATCCATTAAAGATTGTAACTAACTTCTACCTAAGAAATTTGACTTGCAGAATACAAACGCGGCTGAATAAATACTAGGAAGACTGCACAAAGCCTACTGCCAAACTAACTCAATGTCTGACATCTCTGCAATACAGCAGACTAACAAAACGTCTGAAAGAGCTGGCATGAACTAGATACACGATCAACTCGTAATTACATATTTCCAACACTCCCCCTTAATTATGAGCAGATAGGGATCATTAAACAAAAATAAAATTTTAAAAAATATTTCAGAGCTGAAACATGCTCTTTGCATGACGAAGTTCACTATGCGGAACTTGTCACTCCCAAACAACTTCGCAGATATTGGAATGTGTGCCTTTCCAATGGTTTTGTAAATATGTCTGCTACCTGATCTTCAGACCTGCAAAATTCTAAACAGATTTCTTTGTTTTTTATCAATTCTCTGATAAAATGATACCTAGTGTCGATGTGCTTGGTTCTCTTGTGGAACACATGATTCTTTGACCATGCGATAGCTGAATTGTTGTCGCAGTAAATGACTGTGAGTTTTTGTTGGTTCTGCGACAGATCACTTAACATCCTCCGCATCCAAACGGCTTGACATGCAGCGCTTGTAGCTGTGACATACTTTACTTCTGCTGAAGAAAGAGTTACTATGGATTGTTTCTTTGAATCCCATGATACAACATCTTTTCCTACATGAAATGTATTCCCAGACGTGTTTTTTCTATCATCTATGTTGCCTCTATTGTCACTATGAGTGTATCCAATGAGTTTGAAATTTTCTGAGGTTGAATACAAAATACCAAAGTCTTTTGTTCCACTTACATACTTCAAAATTCTTTTAGCTACTTGCCAATGAGATTCTTTTGGTGACTCCATGAATCTTGAGATTAAGCTGACTCCATACATGATGTTTGGCTTTATCTCTGTTAGATACATAAGGCTGCCAACAAGCCTTTTAAATAGTGTAGGATCTACATTGGATCGATCATCATATTTGCTTAATTTCAAACCTGTTATCACTGGTGTTGGAGCTGTCTTACAGTTTAACATCTTAAATTTGTTCAAAACATTACTTGCATAGTTTGACTAAGATATAAATATACCATTTTCAGTTTGTTGGACTTTAATTCCCATAAAATACTTCATAAGCCCTAAATTAGTCATTTCAAATTCACTTTCCATGACTGATCTAAAGTATTCTATGCCAAAATCACCAATAAATATTAAATCATCTAAATACAGGAAGACAATTAGCTTGTTACCTTGCTTGTTTATTTTTGTGTACAGTGTTGGCTCACATTCACTTCTCTGAAATCCATTCTGAATAAGGTAAGAGTCAATGCGACTATATCAAGCTCTAGGAGATTGCTTTAAACCATAAAGTGCATTTTTTAGCTTGTAAACTTTGTGTCCTTATCCTGGGATTTCGTAGCCTTGTGGCTGCTCCACATATACTTCTTTCTCCAAATAACCATTTAAAACTGCAGACTTAACATCCATTTGATAAACAGGCCATGTCTTATGAGCTGTGATGGCCAAAAATATTCTAAAGGTTTCCATTCAAGCTATAGGTGCAAAAGTTTCATTGAAGTCTATGCCAGGCTGTTGTGTGAATCCTCTTGCTACAAATATTTCCTTGTGCTTCTGCACATTTCCATCAACATCTTGTTTGGTATTATAAATCCATTTCGTGCTTATCACATCATTGTCCTTAGGAACATCAACTAATTCTTGTGTTTGATCCTTATCAATGCATTCTATTTCTTCATCCATGGCTTGTGTGTAAACTTTATCTTCTACAACTTCTTCAAATGTTAGAGGATCATTAACATGAGAAAATAATGCAAAAACTGAGAATGAATTAGCTGTAACAGTCTCATATATCTCACGCAGAGTTCTTGTCTTTGTCAAAGTTGCTGGTGTCGAATTGCGTGAACTTCCTGATGGAATTTGCTGTGCACTTGGTGTGATTGTCGGATTTACTTGAACTACGACTTGTTTCAAAGTTCCTCGTGCTGAAACATGCTGCATTGTCCTAGGAGTAGACATAGCTGCGAAGTTCTGATTCACATGCAGAATCTCAACCACATCTTCTACGATGTCATCATGTTCAACATGTGACACGATTTTAACATTCTTCTCTACAGTTCCATCCCATGATTCATTTTCTATAAACTGAACATCTCAACTGATAATAACTTTTCTTGCAACAAGATCATACAACTTGTGTCATGTCCCAAATTTTGCATTGGGTCACATTGGCATAATCCCATTGGCCATATTCATAAGAGTTTATCAAATCAATGCTAAGGGTCCAATAATTGCCAAGGAGGAAAATTACTAGTTTCCTAGGTTGGGGGTGGAAGTTTTCGGATTTGGAATAAAGGGGATAATAAATGGTGTTTGAACATTAGAATAGCATAAATATTTAATAAAGCATCTAAATAAATATATACAAGTGAAAATCAATGTGGCATTTGGTTATGAAGACAATTGGAGGCTTATGGAGTCCTTAAGTGGCTAGATTCCCTCCACACACTTGGCATGCACATCATCCAATTCGAATATATGGGTAAGGAAATGTATTTGGAGGTTGGTAAGGTTTCATATGGAAGCTAATGAGCTAAGGAAGTCGAATTTCTAAAGAGGATTAACTCCCATGGAAGAGGAAGAGACAATTTGGAGCTAGTGAGACACTTGGGCTAGATTCCCTAGCTCTATGACAACAATGATGAATATGTTATGACACCTATGACACAAATCAGACCTGAAAGTTGACATACGACATATATGACATGTCAAGGATAAAAATAGCCTCCAAGAGGGCATTCAAGGGAGTTAGGGCAGCTAAGATGCTTCCACATGTGATCTGGTGGAAGTGGGAGACTAGGAATTGTTGTACAAGTGGCATCCTTTGGAATCTCTTCCCAACTTGAGTTGGAATGCATCTCTTGGAAGGAATTAGACCCATAGAGAGGTTGGAAACTTTATAAATTCAATAGCAAAGAATGAAACCAGCTTTTGATCATTTTTAGAATTTGCAATTGCATTTGTGAAGAGGGAGAGCTAGTGGATGACTAGTTTCTTGTCTTAGCCAATTTCGAGGGTGAAAGATTCCCATCCAAGTTGGTAATTGGAAAGTCCATTCAAACCTTTCATTTGGAGATTTAATGGAGTCATTTGTTCTAGGTGTAAGCTACAGGTCAGATCATGGTTTCTTCTAGTGCATCACTTTCTCTCAACCATTTCTAGTTTTGATGGCATATTCTTGGTCCATGAGAGAGGGCGTTTTTTGTGAGCTATTGTACTCTTTTGGGGATCTTATAATGTCACATTTATTTTATAATATGAATTAAATACTCTGTTATTCATTTCCAAAAAGTTTCAGGTCTAAATTCCAACTGGAAATGTATAAATGTGATTTTTAATGAAGAAATAGTGCCATTTTCCCCATAGCTTTTGCATAGTGCTCTTGTGGTTGCATATAGTAGTGAAGGAATTCCATTTCAAATTAATGTACATGTCAACTGATATATATATCTTTAATAACTATCTCATAAGATCCACAAGTCAAGATTCCAAGAAAAACTATGTTAAATTGCTTATTAATGGACAAACAGTGCCATTTCCCCACTTCCTTGTTGTGAATCAATGTAATATTGATGGATTCGAAGAGATAAGTAAAATACTGATGGTTTATTGATGTATAGACTGTTATTTATGAATTATACAAGTTTCATGTTCAGTATATAAGCATTTGAAGTCATTTTTTGAAGTTTCATTACATTTGGAGAAGATTTGATGCCATTTCCGCTAAGGTCGAACTAGTGATTTTTGTTGTTGTTTGGGAGAAGGTTAGAATAAACTCAATAATTGATTAATAGTGCACATGAGACCTAAATAATGTAATTTATACATCCCCTACCTCTATTCATAATTTCGAGTGGGTTTGGAGGCATTTGGAGAGCCATTTTCAAAACTTACCTTGGGGGAATTTGAACCTCAAATTGCTAGTAAAATTCCATACTTGGTCCAGAATCATAAACAAGTTTGCAGAAGTATTTGGAGGGACATAATTCATCCCTGAACATCATATTCAAGTCTTAATATTATTCATATACCTCCTCATAATATTTGGGATCATTTGGGTCAATTTAGAGACCTAGACATCAAAACTAGTCAAAGGTCGAAATTAGGGAAAAAGTGAAAAATTGGGCATTTTAATAAAATTTTAAAAAATGAACATTACAGTGGTATCAGAGCATGGTCCTTGCACCTATGTATTAGGTCCATACATTTAAGAATAATTGGCAGCCATGTCTTACTATTATGAGGAATCCTATGAGTACAATTCTTATGAGGAATATGCAGATGCTTATGAGCAATATGAAGCAGAGTGTGAATGGTTTGAGGAAGAGATTCCATCATGCAACACTTCTTACAATTTCAGGAGAAATGAAGATTATTCTTATGACTTTGAATCTGATTAAGATGAGTGTGTCACACTACTTGAGGATAATTCTATGAATGAGTTACAAAGATTGAGAGCAAAATATAAAACCTTGCCCCAACAATATCAATCATATCTAGAATATCTTGCTTTGAGTAAAAATATACAAAAGGACATGAATTTTGAAGACTATGCTGATATGGCGTTTGCAAATAGGCCCGAGAATGAATATGTGGAGTTAGTGAGGAAATTTTTATGCCCTTCTTGTAAAATACCTTGGAGAGAAAATCATGTGTGTGAATGATGGTGAGGAGCATATAAAAATCCTGAAACCACTCTTTGAAGACATGACCAAGCAGATTATGAAAGGATTCAAATTTTTGGCTATCCAACCTAAGAGAAAATATATTGATATTAATAAAACCAAGGAGAAAAATGCATCATCTTGCTTGAAGGAGAAAAAAGAGGAAACCCATGCACCACCTAGTTCTGAAATAGGTGAAGTAGAAGAAGCAATACATGAAGAGGATCGAAAGTAACTGCCAAGAGACTAAAAAATATGAAGAGACATCACATGAGCATGAATAATATTATATTGAGAGTATTGAAGATCAATTCAAGACACATTCTACCTTGGGCATGAATCAAGGAGCATCTACTGATGGATGCTTGAACTATGAAGGAGTACCTACTGATGGGTTCTCACACCTCTATGTTGGTGACATAGAGATCACTTTTGATAGTATTTCTGCAAGAAAAAATCCCCCTAAGCATGAAAATAAATACCTTGTAGCAATTGTAGAAAAAAAAAGATCAATTTCCCCATCACCACTTGAGCTTCATGAAGTTGGTCTAAGCAAGAAGGAAGAAGATGAGGAGGTTCATTTGCAAGATCCTTATTTTATTGAACGATCCTTAAAGATGAATGAAAAGAAGATCCAAGAGTCCCCCATCATTCTCCATGACACTCAAGCATTGGTGTCAAATTCTTGTTCGATAGCTGCTTCATTGGAGGAAACATCCTTCCTTGAAGACATGGAGAAGATTCAAAGAGAAATGTGCCACATCAAAGGTAATTTCATGTCTTTATTTTTTGATAGAAACCATTTGTTTGAGCTTAATGAATTGTTACATGATGCATACTTGAAGAATAATGAGGATAATCATAAGCTCACAATTCAAAATGAGCAAGTTCTTGAAAAGTTGCAAGATACTTGTTTTTCCTCCTATGTTTCAGATTGTCAAATGGTAGATTGTTTGGAGGATTCTCATGACATGGTGGATCATGAGAAATATGGAAATTTGAATGTGGTTGATATGTTTGAAAATGACCTTGAAGAGATCCAAACACTTGATGTGGTGGAAAAGGAACTTGAATTGTCTCTTGATGAAGGTTATGCAATTCTTAAAGAAGAGCATGATTCTTCTACATTGGAACCAATCTATAAAAAAGGTTTCACACTTTTGAAGGAGCTGCATGATACTACCCATATGGATCCTTCCCATGATGAAGCTTCTGCATTTTTTTATCAATTGGGTGAGTTAGTTCATTCTCCTACATCCTACAATTCCATGTTTTGCAGCATTAGTCTCAAGGAAGTATGGGTGAAAGGGTTCTTTTTTATGGTGCCACATGAGGAGTATGGAACTCTTAGATTTAATTTTTATGATGACATGGTTGGAGCACATTCTTATTCACATTTGCAGCATCATCCTTTGTTACTTTATGATGATGCATACCTACATGGATGCACCTATGATATGCATTTGAGTCACTTGAAGACTCATGGTTTTTCTTGCTCAACACTTGGTTCATTTGATGTTGGAGGAACTTCATCCAACACTTGGGTGAATAAATTTATGTTTGGAGAACATTTTTGTTGGCAGCCACATACTCTGATATATCTTTATTATTCTCACATTCATGGATGTATGGGTGAGACTTCTTTGATTCCTTTGAAGTCTCATTTTTTCTGCTCATTATTTGGTTCAGATTTTAGTGGAGATTCTTCATTCACTTCTTGGATGAAAGAATACACGGCTGAATAGTTTGATGCATATCATATCGTTTTGGAGAAAAACTATAGGACATGGGATCCTCACCTATGTCATTGGAGCAGATTTGATGGGTCACTTGAAGATTGTATGCACTTGGAAAATGGTGGTCTACTTGCTAGGAGGTATAAGCACTTTCATGACTCTTTGATGAAGCATCTCCTTAATGTACATTTTCATTATGTTGTTATGTACTTTGATGATATATATTTTGTACTCATGATGTTTGAAAGAATGCATACAAGAAAATGGGATCCAAGAATCCTCTTATCTGATGGTATGGGTTGGAGGGCACTCTTAATTGTTGGGGTGCATCACAAGCAATGGGACCCTGGAATAATTTTTGTCTCATTGGTTTCAATTTTTTGGGGAAAACAAGTAGTATGGGAGATGGATTTCCCACTTAATAAAGTGATTTTAATCAGAGTAGTGCAGTAGCAAGCATAGTGGTTCCTCTCTAAAATCTTCATGGAATCCCAAAGACTCAAGGTTGGGCAATTCAATGGCAACTTCAAAGATATATACAGAAAGCAGGTTCTTCAACATCCATGTTTGAAATTTCTTGAGGACAAGAAATGTTGGGAAGGGAGGATTTTTCATGCCCCAAATTTTGCATTGGGTCACAATGGCATAATCCCATTGGCGATATTCATAAGAGTTTATCAAATTGATGCTAAGGGTCCAATAATTGCCAAGGAGGAAAATTACTAGTTTCCTAGGTTGGGGGTGGAAGCTTTGGGATTTGGAATAAGGGAGATAATAAATGATGTTTGAACATTACAATGGCATAAAAATTTAAAAAAGGATCTAAATAAATATATACAAGTGCAAATCAATGTGGCATTTGGTCACGAAGACAATTGAAGGCTTATGGAGTCCTTAGGTGGCTAGATTCCCTCCAGACACTTGGCATGCACATCATCCAATTTGAATCTATGGGTAAAGAAACATATGTGGAGGTTGGTGAGGTTTCATATGGAAGCTAATGAGCTAAGGTAGTTGAATTGGTAAAGAGGAGTAACTCCCATGGAAGAGGAAGAGACAATTTGGATCTAGTGAGACACTTGGGCTAGATTCCCTAGCTCTATGACAACAATGATGAAGATGCTATTACACCTATGACACAAATAAGACCTGAAGGCTGAAACATGACATATATAATATGTCAGGGATAAAAATAGCCTCCAAGAGGGCGTTCAAGGGATTTAGGGCAGCTAAGATGCCTCCACATGTGATTTGGTGGAAGTGGGAGACTAGGAATTGTTGTACAAGTGGCATTCTTTGGAATCTCTTCCCAACTTGAGTTGGAATACATCTCTTGGAAGGAATTCGATCCATAGAGATATTGAAAACTTTATAAATGTCAATAAAAAATAATGAAACCAACATTTGATCATTTTTAGAATTTGCAATTGCATTTGTGAAGAGGGAGAGCTAGTGGATGTCTAGTTTCTTGCCTTAGCCAATTTCAAGGGTGAAAGATTCTTATCCAAGTTGGTAATTGGAAAGGACATTCAGAACTTTCATTTGGATATCTAATGGAATCATTTGTTGTAGGTGTAAGCTACAAGGCAGATCATGGTTTCTTCTAGTACAACAATTTCTCTCAACCATTTCCAGTTTTGATGGCATATTCTTGCTCCTGTAGGGAGGGAATTTTTGGTGAGCTATTGTAATCTTTGGGGGAGCTTATAATGACCCATTCATTTTATAATATGAATTAAATTCTCTATTCTTCATCTCCTTAAAGTTTCAGGTTGAAATTCCAAGTGGAAATGTATAAATGTGATTTTTAATGAAGAAATGGTGCCATTTTCCCCATAGCTCTTGCATAGCGCTCTTGTGGTTGCATATAGTAGTGAAGGAATGCAATTTAGAATTAATGTACATGTAATATGATATATATCTCTTTAATAACCATATCATAATATCCACAAGTCGATATTCCAACAAAAAATATGTTAAATTGCTCATTAATGGACAAACAATGCCATTTCCCCACTACCTTGTTGTGAACTAATGTAATGTTGATGGATTCGAATGGATAAGTAAAATACTAATGGTTTATTGATGGGTGGAATGTTATTGATGTATTATACAAGCTTCATGTTTAGTATATAATCATTTGAAGTCATTTTGTGAAGTTTCATTACATTTGGAGAAGATTTGATGCCATTTCACCTAAGGTCAAACTAGTGATTTTTGTTGATGTTTGGGAGAAGGTTAGAACATACTTAATAATTGATTAATGGTTCCCATGAAACCTAAATAATGTACTTTAGACATCCTTTACCTCTGTTTAGAATTTCGAGTGGGTTTGGAGGCATTTGGAGAGCCATTTTCAAAACTTACCCTAGGGGGATTTGAACCTCAAATTGCTAGTAAAATTCCATACTTGGTCCAGAATCTTAAACAAGTTTGCAGAAGTATTTGGAGGGCCATAGTTCATCCTTGAAAATCATATTCAAGTATTAATATTAGTCATACACCTCCTTAGAATATTTGGGATCATTTGGGTAAACTTGGAGACCTAGACATCAAAACTAGTCAAAGGTAGAAAATGGGGAAAAAGTTAAAAATTGGGCATTTTAATAAAATTTAAAAACTGGACATAACAACTTGTATGCTTTTGTGTCGTCAGAATATCCAATAAAAATGAATTTATGTCCTTTATTATCTAATTTTCTTCTTAGCTCATCTGGAACATGTGCGTATGCTACACAACCAAAAAATTTTAAATGCGAAACACTATGTTTCATACCTGTCCATGCTTCATGTGGAACTTTGTTCTTCACGCTCTTCATCGGAAATTGATTCATGATGTATACAACACTTTCCACTGCTTCATCCCAATATTCATTTAACAGATGCATGGCTGCCAACATATTGCACACCATCTCCATAATGGTTATGTTCTTCCTCTTTGTGATACCATTCTGTTGCGGTGTATACCACGCAGTGAATTGCTTCTGTATGCCATGATTTTTATAAAAATTTAAGAAATCATTTGAAACATACTCACCACCTCTATTTGTTCTTAAGATCTTGCTGTTCTAACCACTCTACTTCTCCATAAGTGCATTGAACTGCTGAAAACAACCAAATGCATCAGATTTATGTTTTAGAAAATATGCCTAGGTTTTTCTTGGGAAATCATCAATAAATGTGAGAAGATAAGTGCACCCTCCCATGGATGGTGTTTGCATCAGTCCACAAATATTAGAATGCACAATTTCAAGTGGTATGTGAGCTCTATATGTCTTCCCTACTGGAAAAGTCTCTCTATGTTGTTTTCCAAAAATACAGCCTTCAAAAATTCTCTTTGGCTTTTCAATCAATGGAAATCCTTTCACCATGTCCTTGATATGTAGTAGCTTCATCCCACCAAAATTCAAATGTACAAATCTGAAGTGCCACAACCAAGATTCATCCTTTATTTTTGTTCGAAATGTTGTTATAGCTTAAAATGACACCTCTCCGTCCGTGACGACACTTGCATTCCTTGGTCACATGACGACACTTCTTGAGATCAAGTTCAGTCACAAAACAGGACACTTGTGGATTGAGGGGTCATTTGGGACACTAAAAATGGTTGAAATTACCTCATTCTTTATCCATTTGATGATTACAACCCTTAGGAACATTTTTCCAGACCAAACCATCTCTTGAAAATGAGTAGAAAAGCCTCTTTTTGGCCATTTTTCCACATGTGCGCTGGTATGCAAGCATGATAGTAGGGCATATGCACTACCCTACTTCATTAAAGTAGCGCCCACCTCCACATGTGCACTAGTTTGTCTACTGCAGAGTAGAGCACATTCCTGTACTGGTCAAAATCTTGAAATTTGGGTAAGTTAAGTTGGTTGGGGAACCTCCTACTCGGTTATAACTTCTTTTCCTCTCCACTGACTATATAAGGAGGGTAGATGGGCCATGCGAGGGGATCAAGCCTATAACATTGTTATGCTGGAGGAATGGACACCCTCATCCCCCTCCCTTGTGCCTCAGTTTCTCATAAACCCTAGCACAACTAATTGGAGGTTGGGATCCTTGGAGAACAGAAGCAAGAGACCTTGAATCTAGGTTTTGTGAAGTGCCAAGCTTGAAGGAAAGTATAACTTGATGTACTTGCTTCATTCATTAATAAATATTAGATGTTCTTCTCTTTCCAAATATGACCTATTCATGTGTGTCTCAGATTTGATTACAGTTTGCTTATAGTCTGATGTCTTCTTCTGTTATGAATATCAGTCTTATATATGTAGTCAAATGTATTTGAGAAAGGTATCAAGTTTTTTTGTAGGTGTGGGCATTGCAATACTGGATAGCATTGAAGAGCAAGGAAGCAGAAAGCTAGGATCAACCTTCTGAATAAGGTGCATACATCTCTAAACCCTAATCTCTTCACTTATTTGTTGTACTTGCACAATGCTTGTAAGTCTATCTTTATCATTGTAAGTTGGTAGTTTCTCCCCTGAACTATAGGTGCATTTTCCTCACAACAGAATGGCAACTCCCCTAGGGAAAGCCTAACTGCGTAGGGGTATCCAAGGTCATTTATTTAGTTTTGTTTGAAGGTATTTGTTCAATTTCTTGATTAGAATCAGTTATTAGGATTTGTTTGACCCTCCTAGGCTCTTACAGACCCTTCCTAGCCCTTTCACACCCTGGTGGACCCAAGTTGGGGGGTTTTAATCCCATTTTTTCAACTTTTCCCACCTGTGCGCTATTGTTGTGAAGCACAGTAGCGACCATGCGCTAGTTTGTCTCTGCACAGTAGCACATTCCCTTGTTATGGGCACTGGTATGCCTCATACACAGTAGCACACACATTCTGGTTTTGAGTTTTCGGGTTGTGGACCCAAATTTGGGTTTGTGGCTGCATTTTTGTTGTCCCTGATGACCCTAGGTCTAAGTTAGACCATTGTAAGTGGTATCCTATCCTTGTACTATTTTTATGTTCATGATTTGGACCTCTTTTGATCAATTTGGGATTGTTTGGAAAGTTTTGGGGCTTGTTGACCCAAGTTGGGGGGTTGTGGACCAGTTTGGTGTTTTGTACCCTAATTTGAGTCTAACTGAACCTGCTTGCTCCATTTCCACGGGATTTGAAACTTATTGAGTCTACTTGACCCTATTTGTATCTATTTGAGTGAAATTTCTCTTTAGATTGGTTTCTTATCCTCCCTTATGCTTTTAGTTTTCTTTTTGTAGTGAAAGCTCAAGTGTCTTTGTTGTTGTTCAGGACCTTGACTGCACTGTTTATGTGCAGACCTGACTTTACCAAACCATACTTCTTTGTAGTTCATTTGATTTGTTTGGGTCTAAAAGTAGTTTTTGTACGCTTTTCCCAATGGTTGGCATGCTTACATCAATAAGAATCTGAAAGTCGTATTGGTAGCTTTTATTGTTTCAATCAGGAAACCTGAAAGTTCTTTGCTTTTGCTTTCACAGTAGGTTACTTTCAATTTCAGTTTTGTTTCTCACTTTTTGAAAAGCATAAAAATTTTGATTTATTTTTTGAATAGAGTACCTTGCAAGTGGCTTAAAAGATTTAAGAGTGCTTTGCATCAAAAAGAAGAAATTTTTCTTTTGCATGCTTATTTGTTTGAGTAGCTGCATTCTTAGGTTTTAAGTTTAATTTTGTACATTTAGAATTATTTTTATGTTTTTTCCATTTGAAAAGACTAAAAATTGTATTTGCATACGCATTCTAGATCGTATCTTTAAGACTTGCATTGAAAAGAAAAGAGTTGTTTAGTGGTAAGCATTTCATTTCAGTATTGCATCTCTATTATAACCACTCTCACACACCAACTACCTTTTTGAGTAAGCAAGTAACCTTTAAAATGAACCCTAATAAAATGTACTAGCAACATTTTCTTTTCTAGGTTACACTTTTCACCAACTAGTCTTGGTTAGGATCTTGGGTTTAAAACACCTTAAACCACCCAAGACCACACATTACGCAAAAATCATAGTTCAACTATCACAAGTAAACCTACCTCATTCAATGATTTCCTAGGATCTATGCAGTAGGTATTATGAGATCAGATTGTTTGGAATAAACCTCCTACCTTTTTTTTCGAGCATATACCAAGATTGGATCACATTTGGGGACTCTTTTGAGTTTCGGGCTTAGCTACCCTGTCCACGCCTTCTGATTCGACTAGAGACTGTTCCACCAGGAGTTTTCGATGTGGTGGTATCCTTAGTATCTGACCATAGGATCATACACAGGTGATGGCGGAGGGTTATATCTGTTGTACCTAGGACAGACGTGGGAGGAAATACCTTGCAGGTCTTTGGGAGGTCGTTTGGGTGATTCCAGCGCTTGCACCCTTAGTCATTGTATTGTGGACCCCGGGTAACTATTCTTCATCCTTCATTGATCTATTCTGGGCCCTCATCATCCCAGACTCTTCTCCGAAAGGCATCTGTTTTCCTAGTTTGAGTTACCTAGGACCTTTTTTAGTGGTGTGCTCTTTGTGCTACTTGTCTTAGTTTGCCTTAGAGAACTTCTTGCTCATTTGAGCAGGAAACTATGTCTAGCATTCCCGCGAGTGCCAATCAAGGTACCCCTATTTTGGAGGATCCTTGTGCTATTCCATTCATTGGAAACATTGGTACTCCCTTAATGGCTACTTTGAATCTTCCTAGATTCACTATAGGGCTACCATTTTGGTTGTTCTCCACTCCGAATGCCTTGCATGCTCTTGACGCTTCTTTTGTAAGCACCTTAAATCAAGAGCATCAGAACCCTATTCCTTCTTTTCCAGTAACATCTTCTCCTCCTTCTTCTACCTCATGTGGCGAAAGTAGCAATACTAGTAACCAGCAGTCTAAAATGAATAGACAGAGGAAGAATAGGAAGAAGATGCCAAAACAAGGGGGAAGCAACCCAGCCTCTATAAGTCATGCTAGGGGAAAGCACCCTACCTCTGCAAGTCATGAAGGGGGCACCTACCCAGCCTCTGGAGGTCATGCTGGGAGAAAACTTTTAGTCACTGAAAATCACACTGAAAGTTTGTCTTCAACCACTGTCAGTCATGTTGAGGACACGTCATTGATCACTGCTAGTCATATTAATGACAAGTCACCAGTTCCTGTGAGTCATACTGGAGACACCAGATCAGCCACTACAAGTCATGATGAGGGAGTTGATATTGTTGAAAAACCCAATAAATAGAAGTATAAGTTCCCTTCCAAGTTTTGTGAGGGAGACCATCTTACTTACTTGTGCCCTGTACTTCCAGAAGTGCAAAAAGTGCGGTCCTTAGTTCAAAAGTCTTCTGCTTCTGAGCAACCAGCCTCTATAAGTCATGCTGGGAGCAATCTGTCAGCCAATGCTAGTCGTGCTGAGAGTATTAATGTTGTAAAGGAGTCTCAACCTATAGGACGGAAACCAAAGTTCTCTTGTAAAATTTGTAAGGGAGATCACCTTACTGACCGATGCCCTGCCATTCCAGAGGCACGAAGAGTGTGGTCCATGTCTGAATGAACCTCTATTCCTGAGTTGTCTATAGATTCCCTATAGTCATATCAAACTTTGGTTGATAAAGTGGTTGAACCAATGCAATATTTGGTTGACCGCACTCTTCCATCTGAGAGTGAAGTGATCGGATCGATGCAATCATCGACCGATCCCATCAGTCCTTTGGAGATTGATACACCTACTGTGGAAATATTCTACATTACTAGTTTGTATGTTCCTGAAAAAGCGGGTACTTCATCTATACCATGTGAAACCCTACCAAGCCCTAGGATCATTTCCTTTGATTGGAATAGTCTAGCTGAGCGTCATCTTCCTTCTTCGACACCTTTCCAGATAAAGGTTGATATCAGGAACCATACGGTTGATCGATGCATTGTAGATGAAGGAGCTTCTGTTAGTATCTTATCCGCTTATGCTTGGAGAGATTTGGGTTTC
Organism: Larix kaempferi; assembly: GCA_027924585.1. Classification (NCBI taxonomy): domain Eukaryota; kingdom Viridiplantae; phylum Streptophyta; class Pinopsida; order Pinales; family Pinaceae; genus Larix; species Larix kaempferi. Next base: position 10,011,342 of record BSBM01001879.1, read on the forward strand.
CCTAATGTCATTCCAGCTGTTAATTGGCCATTGACCTTCGATAGAAGACCTAGTGAACCGATCGGATTCCTATGTCAGGTACCTATCACCTTGGTTGAAAAAACAGTCTTAGTTGATTTTATGGTTTTAAAGGACCCTATGGACTTTGATATGATCCTCGAGCGTGATTACGTTTATGCTATGCATGCTGTGGTGTCTACACTCTTTCGTGTGATGCATTTTCCTCATAACGAAAGCATCGTCACTATCGACCAGCTTGCATTCATTGATCCTCCTTATTACCCAACTATAGACCAGTCAGATCCCTCGTCATTAGGCACTACTATGTAACATGGGACTTATGTGGCATATTGTTCCTTGAGTTCATGCTTACCTTCTCGGGACTTAGTCCCAGCTTTTGACTAAGTGACACCTCCATCTGAATGTTTAGATATGTGTTCTATCTGGGACGATATACTTCCTTTTGATGATTTTTTCCTAGAGTCCATTCATTTGGATGTTGATCCAGTCGTAGTTATGTCCAACCCTGGTTTGACCTTAAAGTCTGATCTTCCTACTATTGAGTCTTTGGACTCTCCTATAGATCCGCAAATCGGTGTTCCTGCCGAGTTTGATTCTGCTTCTAGGATTTTCAACTCCCATGATGATGAATTTGTTTCTGCAGATTCCATCATGTCCTTCAACTTTGATCTTCATCTTGAAGTCAATCTTGTTGATTGTAAGTCCTCAGGCTTGGGTACCATGGAGTCTTCATTTGAAAACTCTGCCTGGTTTTACTGAAGTTGAAAGTATTTATACCACAGTGACTTGTATCGGGTCTTTCTTTACATATGTTTTAGATATGATCTTGGTACTGATGTTTCTTGGAGACAGGATTCTTAGTTGGATGTATATTTGCTTACTGGTCCTTTTCGACACCTTGTGCGACCACATCAGGTATATTCAGAACCTTGTATATAGGTTTAGGCTTCCTAGCTGTTATGTTGCATTTGAACCTTTTTCCATCCAAATTCGCCATAGGGTCGAACCTGTTGGATATTGGTGTGTTAGCCATCTCTTTATGCATTGTGCAACAGTCCGACAGTAGAACCTACCTAACATGGGTCACCCTAGTCAGCACCCTTATGCCATTTTGGTGCCCATGCTAAGTTTTTCTCATAGGCTCCGAAGCCTTTTTAGATTTACCATGACTTTGAGAAGAAGCCTCATATCTTTCTTCCTCGTATATTTTTGGCTATCCCTGATAAGGCTCCCATCTTTTTGTTTAATTTGCATATGCATCTATTATGATCCCTCTTGCGCTAATGAGCCTGATGCCGGCCTCCACGCTTTTAGCTCGTTGTAAAAGCCTCCATCTTTTATCTCATTTCCACTAAGCCCTGTATCATTTTTCCTTCGCAATTTGACACCTTTTACCTGGAGGAGACACACCCTGAGTGTCCTTATCTTGCTCATGTTCCTGGCATTAGGCATAGCTTTGTTCCATGTGCTTGGAGCTAGTTTCGCATGTCCCTGAAATTCGTCTCCTCCCATTACAAGCATTATTCTTTTACTTTGAGCTCATTAAAAACAGTAAGTAGGTTTCGAGTACTCTTCCATCTTTACTTCGAGCTTGTTAAAAACAGTAAGGAGGCTATGAGCATTTCTTTCATCTTCACTTCGAGCTCGTTAAAAACACTAAGGAAGTTATTAGCATTTTTCCTGTATCTCCTTTGAGCTCATTAAAAACAGTAAGGAGGTCATGAGTTTACTTTTCTGGACACGTTAAACCTTTACGGAAAAGATCCCTATGGAGTTCTTTTAAGCCCTTTTCAGACTCCTTAAATAGGAAAAGTTTGCCGAGCATAGTTGTCTTTTCGGGCTTGTTAAAATAACTAAACCGACATCCACTCACGTATAGAATTACCCCTTTTCCGTGCCTTGGTGGATAAATTATGGAAAAGGTATACTCTAGGTATACTCTGGTATGTGCTAGAAGAGTTCTTCTTGCTTTGTTTTACACTTTTTTGGGGGAGGAGACTAACTTTACAAAAAAGGACCTTTTGGAGCCTTCTTTAGGGTTTTCAGGCTCTCTAAACATGAAAACACCAAGTGAGCACTCACATACTCGGGCTCGATGTGAAATCCACGAGAGGGTAAAAAGAGGATTGTTTAAGTTTTTCAGACTCTATAAACAGGAAAACACGTGCGAGAATTAACCTACTTGGGCTCGATATTAAAATCCACGAGTAAGTGTATAGAGGACTGTTTAAGTTTTTCAACTCTATACATAAGAAAACACCACCAAGCATAGACCAATCTGGGCTCGATATAAAATCCACGGATAGGTGTATGGAGTTTTCTTCTAGGTTTTTCAGACTCCTTAAATATGAAAATACTATTGATCATGCTTTAGTTCTTTGTCAAGCTCATTAAAAAATGAAAAAGGAAAGGGAAGGGAAGAATGTTAAAATATCTTTCAATATGATGGCAGCAAGTCAACTATCTCCTTGAACAAAGCACCTGTTCTGAGTCTATCAAACAAGTTGGGTTCTAGTGTTGGCCTTAGGATAAACTTGATCTTATAGTTCTTACTCCTCCATTTGGTTAGTCTTCTAATCATATGGAGAATCTGTTAATTTCTCCTACATTGTAGATTTTCATCATGGTCCCTTTGTCTTAAAAGATACCTAAGTCACTCTTGTGTCGTGTTCACTGTTCAAGGATATAACCTGTGTCGGCCATTCTGTAGTTGCCTTGACCTCACGCATCGGCCATTCCTTGGTGTCAGTATGTTTTATCATGTGTTCAGTCCTACTCCAAATCAACTCATACTTATTGAGTGTCCCGTGTGTTGGATGATGGAGGATTCCTTAAGGCCTCCCTTCCAATGGACTTCTTCCCATCGACATCAACTCATTGTGCTATGGGAATGAAGTTTAGAGTTTCGGTTAGTACCTTGGGGATTGCAGTCATTAGTGGTAGTTTCCCTCGCTATTGGATAGATGGGAATACATCAATGTCTCCTATACGATGGATTCTTCAAGTGTTCAATGGCAAGACCATTTATTCGCACTTCCTTGAATGTACTAGGTACCTTGGGTTCCATTTTCATTATTGGTGGACACCCTCGCATTTGTTAACGGTATACATCAATGACCGGTAATCAAACGATACCTCCCATGTTCGACATCAACTCATTTATTCACATGGATAGGTTTGTACCTTGGGTTGTTTTGGGATGAAGACCTTGGGATTATCGATAGTATCACCTTATTTATGTTATCGCCCAAGTTGTGCAAGACTAAGCCACACTCTTTTTGGCTCTTGATGAGACATAGATCCATCCTGTTCTTTATGGCTATGTTCTCCAGTTTTGACATAGATCCACCTTGTATTTATGTGGCTATGTTTACACTTATGTTCCTCATGGATCCACGCTTGTATTTTAGTGGCCATGATATATGCATCAGTATTTGGATCATTATTGTATCCTCTTGGAGGTCATGTTCCACTATTTGAACATGGACAGTTACCCCAAGGATAAGTTTGTCTGACAATGCCTTTGCTTTCAGGTACTTCATTTGAGCCTATGATTCTTGGTTTCTCCAGTTCCACCATAATTCAACTCTTTGTTATTTATAATGTATTTTGGCCATTGTTTCCCACACTCCCTCTGACCTCATACATTAGGGGGCATTTCTTATAGCTTAAAATGACACCTCTCCATCCGTGACGACACTTGCATTCCTTGGTCGCACGACGACACTTTTTGAGATCAAGTTCAGTCACACAACAGGACACTTGTGGATTGAGGGGTCATTTGAGACACTAAAAATGGTTGAAATTACCTCATTCTTGACCCATTTGATGATTACAACCCTTAGGAACATTTTTCCAGACCAAACCATCTCCTGAAAATGAGCAGAAAAGCTTGATTTTTGCAATTTTTCCACATGTGCGTTGGTATGCAAGCATGATAGTAGGGCATATGCACTACCCTGCTTCATTTAAGTACCACCCACCTCCACATGTGCGCTAGTTTGTCTACTGCAGAGTAGAGCACATTCCTGTACTAGTCAAAATCTTGAAATTTGGGTAAGTTAAGTTGGTTGGGGAACCTCCTACTCGGTTATAACTTCTTTTCCTCTCCTTCACTGACTATATAAGGAGGGTAGAAGGGCCATGTGAGGAGACCAATCCTATAACATTGTTATGCTGGAGGAATGGAGATCCTCATCCCCCTCTCTTGTGCCTCAATTTCTCATAAACCCTAGCATAGCTGACTAGAGGTTGGGATCCTTGGAGAACAGAAGAAGTGAGACTTTGAATCTAGGTTTTGTGAAGTGCCAATCTTGAAGGAAGGTATAACTTGATGTACTTGCTTCATTCATTAATAAAGATTAGATGTTCTTCTCTTTCCAAATATGAACTATTTATGTGTGTCTCAGATTTGATTACAGTTTGCTTATAGTCTGATGTCTTCTTCTGTTATGAATACCAGTCTTATATATGTAGTCAAATGTATTTGAGAAAGGTATCAAGTTGTTTTGCAGGTGTGGGCATTGCAATACTAGATAGCATTGAAGAGCAAGGAAGGGGAAAGCTAAGATCAACCTTCTGAGTAAGGTGCATACATCTCTAAACCCTAATCTCTTCACTTATTTGTTGTACTTGCAGAATGCTTGTAAGTCTATCTTTATCACTGTAAGTTGGTAGTTTCTCCCCTGAACTATAGGTGCATTTTCCTCACAACAAATGCTGCTTGCATTTCTTTGTTGTCTTTTTCTTCCTTGTCGCAGTGAATGTCTGTTTCTTTGCTTTCTGCTTTGAATGCAACACTATAATTTTCACTCCTTTTATGAAAAAATTGTGTTGTTTTACCTTTTATGATTGGTCCTTATCCTCAAAGGAAACAAGAGATTGCTTATCATTTGTACTTCAGCTATTAATTTATTGCTTAGATGTATGTCCTTGATCAGAGAATGCTTTCCTGTCATATGAATTTTGTAACCGTTTTCCATCAGATTTCCAATGCTCATCAAATTATGCTTTAAATCTTGAACATAATAAACATCAGGCATAAATTTATGCTCCCCCTATTTTGTTAGAATATCAACAGTACCCTTACCCAAAACAGTAACTTGAATATTGTTTCCAAGCGTGACATTAATTTAAATTGATTTATCTAGACTAGAAAATAGATTTTAAATTATGAGTCATATGATTGCTACAACCCATGTCTAAATACCATATTCCATTTGGAATTTCTTGGACAACATTGCATTCAAGTGGAGATGCACATGCTAAGAACAATGACTTGTTCGGAGTGCTATTGTTGCTTGACTGTGTTTGGCCTTTCTTTCCTTTGTCATACTGCTTCTTCCTGCATTCATATGCAAAGTTTTCAAACCTCTTATAGTAATGACATTGAATTTTTTATTTATCATACCTTTGTCCACTTGGATGACTAGGGATCTAATTTTGACCTATACCAACGACATGTGCAAGGATGCTGTTGTGACCTCATCTGAAAGAACTTTGTCCTCTGCCTCTAGAGTTTGATCTTCCTTTGCCTCTTCCATGACTTATGGATGACTTTATTGCGAATGGACCTTCCAGTGATGTATATGAACTGCTGATTCTATGTTCATGATTGAGGAGTGAGGCTTGCAACTCATTAATAGTAAATTGAGACAAATCTTTGTTTTCCTCCAGGGTCAAAACTAAAGATTCAAATTTCTTTGGAAGAACTCTAAGAAATGTTTCAACAAATCTTTGGTCACCTAGATTTTCTCCATGAGACTTTATTTGATTAACCAGACCAATAACACTAGTATAGAATGATTCTACTGACTCTGTATCTTTCATTGACATAGATTCAAAATCTCCTCTAAGAATTTCTAGTTTGGCAGTTTTTACCTCGTTCAAACCTTGATAGGAAGTTTCCAGTGTGTCCCATGCTTCCTTAGCTGACGTCGCTGTTGCTACTATTGGGAGTATAGATTCATGTGTGGCTTGATGTATGTGGAACAACGCCTTTTCATCTTTCTTCCTCTGTTCCCTCAAGACATCCTTCTCAACTTGTGTGATATTGTTGTATGCTGTCAGGTCTGTATGCTGTCAGGTCTGCTGGTTCTACATAGCCATTCTGGACTATTTCCCATACATCTTGACCTCTGAACAAATATTTCATAGTTAGAGACCAATATTCATAATTTTTCCCTGAAAAGATTGGAGCTTGCAAATTACCAAAAGTGGAATCCATTCTTAATCGCTTTCCTTTTTTGTAAATAGAATTTATACTTTCCGTAAACCAACGCTCTGATACCAGATCAAGGGAAAATGACACGATGCAGTCAAAAGTTTGAACTGCGCAGAAAATGAGTATTTTCTTTTTCTTCGCTTTAGGACTTCGCTTCTCCTAGCATATACATTGCGAAGTAAACTTCTAATTTTTGTCGAACACTTTCCTTCACAAATTAACTACGTGGAGATTAACTATGCATGTTAACCTTGTACTGCACAGTTGAACTTTGCATAAATTCACAATTGACTTCGTGAAATATTTTACTTCGCGGACTTCTCAATTACTTCGCGAAGATTAACTTTGCACAAGTTAACTTCGCATACTTCTTTAACTTCGCATAACCCAATATTAAACAAGCTTTATCTTAAAACATTTCTTGTTAGGACATAAGAACCAAAACAATTACGTTAAGTTACTCTTGCTTAAAATAGAACTTTCACCACAATGAACTATTTGGAAATCTTGATTTATTTTACATAGTATAAATGTAAACAACATTCACACAAGTAAACATGAAGAATATGTGCAGCATGCAATAATCAACATTATTGAGAGTGAACACAAATTACTATAGACTTATATATTACCATAGTAAAACAAACAACTTTGCCGCATTACACAGATATGAGATTTTACTTGAACTTTCACTTCTTATAGAGCTTGGGCTCTTCATACACTTCACGGCTCTTCACTTCTTCTCTTATTCCCTCACACATCTCTACTTAATACTTTGTGAGTGAGTTTCATTTATACACAAACTTGGTTTACCTTCACCTGGAAGCTACTGAGATCCATTAAAGACTGTAATTAATTTCTACCTAAGAAATTTGACTTGCAGAATACAAACGCAACTGAATAATTAATAGGAAGAGTGCATGAAGTCTACTGACAGACTGACTGACTGTTTGACATCTATGCAATATAGTGGACTAAAAAAATGTCTGACAGAGCCGACGTGAACTAGATACGTGATCAACTCGTAATTACATATTTCCAACAATATCTAGACCAATCAACTCAAAGAAACTATTGAAAAACTCAATTTTCCATCCGTTAGCCCCAGGCTCTTATCTCTTTTGAAGTCGCCATAAGTTTAGTAATTCTCCCTCTATTATATCTTGGTTGAAAGATATATTATCCTCCTCTTACACCATTAGGGGAAAGAACCAAAATTTTTAATAATTTCTACTAAGTTCAAACCTTCTATCTCTTTATAAATCTCTTTGAAGAAGGAAACTCCAACAACATCCAATTTCCTAAATCCTCTCATCGAACTGATGTCATCTATTTGGAGATCCCAGATATAATTATCATTGTTCTTAAAATTAGAGCGTGAAAACGCAAAGTTGGGATGCAAAAAGTACTTTCTCACTTGGGAAAAAAAGTCAGCAAAATTTCTTAGGCAAGAGTTGGGAAAGAATTTAAGTAGAGTTAAATATTTTTTCAAGCGAAAGTTAAAGTGGGGTATTTTCTTGGGCAAGATATTTAGATTTTTGTTATCCACAAACTGTCGAGAAAAACACTTTCTTGAGAAGTACAACATCTCTCATTCGAGAGATAGATTTGTTTCCACTTCTCGTCTGAGAGTTATATTGTTATATAAAACCCCTCAAACAACCCTCACCCCCACAAAATGGCTCTATTGCAAACTGACTAAGTGCAATTGTTAACCTTATCCTTAACCTGGAACCTTAACATTATCCTACAATGGGTTGGGTGTGACTGTTAAGAATGGGGTGAGATCGGCCCTTAAATTGCCATCTAACTTATTGGAACAAGTTGAGAGCGGTTATTGGAATGGGATAACCTATTGCAACCTAGACAAGATGAGGGTGACTATTGAAACAGATAGCTAACCTTTGATTGAAGGGGACATATCGCTAGGAAAGTGTAGAGTTCTTTTTATCTTCAACCACCAGGTATTCGGTTCCTTCCCTTGACATCTTTTGAGAAATTTTTTAAAATTTTGATTGCTAAATGGAATTTAAACCTCTGTGAAATAAATTAAGGTGATTAAACAACCGATTAAAATGTTAATTATAATAAACTATTAATAATTTAACATTTAATTATGGGAAATTCATAAAAAATTGCACTAATTTATCTCAAGAAACCTACAATAGTTCTAATTTGATGAAATTCTCATTTTTAGAATTCCCATGATCTTGCTTAAAGCGCTAGATCTCGTAGCAATAGTTATCTCACCTTCAATTTCCCTCTTCAACATTGAACATGGTTCTAGATCTTCAAGTCGAATGAGCTTCGTTCCCTCTTAAATCCTTTTTCTCAACTGCTCTAGTAGACCTCTTCTCCCTTTCCTCTCCCTCTTTGTTCAATTAACTAATAGTTCCTAAGTCACTAGTTGTAGAGGGAGGACTTCAATTCAAAATAGAAATGAGGGTAACATATCAGCACTAAGAAACTTACTCGATAATTAGAATTTCAATTCTTTAATTCCTTGTATCAGATAGGTGGGGTGTTTCCTTTTCACTCGAATGAAAGGGTTGTCTGTCTGTAAGGGGTTTTCCATTGGTTGTTTTGGAAAAAACCGAAACCCAAGTGTAGTTATACTCAACCATCTCAAACTAGTTACTCATTTCTTCATGATCTATTGGCCATGTTCCTTGAACCTTTTGATTGTATACTTGTATTGTCCGTAGATTCTATGACATTGGATCATGATTCTTTCCTCCATGAACCAATAGTGGTAGAAGTAGGGAATTAGAAAGAACTCATTGCACAATATATTAGGTATCCTTATTGGTGGCATAGATGCCACAAGCATTTAGAGATCATAACTATAAATAAAGAAATCGTTGCATGGATTTTTTTTTTACTTGAAAAAATTGATGTTGTACATGGCACTCAATACTCATGGCCTAGTGGTTTGGATCGTCTAAATGTAGTATTATGGGAATAGGTAAATCCATTCTTTAGGTTAGGTTGCATCTTACCATCCAAAAATATTTTTGAGCATCTAAATAAGTTCCTTACAAATTCCAATATTAAAATATTATGAAAATATCCTATGCCATATGCATCATTGTTCTCCATGGTGACTAACCACTTTTGTAGGCAATGAACTAGGAAAGAAATATTTTGAGTCAATGGAGTAAGGATGCTTACTTTATACAATATCACATTATTGGTCGTAATCTTGAATACTTTGCATATGGTTGAGGTGGTGAGACCAAAATGGTAATCCTCGATTGGGTGTCTATGATAATATTTTGTTCATTATCATAAAGTGGATCTACCTCATGGATCATGTATTCTACTACTATTACCTTAGGGATTCAAGTGATTAGAAAGTGTACCACAAATAGTATTCTACAATAGCATGATGCACTTAGAAAATATGCACAAATTTATTTCCACACAACACAATGGTCTATAAATGAGAATGTAGTAGTAGAGTAGACTAGGAGAGGGACACATATTTATTTATTGGCTTCTATCAATGCTAGCATGACACATCCATGCATTCACTTTACATCTATAGATAGGATAGGATAAGGTTATCCTTAGATTTTAGTTCGAGGAGACTACATGTCATTTCTAAGTTAAGTAAAAGAGAGCACGTGTAGTTTCATGTGTTGGTTTCATTTTATTAATTAGTTTTCTAATTGTAGCTTAATTCTAACTTCAATGATAAGGGGTTCACTTAGTAAACCTACCGCATACTTCATGTATTTATGGGGCATTAAATAATAACCATAATTTTGTTTTTTGGTCCGAAATGTTTAGTATTAATATCCCATCCCAATAGACCTTCTAAATAAAATAAACCCCTATATTCATAATATATTGTAAATAGCATTATTTTTCATGGCATTTTTTTACACCCCTTATTATTTCTAACCCTAATCATATGTATGAAACATCTACATTAGAAAAAATTGTTTATCACATGTTGCTTTAGCTCTATGTCAAGATCATCAAACCTTTTCTTTGAGAATAAAAGCACAATTTCATCTTTAGATCCCTTTATGAAATGGTTTGGAATTTTCATTACTTGTTCAAGACTCTCATGGTTGATGAGAACTTCTAAAACTTCTACAAGTACCAAAGATGTATCAACTTGCTCGTTAATGAAATGGCTCATTTCCAATAAAAAAACCCATGAAGGTAGATCTCCTCACATTTCTAATTTGACTTCAAACCTCTTCATGATTCCAATTAGAAAATGGGTCAATAATTAGGTACTAGTATTTTCAATCTATATAGGATTCCAATAGTTTCACTTACTTCTAACCTCCTGATTGTTGAAGATAGAAAATGAATTATGACAACACAAAGAATTTCAAACTCTATGCAAATGCTTCCATTACAAAACAATTACCGTATGTAAACTCCATGTACAAACCAACATAAAATTGAAGGTATTTTGACAAAACATCCTATATTTAAAGTCCAAAATGATAGTGTCATCCTCAAGAAAGAAATTAAATATTTATGATTAAGTTTAAATGACTTTCATATACTCTAGTTTTAGGGTTTCATGACTCCACTTAGTCTTTCACCCTTAAATTTTGGGGGCTTCAAACTCCTCACCCCTTCCCCTAAATTTTAGTTACCCCTTAAACTCCAACTTGGTCTGTAGCCTATTGAATATCATTTTGAAAATGACCATGTAACAGATAAAATTAACCTTGGAACAATGCATGAAAAGGAGGTAGAGCCCACGAAAGTATTCCCTTCGTTAAGCATTCTAGACTTCTTTAGCATTCTTAGTTTTAGCTACATTTTTAATGGTAACATTTCTCACACATAGGTAACCACTAGTATCATAAGTAATTTTTTTTTTGTAAGACATTCATATTTTTTTGTCATAAATATGTAACTAAGTATGCGCTAGAATCTTTAATGTGTAGATTGTTAAACTTGTAAGTGCCTCCTACCATTCCTACTTTGACCATTGTTTATTGTGAGGCATAGGAAATATTTAAGTATCATAACACAAAAAAATTATAGGGGGTTACCACACACAAAGTGTTTCTTATTAAATTCTATCAGAGAAGTTCATACATAACTCCTTATAACCACTTCACAAGCATATCATTTGCTTCATGCTATCATATATTTTCATGCAAATTTCATGCACTTAACAATGTCGCAATCAAGACATTACTTTGCATATATCTCTTCCTCTCATATCCATGTAGGATAGGAATGGATGATTAGTTTATAGGCTAAATTGTCTAGATACCATAAATCTTCTCTTCACAATTTATTTCCCTCTAGTGGCTCTTTTCCCCCAATAATGATTTAAGTTGGAATACATCTATATCAAAGAATAAATAATAAAGTGAAGTGGGTTATCACAATTTGTTTGAATACACTATTTCATGGAAAATTTTATTTTAAATATTTCTAGTTATAATTTGACTAAGGTATGAGTTTGGTGAAGTCCCGCTAGGTTACCATTTTCTTTCAGGTGGGTGGTTGAGTCGCTCTCCATTTGGTATTCAAGTTGGTGATTGACTCTTTAAGTATTTTTTTATATACTCTTTAAGTCTCTTCCATAGCCACCTAACCCTAAACAGTTCCCACAACGCATCAAGCAATGGATCCTCAACCCATGAATTCAATTTTGAAATGCTTTTTCTAAGACACACTTGCATTTTGATAAAGTCAAGAGTTAATTTATTTTCAGATGGACGCTTTTTCCTTGATGGAATATTCTTGTAAACATTCACAACATCAAAATTTGATCTTCCACTATCCTGAATAGTTACGAATATAGCTCCCTTTTCAACTATGCCATATGGAATCGATATTTCTTTTTCTAATTGTGTATTTCCATCTACAATAGCATTTGAAAACATGAAGTTGCAAGGTAACTATTTTGCTTGTTTCTTGACAAAAAAATTGCAAGATTTGATGTTTTTCAACTTCGACCCCTCTAAACCCATACCTCCCTTAGGAATTCACCTTGAAGTAAACACAAATGTTTTAGAGAATTGAATTAACTTTGTACTCATATTTTTTTTAAATATTTTTATGGACATATAGTAGGACAAATTTGGTTCTCACCGACTGTATATACTTGAAAATTTTAGGTTGGGATAATGAGTGACCTGTGTGAGCAATCGTTTTTGAGAGATGGTTATTCATTTTATGTAAAACAATGTATGGTCATATTCTACACACACTACACTTTTTCATGGACTATATTTAGAGGTTTTTCAGACTTGAGAACTATTTTTTATTATTTATAGAAATAGCATATGTTTAGAAAATGGTGTCTTATCGACACATATTAGTGAGCATCAATTTTCTTTTTAGTGTGATGGTTATTGAGAAGACTAACAGTATCATTTTGAAGAGGATAGGAAAATGAATATCTTTGTGAAGATTTCAAATTTTTTCGTGTTGTATTTGTTATGATATTGAACTTTCATTGTGACTGATTTTTAAGTCCCTAAATTTTTTCTTGATAAAGTTTAGAAAAACTATTATAAATAATAGCAATCTTTAAGTAAATTAAAAAGAAAAATACCATGAAAAAGTAGATTCAAAGATGAATCTACTGGTATAGGAAATTCCTATAGATAACTCTCTGATTTTGCAAGGTTTCTGGATTCTGAAAGTAGGGAGTTCATGTAAACTATAGAAAAACTAGCTGGTTTAGTTGAACAAAAACTCTGAGGCGATAAAATATCTTAGCGGAGAGTTAAAATAAATCTCGGGAAGTATTTTTTATGCCTAGAGTTAAACAAATATTACCCACGTTGTCTGTTAAAACTCTCGTTCGAGATTTTTAAATAACTCTCAAGCAATAGTTTTTGTACACAACGCCCCTGAGAATATATTTTGAGCTGACACGTTAAATTCCCAAGATTGTGGTCAACATATGACAAGATTCTTCAAACTCTCAACTGAGAGTCATATATATACACTCTCACCTAAGATATTTTAGACATAAATCGAATCAAGTTCGGATATACATGTTCGATTTAGGTGCAAACCAGGCGGAAAGTGTGAATCAAGTGGAAAGTGCGAAAATTCAAAAAATAAGTTTAAGGGTAATTTTTTCTTTTTATGGATTTTTTTAAATTTTTCTATGTTAAAGGAATACATATTGCTCATTTTGTATATAAAGTGAAGTATTGGGTTTACAATTTTTTTAAAAGACATTGTGCAATTGGTTTTTGTATATTACTATTTTTTAAAAACTCAGGATAATGTCAATTTGGTTTTGCTATATTATTGTCCTTTTATAAGGAACATATTCTCAATTTTGTTTTGGCATATTATTGTTTTCTATAAGGAACATACTGTCATTTTAGTTTTGTCATATTACACTTTTTTTATAAGGGGCATATTGTAAATTTGGTTTTAGCTTATTACTCTTTTTTATAAAGGGTAAATTGTGAATTTCCTTTTGTCATATATTACTCCTTATGGATAAAGGACATATTGTGAAATTGGATTTGTGTATGTATTTTATTTTATTTTCTTCAAAGGGCCAAATTGTGATTTGTGTTTAGAATATAATTACATTTTTTTAACGAAAAATGAATTATATTGCAATTTCACTCAAGACTTGTGAAATTTGTGTTTATCAAGTTGTATTTATTTTTCCAAGAAAAAAAAAATATTGCAATTTTTTTCAATGAAAAAATGGATATTGCAATTTTCCTTAAATCACTTATGTAATGTTCTTTTTGGAATATCGCAATTTGATTCCTAAATATTGAAATTTGTTTCAGTAATTATTCAATTTTATATCCAAAATATTATTATATTATTTTAGGTTATTGGTATTGGATTTTAGGTTTTTAATTCTTTGAACAAAATGAATTGCAAAATAAAGTATGATCGCATCAGAACTAATCGAGAGGAAAGGAAAGATAAACAACGTGAAAGCATGAAAAAGTTCAGAGAAAAAAGAAAAATGGAAGAAAATGTGAAGGCACATGGAAGTGATGAAGAAATGCAAAATGTCAAGGGACGTATTGATAAAAGAAATGAAGAAAATGGAGGTGATGAGGAAATGACAAATGTTGAGGGAATGATAGGCAGTTTTGATATCGACGTCGTGATTGCTGAGTGAGGAATATTTTAGGTTTAAAAAATTATTTAATTTTTATATATTTGATTTGAAAGCTCACAATATTTTAAAATTATATCTATCTATATCTATCTATATATATATATAATAAGTTTAATTTATAAATTTATAGACTTTTATGTAGGGTCAACATCCAACTCACAACAAGACCCTATCACACCTATCAATTCACAGAGATTAATTGAAAGTTGCATCAATATCGTCATTGATGACAATTTTTTGGAGAATATGGATTCAAGAACAATTGAATAATTAGGACCACCCTTGCAATATCATAAAGTTCGATCTAGAGAAAAATCGATTAGACAAAAATATCTTAAAGGTACTTCTGTCATAGCACAATCTCAATTGTTCCATAGACTGTCGAAGCAAAAATGTGTAAGAGAGGCAGTTAAATTATTGGGCGTTAAGAGTACAAAGAGGATAAAACAAATGAGATGGTAACAAAAAATTTTAATGCCACCCTTACCACACTTTCCAAAAGTCGATCTCATGTTGAAAAGGCTGCTCATAGAGTATTGCTAATAGTTTTTGTTGCAAAAAAAACTGCATCGAGTCATTTGATGGAGATGACTGCAAAAATATTAAACACGCCAATTTTTTTTAGTTAAATATTCAAAATATAGGATTCAATTAGATGAGAACGATAAATTTGCATGTTGGGTTGTTATATGTAGGAAACCCTATCCTGATAGACTTACATATAATGTGAGGGATAGGGTGAAAGAGTTTTGGCATCTAAACTTTCGTTTGTTACCAAATGAAAATAATGTTATGCGCCATCGAATATCTAAACGATTTTACGAAACTTATGCCAAACATATAACAAAGGTCACTCAAGTGAAAATGTTCAACAATTATATGGAGAGTAATGTTGATGTGAAAATTTCCCTTAGCAGATTTGTGAAACATAAACCATGGTATGTCAATCCCATCACTGTTTGGGACACATGTTGCTATCGTTACCATGCATAATTCAAATTATATTATGAGACATTTGTAAATTTTGGCATATAATATTCGCCAAGCAATCCCCCTCCTTAGAGTGTTCATGAATTTGTCTCCAAGATATTACGTGCACGAGAGAATGATCAAGTATTTTATAAGAAAGAATGTGTTGTTTTTAGAAAATGCAATGAATGTGTTGATTTGACACTTTTTAATGCTAACTATTGTTAGATTTTCGATAATTTTATTCAAATATTATCTAGGATCACTAAGAGAATAACAAGCATGGCATAACAATCACAAGAGTCAATGGACACAAAGCATTTCACTGGGGAAAACCAAGAAGGTGAAAAACCCTGCAACTTCCTCAGAGATAGAATAAGCACCAATACAAAGATCACAAAGATTAAACCCCAAAAGATAGATGTCTTCAACAACTACTCCTCCTCCACTTGTGCACACTCCTCTCTCTCAACTATGCGAGTTGGATGAGTGAGTGAATGAATAAAATGAGTGAGTCACACTCTCTATTTATATAGCAACTTAACCTGCCTTTAATCCTAACTAGGCCGACTTCCTAAGGAATCCTAATAACCCATCCACATGACTAATACAGGGCCGAACCCACCAAGGTGGTCTAATAACCCATCAAATATAAGTTACGACACTTACAATGTAACTTGTGACACTTGCAAATACAAATGACGACACTTCCAATCAAAGGAATAATACATCTCCATTGGGGATACAATAAAGTACAAATGTAATACATACAATATACAAGTGAATATCTTCCAAAGTTACAAATACATCAACACTCCATCTTAACTAAGAAGGTATTCTCTTAACACAGGTCATCAATACATATAGGCACAAGTCTTCAATTCTGGAGCTGGATCATCATCACTAGATCACGGAGCATCATCATCACTGCTGTTGTACTCATCATCTCGATCATTGGTGCTATCTCTTGATTATTCTCATCATAGGAAGTTCTATAGAGCCAACCCTTTTTCATGTTGGATGTAGGCCTAGCCTCCTGTAGGTATTCATCATCTATGTGAGCAGGCCATCCTTTGGAATTCTCATGGTTGATTATGTGCATCAACAAAACCTTGAAAGAGTATCCCAGTACTGATTACTAGCTTACTGCACAACCTATAGGATCTCCCAGGGAGCTATTGCATGTGACCTCCACAAAACCTTAAAAGAGAATGTTGCAACCTGCAATATCTCTAAAGAGCATCCCAGGACTTTTACATGACTAGCACAACCTATCAGATCTCTAGGATCGATTACATGTGATCTCCACAAAACCTTAAAAGAGCATCTTGCTACCTACAAGATCTCTAAAGAGCATCCCTAGACTTTTACGTGACTAGCACAACCTATCGGATCTCCCAGACTGATTACATGTGAACTCACAAAACGTCGAAGAGCATCCCAGGACTGATTACGAGCTTGCTGCTCAACCTATAAGATCTCACAGGGATGATTACATGCTATTGCAAAACTTGTCCATGGCCACATAGTATCATCCTGATACTTATGATCAAACTGATCATCTTTGCATGGAGTATCATCCTTATGCTCGTGATCATATTGATCATCATCATATAGTGCATCATCCTGAATCATGCACATCATCATCACATGATCATCCTGATCATTATCATACATAGCATCATCACATGATCATCCTAAACATCATAATCCAGAACATCATCTGAAGCATCGTTCTGATGCTCATCACTCAACACTTACATCCACAGCCACAGGAAGGATCCTCCTACCACCATGCTTGGAATGGCTCCTACAAATGTGTCCCATCACTTCCTTCTCGAAGTATCTTCTATCTGAAGAACACCAAGCCTCTCTCTGAACTACTCGAACTTCACTCTAGCTAGTGGTTTGGTCAACACATCTATTATCTGCTCATCTGTTGTAACATACTGGAGCTTCATTGCTCCTCTCTGCACCAAATACCTGATATAGTGAAACTTGATCTCAATGTGCTTCGACTTGTCATGGAACATTGGGTTCTCTGACAACTTCACATAACTCTAGTTGTCATAGAATATACAAGTAGCATCCAACTAGACATCAAATAAATATGAAAGTAGCTTCCTTAGCCATACTGCCTCGCAACTTGCTGAACAAGCTGCGACATACTCTGCTTCGACTGTACTTAGTGCTACGTAGGATTGCTTCCTACTAAACCAAGAGATCATACCTGATCCCATACTGAAGCAGCATCCCGAAGTGCTCTTCCTATCTACT
Organism: Larix kaempferi; assembly: GCA_027924585.1. Classification (NCBI taxonomy): domain Eukaryota; kingdom Viridiplantae; phylum Streptophyta; class Pinopsida; order Pinales; family Pinaceae; genus Larix; species Larix kaempferi. The sequence continues at coordinate 10,028,936 of BSBM01001879.1, forward strand.
GCACTACCTGCCCAATCTGAATCAACATAACCCTCTAGGTTAAAATTTTGATTTACATCATACTTGAGCCCATAATCCATCGGACCCTTTAGGTACCTCAAAATATGCTTTACAACAATCAAGTGAACATGTCTAGGATCCGTCATGAACTAGTTAAAGGTGTTCACATCAAAGAAAATATTTGGCCTCGTATTCATCAGGTACATCAAGGACCCAATCATCTGACGATACATCGTGGCATCAACCGACACTGATGAAGCATCACTCAATAGCTTCAGGTTTGATGCCATAGGTTTGTCCATGTCCTTACAGTCCATCATCCCGAACCACTTCAAGATCTGCACTGCATTCTTCGCTTGTCCAAGGAAGATTCCATCTGCTCTCTGCCACACCTCCATACCTAGAAAGTAATGCATCGTACTCAATTCCTTCATATCGAACTTGAAAGCAAGCTTCCTCTTCGTGTCGGCAATCAACCTATCCTCACCTGTCACAAAAATGTCATCCACATACAGTAGGAGTATCACTGAATTTCCTTCCTCAACCTTGTAGTAAAGGTTGGAATCTTCTTTACTTTTTGTAAACCCCAAACTAGTCAAGAAGCTATATATCCTATCGTACCATGTCTTGGGTGCTTGTTTCAAGCCATACAATGCTTTCTTCAACTTGCACACATATGACTTCCTATCATGTGTCTCAAAACCGAGTGGTTGTTCCACATACACTTCCTCTTCGACTACACCATTCAAGAAAGTTGTCTTGACATCCATCTGGGGTATCTTCCACTTCATCACTACAGCCAGATCAAGTACTGTTTTGATGGAAGTGTATCTGGATACAAGTGCAAAATTTTCTTCATAATCTATCCCTTCGTTCTGGGAGAAGCCACAAGCCACAAACCTTGCCTTGTATTTCTCTATGCTACCATCTATAGCATGCTTGATCTTGTACATCCACTTGCAAGTCACAATAGACTTCCCTTCTGGTCTTGGGACCACATCCAAAACATCATTCTTCATGATCGACTGGTATTCTTCAACCATGGTCGCCTTCCATTCTTTCTTTTCTGTTGCTTCTTCATAAAGGGAAGGTTCTTTGTTCATTATGTCACAAAGTAAGGCAACATAGATCGTGTGTGACCTTGTCCTTTTTCTTTCTCTGTGTTCCTCTTCTAGAATACCATACCTTTCTGCATCTTGGATGATCTCTCTAGCCCATGTTAGTTTGCTCTTGTGAAAGTTCTTTTCACGGGGTGGATCTATAGGTTCTTGTGGATCTTCTGTTTCACGGTCCTCTCCTGGAATTTCTTCGTTCATGGTGGTGTCTTATATTCTGGATACTCTTGGTTCTTCATTGTCTTCAACAGGTGGCTTCCTCGATTTGATGTATGCTGAGTCTTCATCAAAAGTCACATCCTTGTTGATGTCAATCTTCTTGAACCCTGGAAAGTAGATTCTGTATGCCTTTGAGTTTTCACTGTACCCCACAACTATACCCTTCTTTCTTGAAGGATCTAACTTTGTCCTCTTTTATTTTGGAAAATGTGTATATATTGGACAACCAAATATCCTGAGATGGCTAACTTTTGGTTTCTCACCAGAGAAAACTTCTTCTGGTGTCTTGTTGTCAAGAATCTTGTGTGGTGTTATGTTTTGTACATATACAGTTGTCCTTGCTGCTTCTGCCCATAGGTACATAGGTAGATCTTGGTCATGAAGCATTTCCCGTGTTGCTTCCATGATTGTTCTATTCTTCCTTTCTGCAACCTCATTCTATTGTCGATTGTATGGAGTGGTCAACTCCCTCTTAATCCCCGAATCACTGTATAACTTCTTGAAGTCCCCAGAAGTGAATTCACCGCCAATGTCGGATCTAAAGGTCTTGATCTTTTTATCAGTTTGGTTTTTCTATCAAGGCTTTGAATTCCTTGAACTTATCAAACAATTCATTTTTGTTCTTCAAGAAATAGACCCAAGTCTTCCTAGAGAAATCATCAATGAAATAAACATAATATACATACCCACTCAGAGAATTAGATGACATCCGACCGCATACATCGGAGTGGATAATCTCCAAGATTCCTTTTGCCTTGCTTTCACTGCTTGGAAATGCCTTCTTTGTGTTCTTTCCTTTTGCACATCCTTTGCAAACACCTTCATGCTTTTATTGGATTTGAGAAAGACTTTCTACTACTTTGCTTGCAATTGGGATTTCTCTATAGTGAACATGTGCAAGCCTTCTATGCCAAGTTCACTTGGCTCCATGGATTCATGAACCATGGCTTGTTCAGGTTGTCCCTTCAATTTGTACAATCCTCCCTCTTTCTATCCAATCACTGATGCATCATCTATGGTCTTACCTTTTGTCCACATAAGTACTTTCCCATCCACAAATGCAACTCTCATCCCCTTTGCATCCAAAGATTATATGGATAGAAGATTCTTCTTGAGTCCAGGTACATATAGAACATCTTTCATCTTCAAAGACTTCCCAGAGTCTAACTTGTGGGAGGATTCACCACTTCCTTTTATGGGGTATTGATAGTTATCCCCAAGTTTCACCTTATGAGGTGACTCATGTTCAAATAGGTCCATAAGATATTCTGTAAATCCTGTCATATGTTTAGAAGCACCACTGTCAATAAGCCAATCATTACACCCATGCGCAACAGTACCTGTGAGAGCATAGATTAAGACATATTCTTTGTCACTTGAAGAGTCGTCACTTTCTACCTTAGTCTTCTTCTTGGGAGGTTCATCATTCTCAGCAACATGAGCATGATATCTCTTCTTGTTGTTATTGGATCCTTTTCTGTTTCTAGGACACTCTGAGGCATAGTGTGCATTCTCATCACATGTGTAGCATCTAATGTGAGAGTGATCTTTTTTCTTTTGATGATGGTGAGAATATTTCTTGTGATGAGGTTGCTCCCTCTTTAACTTACCTTTCTTGGTGTGTGCTGTGAGAGCTTGGTATTCACTTCCCATCTTTTCTTCTCGGGCCACAAGCCTAGCATCTTCTTGTAAGCATTCCTCCCATAGTTTACTGAAAGAGATTAATTTCTTTCTTGCACAAATTCTTTGGATGAAGGAGTCCCATGACCTAGGTAGGCCATTCAAAGTGGTCATCACAATTTCTCCATTATACACTACTTCATCCACAGCTTCAAGTTGTTCTTTGATTTGAGAGACCTTAGTAAATTAGGATTGGATGGTCTCTCCATTCTGAATCTTTACACCTTTCAATTGGTTCCACAGTGTCATCTTTTGATTTATATTCTTTCCTTCAAACAACTTGGTCAATGATTCAAACATCTCCTTAGGTGTCTTTAGAGAAGAAACATGGGGGATGAGATGGTCTTTGATAGAATCTGCAATGATTCTCTTGGCCTTGACCAAGTTCTTCTTATGTCGGGCCTTAGCCTCATCTCCCTCTGGAACTGGAACCTCTTCACTTATGTAGGTGTCCAACTCATTTTCTTCTAGGATTAACCCAATCCTATACTTCCACACTTGGAAGTTATTAGCCCCTTCAAGCTTATCCTCAAGCTTGGTGTGGTGATACATCTTAATGAGAAACTCAAATGGAAATAAAAGATTTAGGTTTGACCACTTGACTTGCTAAAACTGGATATGGAGCTAGATTAGGGTTTGTCAGAGAAACCCTAAATATTCAAACTTTGAATTTCAAACTTCTGATTGGATGGAAAGATGTGCCTTGCTGAGCTGATCAAGCTAGTATACTTCAAATTTGAAATCTCCAATTTTTTACCCCTCAAAATTGACTTTGAAATTTTTGGATCGACAGCTTCTGTCGAAATCTGGTTTTCTGGTCAAAAACCCAAGCTAGGGTTTGATAGAGCCCGAGGTTCTTCCTAACCAAAATGTTTGATCTTGGTCTCTAAAATTCGATTTTTCTGAGGAGCATCTAGCTGTGGTCTCAGATTCCAAAAATTCCAACTTTTTCAGAAACCCTAATTTCCCGCACCAGTGACAGGCCAAAAGCTGAAAATGCTCAGAATTGAATTCTGTCTCGACATAAAGATTTGCCCTTGCTAGGAGAGTCAGTATAACCTCCCGCCTTTGATGAATTGTGGAGAGAAACCCAAAAATTAAGAAACCCTAGCTTCCGCAATTGCACAATGTCTTCTTCTTAGTCCGCTCTGATACCACGTTAGATTTTCGATAATTTTATTCAAATATTATCTAGGATCACTAAGAGAATAATAAGCACAACATAACAATCACAATAGACAATGGACACAAAGCATTTCATCGGGGAAAACCAAGAAGGTGAAAAACCCCGCAACTTCCTCAAAGATAGAATAAGCACCAATACAAAGATCACAAAGATCAAACCCCAAAAGATAGATGTCTTCAGCAACTACTCCTCCTCTACTTGTGCACACTCCTTTCTCTTAACTATGTGAGTTGGATGAGTGAGTGAGTGAATAAAATGAGACAGTCACACTCTCTATTTATACAACAACTTAACCATCCTTTAACCCTAACTGGGATGGATTCCTAAGGAATCCTAATAACCCATCCACATGATTCATACAGGGACGACCCCACCAAGGTGGTCTAATAACCCATGGTCTAATAACCCATCAAATATAAGTTACAACACTTACAATGTAACTTGCAACACTTGCAAATACAAATGATGACACTTCCAATTGGATGAATAATACATTTCCGTTGGGGATACAATAAAGTACAAATGTAATGCATACAATATACAAGTGAATATCTTCCGAAGTTACAAATACATCAACAAATATACCATTGATCGAAATGATCCTCTACTATCAAATTTCACTATGAAATGGAAGAGATATGGATATGTTCAGTACAGTCTTGTTATAGATTCAGTGAAAAGATCCAAAAAATTGATTTACTTGAAGATGATATTTCAATGACATATTTTATGGAAAAGTTAAGGGAGTGAACATATAGATGTATTAAGCACTCCCATACAACATGCTGGAAAGATGTATTTCCAAAAGAAACAATATTATCAGTGGTTGATTTCGTGAAGAATTACACTTTCACTCCAAACAGGGAAATACAAAGTGAATATCATCATTTAGACCAGGTGTCTATACTTGTGCACATTTTGTATAGACATGCATAGCTCAATGTCAATGGTTGTGATAACAATGAAAATAATTGTGAAGTGATTAAAGAGTACCATTCCTACATCATTGATGACCGTACACATGATAAATTTTTTGTTCAACATTGTTTTAATATGCTTTATAAATATTTATCAAGACAATGAGTCACGTTTAAAGAACACTAGGTGTTGTTTGACGGTTGCGCTGGTCAATTTAAATTGGCAAGATCATTTTATTGGTTGTCTCTCCTTCATAAGGAAATGGATACTCACTACACATGGATTTTCTTTGAAACAGGGCATGGAAAATTAGAGCATGATGGTGTTGGGGCCTGCATAAAGTGTGCAGTTAGAAAATATCAATAGAGTCACTCTACTTCTCGACTTGTAAATTCACTTGATGTTATTAACTGGTGGAAACAAAATTTATGCCATCAATTCATTGAAAGGGTAGTTCACATCAGAAGATATCTAAATGTTTCCTTGTCACTTATATATATATATATATATATATATATTAGTAATATGTTGTTTAGATTTATATCTATGCATCTTTTAGAGATATATATTGAAAACAAATTTATGTATTCTTCTACATGTGAAATGTGATTTTTTAATGAGTTTTTTGTTTTCCTCGAATAGCTAATTTTGGGATATACTAATGGGTGATGTTGATAGATCAATTCCATAAAATTGTTTTGCAATCCCTGGAACAAGGGGTTTACATTCCATTAGGACTGAGAAATTAACAAATATACACTCAAATTCAAGAAATGAAAGTACTCTTGTTTTTGTCTTAGATGTATTGACAATGGGGAATCCATCAATTAGTGTCAAAATGAAACTATTTTTTTTCTCAAACCTTGGGTACATGAAGAATTGGCACCATTGCCCCCATTTGCAAGTTTCACCGATGGAAAGCGGTTGTGATTGACAAATATTATTATTGTGTTTCTGATATGGTTAGAGAAGGTGATATCTTTACTGTCATTGCACCAACAAATAATCCATAAAATGTGCATTATTACTTATTAAGATGCACTAGGTGGAAAAATATGTTGATGCAAGAATTTAAATATCCATCAAATTATACATATGCAGTGTGTTCGGTGGTTTTAATGGGACATTTCTTTGAAGAATTAACAAAATGTACAGACCATATTATTTTTCAAGACTACCAGTCAGATGTTATTGGTGCCCAGTATAGTCATTTTGTCATAGCATCTCAATTGTAGTGGATTCCAAGGAAGAGTAAGAAAAATTCCAAGTGTTAACGATGGAAATTGTCGATAGAAGATCATAATGTCATTCTTGAAAACAATTCGCTAACACAATTCATGTGAATGGAACAAATTGATTGATAATTATTTCTTTGATTGTAGGGTTAGAACGTAGAATTCTTACTGTTAGAATATGTTGTGATGATTTGGGTGGTATTGTTGGTGAACTATGGATTGTGATATGCTTATGTGAGGATGTCACATGTACTATAATTTTGGATATTTCAGAACAATCAGAAGACTAAAAAATGCACCGTGGATGTTTCCCCTTTTGAGGTTTTACCACATAAATCTGATGTGTCATTTATTTTCTAGTCTCTAGCTTTTTTAGTAAATTACTATTTGATCATTGTTCCTAAAAATATATGTCTGATCAATTTAGTATTTAAAAATAAAATAGTTCTTAGATTGTAATTAAAACTTAATGAATGGTGTTTTATATAGTTTGCTATATTGCATGTTTTCTTTCTTTGCAAGTGGTTTCTTTTATAAGTCATCTCGTTCATTTTTTTAAGATGAGATGTGAGGAATGAAATCAATAATTGGTTCCATGAAGTAGATAATCTATAGAAAACAATTAGAAATTTGATACTCAGATATTGAAGGAACGATTGCTTTGTTCAATTCCCTCCAAGGTGCCTGAATCAACTATACCTAGATAGAGAAAACAATATAAGGAAATTGATACTCTATCGAATGAGAGGTTACACTTTATAAGGGGAACTTGGTCCATACTGGAATGTAACAATGACAAAAAGGTGGAGCACCTACATGCTCCTGTCTTCTAGGTTTCTTAATTCTCTTTTTCATTTGATAGATGACATATGAGAAATTTTGTTAATAGTTTTGTATGATAACTTGAATAGGGAGATATAAGCAAATTTATTTATTAATCAAGGACTTTATGATGTCTTTAAAATTAACATAGAGAAGGATATAAGCATCCATGTTTGTTATCTTATTTGTAAATTATTTTCGAAACCTTCATTTTCTTTATTAGCTTTCCTTGTAGAAATTGTATGAAATTATTTTCATGCCTTGTCATTTAAAATGTTGAGCATCCTTCTCTACTAGATTAAATCCTTTTAAAGCAACCATATTTATTTACAAAACCCCAATTTATCAATACCCACAAACATTAACACTTGGTTGATATTGTTAAATATATAAAAAAGACACATCTAACATCATTTCTCTTGTTAAATATGGAAAGGAGACATCTCTATAAAATTAATAAATGCAATATCTAGCATAATTGTTAGCATTAGTTCATCCTTAATTTGACATAGTTATTGACAAAAGTGAATCCTTAATTCGAAGCAATGATTTTACATCAGTGTAGACTTAACTTGATGCACAATGATTAGCATGTTCAGTGCATCCTTAATTTGGCATTAACTACAATGCTAAGATCAAGGTTAAAATTATTTCTCAAATTGATGGATTTTTTTGTATTTTCTATTTAATTTCAGAGATAATGAATATAATGGATGGTGTTAGACTTAATATATCTTTATTGAAATCTAATTACATATTTTAATGTAATAAATTTAAATGAAAGAGTTGAAGTTGTTAATTTAATGAGTTCTATAAATTTGACATTATCTTTATAATTTCCTTAAACAGTATTATCCACCATATTTTTTATTTTTTAAAATGAGTTTTTCTTGTGAATATTGTGAAGGCATGAAAGATGATAATAGGGTAGGATGGGAAGGATGTATGAACATGTAAGATAGTCGTAATGATGATCAGTTAAGGAAAATAGGCAGGAAAGGTGGAGGATAATAATAGGGTGGGACAGGAAGGATGTATGAACATTCAAGATAGCCAGAGCCTAAAATTCTTCCCTGAGTTTCATGCATAGGAGAAAGATATGGATAAACAAAGACTTTGCCAATAAACTCTAGTTCTTAAATTTTTGAGGGTAAAGGAGTCGATTGAGAAGGAAAGTACCAAATTTTTGTCGGTCCTATGGGCTCCAAGGTGAATGTTAAGGAAGGAATCTAGGGAAGTTATCTTCTCTGCAAGAAGTGTCCTCACAAAGTTATCAAGAAATAAGAAGATGTAGTTAGAGTGTGTGTCCATGAATATATTAGTGTTGCTCAAATTTTGGAGATTGTGGGGATTACTTTGGAGAGATATTTTCATGGAAGAAGAATATATTCTTCTAACCTAAATAGATATATTTAGACGATATGGGGTCCTAAATTGGGTTACAGGACAACCTTCAATTTCATATCTAAAGGTTGGATGAGTTTTTATTTTCATAGCATAGTTGATACAGAGACTAATCTAGAAAGGAATTGGTTTTGGGGAACATGATATATTCTTATGCTTAAAAATGGAATCCATTGTTTGATTCAAGACCAAAGAATCCTATTAACACTCCTATTTGGGTGAAATTTATGGGTTTCCCTCTAGAATTGTGGAAGGTACCATTCTTGACAAATCTTGGTAATGTTATTGTAAAAAAATAAGGGTTCATGGTTCCTTCTCGGTTTCTTGCTACATATTTGTTTCCATATTCCTTCTTGAGGTAGATACTATGAAAGTGTTACACTGAAATTTCGCCATCATCATGATAATGAAATATGTACCTTCAACCTTTCCATAATACCTGAAGTAACTTTGATAAAAATTGTTAGGAAGATGATAATCATGAGTTTTCTTCCATCCAATCAACTTAGTTGGTAGCATTGTTGCAGGTTGTTGTATGACAACTTGCGACAATCTTCACTGTCACAGGTTGCTTTCTAGTAACTGGAGAAAATTTCGCATCTTGCTTTCCTACAAACTTCAACATCCATAAATGTTGCAAGTTTCTCTCTAGCAGGGTGCGAAACTGTATTTACAGATGAAAAAAATAAGGTTCGAGGAGGTTCTAGAGATAAGCCCTCGTTGATGGATATCCCCTCCCATTAGGGAGGATCGCAGCCAAACTTCTTACTTGTTGGGATATCACCCTATCATTTTCCCCTTATCTTCTCATTTCCCCCTTATCCCTTTTTTCCTATAAATGCAAGCTCATTCCCTTGGGTAGATTAGGAAGGGTTGATAGTATCTAACTACTAGATAAATTATGTTGAAACTTTGATAGCCATTCTCTTGAGGCAAGATGACAAGTTAAGGTAAATGACCCATTGGAAGGTATTTCACAATGTCAAGCATGGTTGTAAGTTTTTTCCTTTATTGATTTATAATCAACAATACATTATCTTTCCAATAGAGATATATATTATGTGATCTAAACCTTTAGAGAATTTCTCCTTGACTATTTTCTTTGGTCTCATCAATAGTACAAATCATCAACCAAAACAAAGGAGTTGGAAGGCACAACTAGAGAGGATGAAATTCAAACACAAGGTATGATATCTCTTCATTATCCAATACTTTGATTGTATGACCTAGGGAAAGTTATGTATCATGTCATGTATTTGTTCTATATTTGAACCATTCAAACTAGGGAATTCAATATTTTTCTGCATTGACTGAATAACCGGTAAACAAAATTGGCGACTCTGCTAGGGAAATTTCCTTACAGTTTGCTTGATTTTGAAAATTTTCCCTTCTTTGATCTTGACATTTTCTGCCTTATTTTTGCTTAAGATTGGACATTTGAGTTGCTGGGGGATCCAGATTGACTCTCAAATCTTTTTTCCACTAAGTTTTTTATTTTTTGGAACCTTTTCTCATTCAAAATAATTTAAACTTCACCTGTCGTACTCTGTGTGAAGACACAATGTGAAACTGTCACACCTGGGTTCTGTTAGACCTGTGACACTACTACTTGTCGCACTATTGTATGCTTGTAAACTGTGATACTATGTGGAATTTTTAAATTTTAGCTTGTTTCTTGCTTAGATCTTGGAGTAAGTTGGTTCTTAGGTTTTTTCCATTATCTTTCGCAATTCTGTTTTTCTATAGAACTAGATATTCACTCCTTTGTTGGCCTTGTTTGGAAGAATTTGAGGCCTCCTTTGAATGCATGTTTTGTGTGCATTTTTTGGGAACTTTTGCATTCTATTTGATTAAAATAAGCATCAAATTTTTAAAAAAAATCCCCTCTCAAGGTCGGTGGGGGTCCAATGATCGTGTATCCTACATCTCCTTTTTCCAATATAAAGGTTTGTTGAGCCTTTTGGTATCTTCTGTGTGGTTTTTGGGTTACTTTAGTAAGTTTCAAAAAGTTTGGGTCATGCATACCTTTTTTAGCTCTTTTCTTGGATGTTGTCTTTGTTTCCTTAGACTTCTCGTCCCCTACTTTTTTGCAGAAGTAGATATATCTCTTTTCTTCCATATTGTTAAGAGATAGGGCCTTCTTTTGAGTTCCTTTTTCTAGAGTAAAACATCTTGAAAATCAGAAATTGCATTTTCTTCTTTACACTAGTTTGGTCTAAAGTTCATTTTAGATCTTGTGTTTATATAAAGAAGACAATCCCTTTCAATTTTCATATGCATTTGGAGTCTTAAGAGAACATTGAGAGTTTTTTACACTAGTATTTCTCTTAACTTAGAGGTGTATTTTTCAAATGTAAAAAGATAGGAAACAAGTTAGAGGTTGTTTGCATCTTCATGTAATAATGGAAGGATTGTTCAATCATTAGATTCATATTTTTTGGGTATGAGTTTGGCTTAGTTTTATCTTTCATAAAAATAAGAAGATATTAATGCATGTAGTTGGTAATGCAAATTGGGACATTTTTTCAGTTTGGAAAGTAAAATATTTTCTTCCCTCTCATAGTACAGTGTCATCGAAGTGAAAGATTGCATCTTATTTTCCTTGTATTGCATTTGAGTCAGTTGAAACATCATCTTGTCCACTTAACAACCTTAAGATAAAATAAAGTGCACATTAATTTAAAATATTTAGAAACATTATGTGATAGGATAGAGATGTGTTCCACTATCGTTAAGTGTATGAGTTTTCATTACTTGTCAGTGCTACATGCCATGGACTATGCGGTTCTTCCATGTACCTAGAGTATATAGGAAGGCCGCTTTTGAATAGTTGTGTGTTAGAAAACACTAATACAAATTTGATCTCCATCATACCTTGAGTATATTAGGATACCCCATAGAATCCTGTAACCAACTGAGTAAACTTTTTCGCTGTCTTGTTGTTGCAGCACACTGAGAACAACACTCGGGGAGATTACTATGCACATACTGTCAGGTAGTTGGGTAATATGGTCGAGGGTATAGTCCTACTACTCCTTGATTAGTGATATGAAATATTGGGCCAAGTATTACTGTTGGACCTTATGGTATATCGCGCTTTGTGGCAACCTGACACACTTGTGAGGATCCTACTTTTTATCTCACCTATGCACATGTTTGCTTGTTGCTTTTAGATCTGTTAGCATATGCTGTGGGTTATATCTGGAGGACCATAGGTGTAATTGGTTTATTTCAGAGTGGCACAACAACCTTGTCATTTAATTGGGGTGTGTGGTTATGGATACATTTTATGGGATTACCAACTAAGATACCCCTTCTCAAGGGGAATCTTTTTTTTTCCTTCATTTGAAAATGTTGTTCCTCCCTTCATTGCTACTTTGAATCTTCCCGGATTGAATTTAGGATTACCAGTATGGTTATTCAATCCAGTGATCCCAGATGCACCTAATGTTTTAAATGTTAGCTCTCCATCATGATAACACCAACCTCATGTTGACCCTTTTCCTTCTTCACCCATTGCATTTCTTTGCTTCCTTCTTATTCGCCTGGTGAAAGCCTTGATTCGAGTAACTAGGAGGATAAGAAGAAGAAGAAAAGGAATATTAAGAACATAAAAAATAAAGAAGAGACCAATCATCAACCAGCTTCTTCTAATGGTCCTCATCCCACTCAAAAACCCCTTAAGCCCAAATTCCCATGTAAGATTTGCAAGGGTGACCACCTTCTTCGAAATTGTCATGGTCTGTACAAAGTATTAGAATTGTGGTATAACGTATCCCAAAAACCCGTGTTGCTGACCTCTAGACATCATGTTGATGATTCCCTATTAAACATTTCCTCTACAATTAAGAGTTAGAAAGTAAATTCAAGAATCCTTTCTTGTTGTGTAAGGACATGCACCTTACTTACCTTTGTCCTCACATGGATGAAGCTTCTCATTTATCGGAAGACATTACTATATTCTAGAAATTGTTAGAAAAACAGGATCGCGGAGCAATAAAAATAAACAGAAATGCAAATATAATCACACATACACATTACAAGAGAGACACAGATATATTGTGGTTCACCCAAATTGGGCTACGTCCACATTGAATTTGCCAGTCCTTATTATTATTACCGTCCAGCAAGGTGAAGGGATACAACTTGCAGCACAACCGCTGCACTTCCTCTTCTCTGTTTCATGGTCTCTCTCCTAATCTTAGAGATCTTTACAATGCATAAAACCTAATCCATCCTCATCCCTAGCAGTATTACAATGTCTTTATTTTATAAGGGAAATACAATGGGAAAATACCATGGAATACCCAAAACCATGGGCCCGCAAAATAGCTGGCGAAAACAGCCCCAAAAATTTTCTTCGGGGGCGTTGCCCCCGAACCCCCATTTCTTGGCGACACTACCCCCGAATCCCACAACCAAGGGGGATGGTCCCCCCTAGAACCCCATGGGGGGGAGATGCCCCCCCACACCCCCTCGCTGGGGTGACTCTACAGTCCACCTACATAACATATAAAACTAGGGTACAAACACGGCTGATACAATATCATCTATGAGACTAGAAGATCTGGCTCCACAACCAACAATCTCCCACTTGGAGACTGATCACAGCAACTCCACCACTGCTGCGCTTGTTGGACTTGGACTTGGCAAATTTCTCCTCTTCACCTTCATGCTAGAAGGCCAACTGAAACCGAGCACGAACTCAGTTTCTCTCTGGTCACTACCTTTGTGAACATGTCTGCAGGATTCTAGCTAGTATGTATCTTTTCCAGCTTCAACAGTTCATCTTCCAGAACAGAGTGTATGAAATGGTACTTCAGCTGTATATGTTTAGTCCTAGAATGGAATGCTGAGTTCTTTGCAAGATGAATGGCACTCTGGCTGTCACTATACAATCTGCTATCCTTCTGCTTCTTACCCACTTCCTCCATCAACCTCTGCAACCAAATCATCTCTTTACTAGCCTCTGTAATGGCAACATACTCTTCTTCAGTTGTTGAAAGTGCAACAACCTTCTGTAGTTTTGAAATCCAACTTACTGCTGTTCCACCTACAGTAAACACATACCCTGTGGTGCTCCTCTTGCTATCCTTGTCACCTGCCATATCTGCATCAACATATCTCTGTAGAACAGTGTCTGAACCTCCAAAACATAATGCCTCAGTGGTAGTACCTCTCAAATACTTGAGAATCCACTGTACTGCCTTCCAATGTTCTTTACCTGGATTGTTCATATATCTACTCACAACTCCCACTACATGTGCAATATCTGGTCTTGTGCACACCATGGCATACATCAAGCTGCCAACTGTTGATTGATAGGGAATCTTGGACATGTAATCTGTCTCTTCTTGTGTCTTGGGACACATTTCCTTACTTAGACTCAAATGGCTAGCCAAAGGTGTACTTACAGGTTTTGCATTCTGCATTCTGAACCTCTCCGACACCTTTTGTATGTACTCACTTTGAGACAATGTCAATTTGTGATTTTTCCTGTCTCTCATTATTCTCATACCAAGGATTTGCTTTGCAGCACCCAAATCCTTCATCGCAAATGAATTAGCTATCTTCCTTTTGAGTACATTTATATCTTGCATGTCAAACCCTGTAACAAGCATGTCATCCACATACAATAACAAGATAATATATCTTCCATTGTCTAGCTTCTTGAAATAAAAACGATGGTCAGAATGACATCTACTATAACCTTGTTCTGTCATAAACCTATCAAACTTTAGATATCACTGGCTTGGAGCTTGCTTCAAGCCATACAAGCTCTTTTTCAACCTGCATACTAGATCCTCCTTACCTTTGACCTCATACCCTTGTGGCTGCTGCATATATATTTCTTCCTCCAAATCCCCATGGAGGAAGGTTGTTTTTACATCTAACTGTTCAAGATGCAAATCTTCTACCGCCAGTAGACTTAAGATAGTCCTAATTGAAGTCATCTTAACAACAGGAGAAAATATTTCATCAAAATCTATACCTTTCTTCTGTGCAAACCCCTTTAGAACAAGTTTGGCCTTGTACCGCTTCTTACCTCCTTCTTCTTCCCTCAACCTGTAAATCCATTTGTTTTGCAATGCTCTTTTACTAGCAGGCAACTGAACCAAATCCCAAGTCTAGTTTCCTACCAATGAGTCCATCTCCTCATTCATGCTGTGCTCCCACTTCTTTCTAGTTTCCACCTGCATTGCTTCTTCATAACATTCTAGTTCACCAGAATCAGTCATCAATAAATAATACATTAAAGGAGAGTATCGTTCAGGGAGTCTACTTAACCTGGTAGATCTTCTTACAGTTGCAGGAGTTTCAGGTACTTGCTGCTGCTCTTGATTTTCTGGCACCTTTGGAACTTCATTTTCTTTAATTTCATCAAGCACTATGTACTCTATGTTTTCCTTTTCTTGTTTCTTTCCCTGCAACTGATCTTTATACATGACCTTTTCATTGAATATCACATCTCTACTCCTGATGATTTTGTTATTTTCATAATCCCATAAACGATAACCAAATTCATCAACCCCATATCCAATAAAGGTACATTTCTTGGATTTAGCTTCAAGCTTTGTTCTATTTTCTTTATCAATATGGACAAATGATTCACAACCAAACGTTCTCAGAAATGAGTAGTTTACCTTTTTATCTGTCCATGCTTCCTCTGGAATACCACCATCCAAAGCACTTGAAGGTCCTCTGTTTATTAAATAAACAGCAGTATTTACAGCATCCGCCCAAAACTGTAAGGGCAACCCTGCATGCAGTCTCATACACCTTGCACGCTCCATGATCATTCTGTTCATCCTTTCTGACACACCATTTTCCTATGGTGTTCTTGGGACTGTCTTCTCTCTACGAATCCCATAGTATGAACAGTAACTATCAAACTCCTTGCCGCAGTACTCACCTCCATTATCAGATCTGAGACACTTCAATCTTTTTCCTATCTCATTCTCAACCAAATCTTTCCACTTCTTAAAAGTAGCAAACACATCAGATTTCTATCTAATGAAATAAACCCAAGTTTTTCTAGTTGCATCATCAATAAATGTAACATAATAATGAGAGCCACCAAGAGATTGTACCTGAGCCGATCCCCATACATCTGTATTCACAAGCTCTAATTTTTCGTTCTTCTTCTGTTTCCCAACCCTGAGAAATCTGACTCTCTTATGTTTTCCATAAACACAGTTTTCACAGAATTCCAAACTTACCTGCTTCAAATCCGGCAGCAACTTCCTTGAGTGGAGAATCTGCATCCCCTTCTCACTCATGTGGCCAAGCCTATGATGCCACAATGCTATATCTGTTCCTGTGGAAGCTAAAGAGATAGAATGGTCAGTATTATGAGGACATAAATACAACGTACCTACTCTGTCTCCTTTTGCTATCACCATTGATCCTTTAGTGATCTTCCACCACTTTTCTCCAAACGTAGATAGGCAGCCGCAATCTCCCAAATGCCCTATTGAGATCAGATTTATTTTCATAGCAAGAATATGCCTAACTTCTTTCAACAACCAATCAGTTCCATTCTTAACTTTTATCCATACCTTACCCATTCCAACAATTTTACATGGCTCATGATCACCCAATAAAACATGTCCAAAGTCGCCAGGAACATACTCATGAAAGTATTTCCTATGGGGTGTAGCATGACATGAAGCTCCTGAATCTACTACCCAATAATCACTAGTATTATCTAATGCAAGAATCAAAGCATCTTGTAACACATCACCTGCTACATTTGATTCCTAGGTAGTTTCCTTCTGTGCATCTCCTTTCTTCTTTAGATATTTGCAGTCTTTCTTCAGATGTCCTTTCTTTCCACAGTTCCAGCACTCTATCTTTCCCAGTCTTGACTTGGATCTGCCCATTTTAGACTTTCCACGATTACCTTGGCTCTTTCCTCTCTCCTTTTGTCTTCCCCTGCTCTCCATGGTCAAGCATTACTTGATGTCTCACCTGTGCTTTTTCTTCGCATTTCCTTGCTAAGAATAACACCAATAACATCATCAAATTTCAAGGTGTTTGAACTAGAGACAGAGTTACTTACAACCATGACCAAGCTATTCTAGCTTTTTGGCAATGAACATAAGATTAGAAGAGCCCTAACCTCATCATCAAAGTTCACACTTACAGAACTTAGCTGATTTGTAACCGTATTAAACTCATTTAAATGATCAGTAATAGATCCACCTTTATACATCTTCATATTAAATAAGTGCTTCATTAGAAATACCTTGTTGGAGGCTGAGTGTTTTTCATACAGCTTACCCAATGCGCTCATCAAACCCTCTATTGTCGTTTCTTTTGAGATATTGAAAGCCACCGACAAAGCCAGGCTCAACCGTATTGTTCCTAGAGCCTTTCTGTCAAGAACCTCCCATTCTTCATCCTTCATAACTGTCGGCTGCTTTACTTTTCCTCCCAACGGTAGGAATAGATCCTTCTGGTACAGATAGTCCTCCATTTGCATCTTCCATAACCCGAAGTTTTGGCCATTAAACTTCTCGACCTTAAACTTTCCTTCTTATGCCATTGCTCCCACTCGAACCAGAAACCCTATCTTCCTGTGGGTTTAACTGCCAAATAGACCTTTGGCTCTGATACTAATTGTTAGAAAAACAAGATCGCAGAGCAATAACAATAAACATAAATGCAAATATAATCACACATACACATTACAAGAGAGACACAGATATATCATGGTTCACCCAACTTGGGCTACGTCCACACTGAATTTGCCACTCCTTATTATTATTACCGTCCAGCAAGGTGAAGGGATACAACCTGCAGCACAACCGCTGCACTTCCTCTTCTCTGTTTCATGGTTTCTCTCCTAATCTCAAAGATCTTTACAATGCATAAAACCTAATACATCCTCATCCATAGAGATCTTTGGCACTGCCCCCGGACCCCCCAGCCAGGGGGGATGGTCCCCCCTGGAACCCCGTGGGGGGGCGATGCCCCGCCACACCCCCCCGCTAGGGTGACTCTACAGTCCACCTACATATCATATAAAACTGGGGTACAAACATGGCTAATACAATATCATCTATGAGACTAGAAGATTTGGCTCCACAACCAACAGAAATGCCTTCTAATAGGATATCGTAATTTGTCTCTTGACCCCCCATTAGTTGATCAAGTGGTCGATCTAGTTCCATCCTCGGTCGATCCCACTCTTTCCTCAAAGAGTGAATAATGAGCAGTTCATCCCACTCTTTCCTCATCATGGAAACATAGTGGCCATTGATCAACTTTCTTTTGTTACACCTAATCATTGTATGACTGCTAGTAACCATCCTTCCCTAAATGTTCTACATGTTCTTGTGGTTCCTCCCCTTTCGTTGGCCATGTCTCGCAACTATGGACATCATTCCAAATTTAAGTCGTTAGTAATCTAATAGCTCCTTCCCGTAATGGGGAATCTTTCCAGCCTCTGGACACCATACTGGATTTAAGCCGCTAGCTTCTTATGTAGGGGGGTAATTACCAACCTCTGGATATCATGTTGGGTAGGAAACAATCACAAGCACAGTTTTATTATGTTTCAAGATCACTAAAAAGTAAAATGGGCCATCATGAGCATAGTTTCATTATGTTTCAAGCTCGTTAAAAAATAAAATAGGTCTATGTTTCAAGCTTGAGTCAAAATGAAACAAGTCATACTAGCATAGTTCCCTTTCTTTGTCAAGCTTGTTAAAAAATGAAACAGATCCCCATACCATTTAATCGAGTCGTCCACTAGACTTAATACTTGAACCTTCATTTCCTCTGCCTATGTCAATTGAGCCTCTTTCTTCCTCCTTCTCTTGTGAACCTTTTCCTAGTATTAACTGAGAGTCTAGTTGGGTGAAGTAGAAGAGTCAGAAAACAAATGAAGCTTAGGGGAATGTCTCCAGCCTCTGGACATCATACTAGAGTTGAGTTGATAGATTTTGCTGATAATGTTGGGGGGGTATTTTTTCCAACCTCTGGAAACCCATTAGTGGGTATTAACCAAAGCACAAACCTTTAGACATCATGTTGGGAAGGAACCTACCAATGGGTTTTATTTCGAGCATAGTTTGTTTTTTTCTTCAAGCTCACTAAAAAATGAAACCATCATTCCAAGCATAGTTTGATTTTGTCTTCAATCTTACTAAAAAAGGAAACCATCATTCTGAGAATAGTTCATTCTCTGTTGCAAGCTTGTTAAAAAATGAACTAGATACCATAAGCATTCTTCCAACCAATCTTCGAGCTCGTTAAAAAAAGTAATATGTTGTTGAGCTTACTTTTTAATTCTGCGTGCTCTGATTAAAACATGAAAAAGGTTTTGAGCTTAGTTTTTATTTTTTTGTGCTTCATTTCAAACATGAAAAATATTTACCACAATCGTGCTCATTAAAAACCAAGTAAAAAAGGTGTCGATCTTAGTCTTTGTTCTTCATCGTGCTCATAAATACATGAGAATAATTTATCGAGTATACTTTTATCACTTTTTTTATCGTAAAAATTCTTACAAAAAAGGAACCCCTAGAGTTTTCTTTAAGCTCTTTTCAAACTCCCTAAATAGGAAAATATTTCCAAGCGAACTTGTTTCTTTCATGCTTGTAATAGTATTTGAAAGGTCATCCATCTAGTGATAGTTTACCCCTTTCTTTGACAGTTTAAACTATTTACGAAAAAGGAATACCTTGGTCAACCATTGACTAAGAGAGTTCTCCTAGGCATTATTTTATACTTTTTCAGACTTAAGGGACTAGATTTAGGAAAAATTCCATCTTGTAGTCTTCTTTAAGTGATTTTTAATCTCTCTAAATATGAAAAACCACTGAGTTTTCCTTATTTGGACTCAAAAAGATACACATCGAAGGACCCTTTGGGACCAAACCCCTCCTTTATCAGGTTCATAAAACATGTGAGATTGGACTCATTCATGATGAGCTACGTTGAGTGTTTGTTACCCTCTTCTAGATCATTAAAAATCAAATAGGTACTCATCAATCATGATGGGGGAAATAAGGGAAGGGTAATGTATTTGAGTCTATATTTATGGCATCTTATCATCACCCTTGAGCATGGCACCTATTTTCATATTATTCGAACAGTTGGGTAATCAACTTCTCTTTGATTCATACCAATTCCATGAGTCATCTTAATCCTTTGGTTCATCCAAAGAATTCCACAGTCATTTGTTACATTATGTCCTGATCTCTGCCTTGTTGATTCAATGTTTCCTAGTCACTTGTCATGCCATTGAATGTTCGAGGGAAGTATTTTTCCAGAGTCAACCTTTACATATGTTGCTAATCCTTCTATTGCATCATCCATCCCTGAAATAGCCTCTCAAGAATTATTTTCCATTACACCTTTGTGTTAGTTCATGCTCGTCTTACTTATCATCTTACATCATTTTCTTGTGTCGGTTTTGTGTCGATGATGTGGGATACATCATGGCCCTCCTTCGAAGATTCTGTTGCTATCAACATCAACACATTATCCAGGAATTATACTTAGAAACCAATTATTACCTTGGATCTTGCATACCTCAATGGATGGTTTCCTCGCTTCCAACAGTAGGTTCACATCATTGACCTCTAATCGTATGATTTTGTGGGTGTTCGATTCCAAATCATCTATTCACATTCGTTAATGTTTTACATCATTGACTGGTAATCAAGTGTTTTATACCATGTTCAACGTCAAGTCCTTTATTCACATGGTTAGAATCATATCATTTAAGGTTCGGGTTGAAGACCCTAGGGGTTCTCATTATGTACTTTACCCAGGTTGCGATGGATATTTTTTAGTATGTTCCCACGTAGACACCATGTTGTTGACCTCACTAATGCACTATCACATAGATCCATTTTTTTATTGGTTGTGAGTGTGTTATTTTTATATCATGGATATACGCTTGTATTCTAGTAGTCATGATATATCTTCAATCATTGTTAGGTACGGATCCACATTGTATGTTGTTGATTGTATCCTGAGTCAGTACTATAATGTATCTGCAATGTATTGGTCAGAAACCATGCTTTGAGTGATTGAGATGCTTGTTTTAGATTGTTAAATACTGTAGAAGTCCTTGTTTGTTATTGATAGGTTTTGGACCGATGGTCTCTTTCCTTAACACTTGTCTAACAAAGTATTTCATTTATCACCTCACTCTAGCTTCATACTTTATGGGGCAATTTGTTCCACGAAAATTTCACCATCATCATGATAATGAATTATGTACCTTCAACCTTTCCATAATGCTTGAAGTACCTTTTAAAAAAATTCCCAGGAAGATGAGAATCATGATTTTTCTTCTCTCCAAACAGTATATTTGGTGGCATTGTTGCAAGTTTATGTATGAAAACTTGCAACACTCTTCATTTTTGTAGATTGATTTCTAACAAATCTAGACAATTTCACATCTTTCTTTCTTGCAAACTGCAACGTCCCTAAATGTTGCAAGTTTCTCTTTAGTAGGGTGCGACGTTGTCTATATGGATGAAAAAAAAGAAGGTTTGAGGATATTCTAGAGAGAAGCCCTCATGGATGGATATACCATCCTATTAGGGTAGATCTCAATTGAACTCCTTACATTTTGGGATATCACCCTATCCTTCTCATCTCCTCCTTATCCCTTTTGTCCTATAAATGCAAGTTCAATCCCATGGGTAGAGTAGGAAGAGTTCATAGTAGATAACTGTTGGAGAAAATGTGTTGAACCTTTGATAACCATTATCTGGAGGAAAAATGACAAGTTAAGGAAAATTAACCACTATAAGTAATTTCACAATGTTAATGTAATGTCCCCAATTTGAAAATTTTCCCAATTTAGCCAATTTTAGAACCTTGGACTAGTGAAGCTCCAAACTCTCCCAAATGATCGCGAATGGTTTCGAATAATGTCCAGATTGGATTGAGGTGTATTAGGAAACCCTAATTCAGTTATTATATGCTTGGACACCTTCTAATTACTTCATCAACTTGCATTTACAATTAGAGAATGAAAGGCAAAGTTACTAGGAAAATCGATGTTGAAACCCCTAAGGGTAGATGGACCCAAAAGACTCCTAAGGATTTTGAATTAGGACAGAGAGTGTTTGAAGGTTATCAAGACATAAAAATTAGTCTTATAGGTATTTTAAAATCTCAATACTTTTGCAACATTCATTAGTAATCAGGAGAAAATATGGAATTTACTAGTAATTTTGAGGTTCAAACCCCCAAGGGTAGAGGTCACTAATGACTTCCCAAATGTAGTGCGAACCTCCCAAATTTCAGAAAAGAGACATGGAATAGTTATAGGACTTCAATGGGAATCCAAATTTATCATTAATAATATCCTAAAGGTTGATGCAACTCCCATAAATCAAAGCTCGGTAAACATGTTTTCACATAGGGGGAAATGCTAGAAAAACTCCACAACTTGCTATGGAAATTTAGATAATTGTTCCAATGAATTGTATAATGTTAATTATACTTATTCAGTACATTAACTACTCTCCATACAGCAATAAAATCATAGTGGTTGAGTGATAAAAATTGAAACTAAGCAACTTCAAGCTCTCACAACAAGATATCGGGGAAAATGGCTCGAATCTCTTCCTTGAATGTAAATATCACTTGGAATACATAATGTTTAGAGATTTGTATCTCATGATATGATTCTTAAAGATATATATATCAGATAACATGTCCATGAAGTCCAAATAGCAGTCCTTCACTAACTATTTGCAACCACAAGTGCGCAATGCAAGAGCTATGAGGGAAAATGGCACCATTCATACATAATTTGGCATTTTTACATAGTTTTACTTAGATATTTGACTTGATGTTCATATGATAATGAAATATATATTTCATACATAATATTAAAAATAATTTTTCCCCTTGGACTTCCACAAAGATATCAACATCTCACCATGTGCACCCTCCCTCCAAGAGCAAGAATATCGAGACAAAAATGGAAGAGATGTGGGAGCAAGTTGAAGAAGAAGCGATCATGAGAAGCCCTGTACCTTCAACCCAAAACAAATGAATCCATTGTAGATCCAAATGAAAGGTCAGAATGGCATATCTAATTTCCACTTAGGATGGTAATCTTTCACCCTCGAAATTGGTACTAAAGCAAGTAGAGTAAACACTCAACTAGCATGGACAAGCTATGCTCTCCAATTTGCAAAATGAGAAATGATAAAAAAAATTCTCTCTTTATTTGTTATTGTATTTTGTAAACTTCCCAAAGGCCTCCTTATCTTGAATTCCATCCAAGATACTCATCCCAACTTGAGTTAGGGAGATATTCCAATGTGTGCCACTTGTCCAACAATTCCTAGTCTCCATCTTCCATCAATTCGAATGGGGAAGATTCTTGGCGTCCATAACTCCCTTGTGCTCCCTCTTGGAGGCTATTGTTATCCTTGACATGTCATATATGTCATATTTCATCAATCAGATCTGAAATTTTTCATATGTGTCATAGAATCTTCATCATTGTTGTCATAGGAGTTGGGGAATCTAGCTCCAAGTGTCACAATTCTTCTATGATGCCTATTCCTCTTCCATGAGAGTTACTCTTCCATTCCAATTCAACCTTACATTATCCATGCCATGAATAATACCTCTTAAAATTCCCCAAGTATGTTACCCTTCATCTTGAAGTTGAATTGGTGAGATATTCATGACAAGTGTTGCGGGCAATCTTGCCACATGTGGGTCCCACAACCTCTTATGTGCCCTCATGATCCAATGCCACCTTATTTATTTTTATTACTATTTAATTGACCCATTTAATGTGCATTTGTAATTCTAAGGTCATTTTGGGTCTTGTAGCTCATTTAATCAAACTTTAATGCTTCCATCCCTAACCTAGGGAACTAGTAATTTTCCTCCATGACAGTTCATTTGGATGGAAATATTACAAACTTTGAATTGGGAGTTTTCTCTTCATGTGAACCACCTTGTCCATTTGGATCTAATTTTACATTATTACTAACTTGGACATCATTCCTGGAAGTTATTTGACCCTTATCACCATTTTGACAAACTATCATGAGTATGGCCAAGTGGTTTAGGCCATTGTTACCCAATGCAAAATTCCCTTCCAAATATTGCTTGACCTTAAGCAATTTCAAACATGGATGTTTGAAGAACCTGCTTTCTTTCCAAAAATTTGCTTCCAAACTTCTCTTCTAAAACTTTGATTAGTGGCACTCATGCAATAAAATTGCGTGTTTCCAAAAGCAAGGAGATGTGGCTTTTATTTTTCATATTGATATCCCCTATAACATCACCACTAAACACCAAAATATTAATTAAATACATAAAAAAAAAAAAAATTGCACAATTAGTCTTTACCTCTTTAATATTTTGGAAACCCTTTTTGATACCATTGTATAATTCTTCGAAGTTGCCATTAAGTTTCCCAAGTTGAGTCTTCAAGCTTCCATGAAAATTTTAGAGAGGAACCACCATGCTTGCTGCTGCACTAATCTGATTAAAATCACCTTATTAAGTGGGAACTCAATCTCCCATACTACTTATTTCCCCCAAAAATTGAAACCAATGAGACTAAAAATTATTCCAGGGTCCCATTGCTTGTATTGAACTCCAACAATTAGGAGTGCTCTCCAACCCATACCATTAGGAAAGAGAAATCTTGGATCCCATTTCCTTGTATACATTCTTCCAAACATCATAAGTACAAAAGATAGATCATCAAAGTACATAACAACATAATAAAAATGTACATCAAGGAGGTGCCTCATCAAAGAATCATGAAAGTGCTTGTACCTCCAAGTAAGTAGACCACCATTTTCCAAGTGCATACAAGCATCAAGTGACCAATCAAATCTTCTCCAATGACATAGATGAGGATCCCATGCACTATACTGCTACTCCAAAAGGATGCATGATGCATCAAAATAATCGGCCATGTGTTCTTTCATCCGATAATTGAATGAAGAACCTCCACTAAAATCCAAGTGAATCCGAATATGCAAAAGTGTCATCATGTGTAGGCTCCATAAGGGTAAGATCATGCACCTCCCACAAAAGGGAAAATGTGAAGAACCTGCAACAATAATTCATGAGAATACACGGGACAACAGGAATAACAAAACTCAAAATCACTTTTATATTGATCTTAGGCCACTTCGAAGGGGAAACCTCCTTTGAGCAATCTCAATACAAATAACTTCACGGTGCCTTCATAGGCCTCAACACACACTTATATACTAAGTCTAGGTGCCAATACAAACTATGGATCAACAATACTATGGGCGACTTACAAAGCATATGCGCCAAACAACAATAACACAACTATGGATCAACAAATACTACAGGATGACTTACAAAGCATATGCGTCCAACAACAATATACTAACAAAGTAAATAGAAGGGTTGAAATGGGTTCCTTACATCCCCTCTCCCTTAGAAAAAGCTTTGTCCTCAAATCTTTAGATGTGGAAATTGATGCAGAATTGGACGGAGTGGTTCCCCTATAGCATCTTCGGGTTTCATTTTGGGCCAATAATGCCTTTTGAGTTCCAAGAGGATTGCTTTGAATGCTGAAGAAGAACCATATCAGTTGTGTGAAAAGTGCACTCTTAACGGTGCTGAGCGGCTTCTTGTTTCTATCGAATTCTTGCCATGTGAAGATTGTCCTGCAGAATGAGAAGAATCTAATCTCAGTTTCGAAGAACTGAGTCAATTGCCTGAATTGGGGAGCTGCTGAGGGTGTATGGAAGAAGAACTGGCAATGCCTATCCATAGACTGCTTCATATGGTGTCCTTGTAGATGTGGTATTGTACCACTGGAGCGCTTCTAGGAAATCCATATAAATAGTTGTCCAAATCTGTGTAGGGATGGGAAAGGGTTCAAGCAGTCCTGAAAGGAGTGTCGTTTCACCCTTGTTGACCTGGAAAGTATCACGGTCAACCACCATCTATTGAATTGGCATTTTTAGTCCCTTCCAAAAGAAGTTACATTGTTACTGGTCACACTTTTGGAGGAACCCAGAGTGCCCTGCCGATGAAGAAGCATGTAGTTCATAGAAGAGATAGCCCTGTAGAACATATTGCAACCAGTTTGGAACAAGCAGTGAAATAGCTATAAGAGAAACTGGTGTGAAATTGCCCACATAAGATCCAAAGAGATGATGTAAACCTCACTATGAAAGAATTTAGGAAGAAGAGAGAAGCAATAGAACATAGATCCAATAGAGGCAGAATAATTACACACATTACATTAATCAGAATAGTAACCGGGTAAATATACAATGCTGAGTATGAGGATTCGAATTCACTAGGTGTAATTCGAATTATCCTTCATGCACAGATCCATAATCAGTGGAGAGTCATCAGTGCCAAACTAGGAGTCTATCTCATCATCGGTGAAGTCATCAATGCACAAGTAGTGATCAACCGGGAGTCAAACTGAGTCTAACTGAGTGTGGCTGGTGTAACTGGCACATGGAAGCACTGATATAGTGAAGGAGACTCTGTGGGGGGCGCTCATGGAGCTAACTGGAGTCAAAACAGTCTATCTAGTCACACTGGAGGTCCAAAAGAGTGATAAGGTCAGTTAGGAGTCAGTTAATCCTTAAATCAAGGAAGAACTGAAGATAACTGAACTAAACTGGACTGGTAGGTGAAGAAGGGCGCCCTTATCATGCAATAACTGAAAAGAGGGCGCACTAAGCTCTAGGAGAGCTAAGAATGATCCGAGAGAAGCTCCTGGGGCTAGTTTGGCAAGGGCTAGGTGCTGGTGCTGCAAACCCTAATTGCATGCAAAACCCTAATTGCATGCAAAACCCTAAGTTTGCATGCAGGACTGAAAATGTCAGAAATGTTAGAAGGACTAGGATGGAGTATAGGAATATCCTAACACCCCCCCTTAATCCATCCTGGGCCCTGGTAACTAGGACCAAAGGTCACCCATACAATCAATGAAATGATAAAAAGAATACTGCCTTTTCTTTTTCTTTTTTTTTCTTTTTTTTTTGTGTTTTTATATTTTTGAATAACTCAAGGAGCCATTACTCTAAGCAGAAAAGAAGCAATCTTTCATCAGTGAAAACTTTGCAAAGAGACTTGGTAAGCTAATCCTCTGTAAAGTGTGAATGCAAGTGCTAGAGAATGTGTTGAATGTAGCAAGTCTTTCAGGAACCTTTTCTGTCACTGGAGCGAATGTATCATGATGAGTTTTCCCAAGGAATGGAAGAGTAAACCCCATCATCATGCTGAATCTCTCATGGAGAGGTGGATGGCATAATGCAAGGTTAGCATGCTGCTGAAGTCTAGTAGTTCTGTAAGCAAATACATCATCAACTGTGTTCTTAGTAGTAGCAAGGACTGTGTGAGAACATATTTCTCTTGAATCTGGACTAAGAATAGGTGTTGGTTCTGAATCTTCTTGAACTATGATCTCAACATCAAAATCTTGATCTTCTTCCTCACTAGAATAGGAGTCACTGGAAGAGAAGTCACTGTGATCCTCATCAGAATCTGAAGGGATAGTTGGAGAGAAGGGCATGAAGTGGGAGAACTCATATGCCTTTGAGGCATGATTAGCAATCCCATTCGCTATAACCTTTCCAGTGGAGATTTCTGTAATTTCTACTGTGTCTGGACCAAAAATCACTTGTTTTGGAGATCCTGTATGAGTCATTTGATATACTGATAACAAGTTAGCTGTAAGAGAAGGAACAAATAAGAAATTTTTGAACTTACCATGCTCCATATGAACTGTACCCAAACCTTTGGCAGAAATCTGAGAGTTGTCTCCCATGTGAATGGTAGGCCCATCTTGGAGATCCAAAGAGGAGAAGGATTCTTCTTGTGCCATCATGTGGTTGGAAGCTCCAGAATCTATGAGGAGAGCTTTTGTCTTTGAAAAACCAGCCATCAATGCATGACAATCATCAGATCCACTTCCAGAATCAGACATCTTTGCTTCTTTTGGAACAACAATTTGGTTTTGTTCAAGAAGCTTGGTTAGAAGATCAATCTTCTTATGCATGCAGGCATGCTCAGGATGGTTTCCTCTCTTGCAGTAGGTACAATTTGGTCTCTTTTGTTTGTCATTCTTGGATCTTGAAGGTTTCTTTCCTTTGCCTTTTTGTCCCCCTTTATCATTCGCTCCACTTGATTCACCAGCCAACAGAGCTAGATCTCTGGAGGTTTTGATGGCACCCATTTGAAACAGTTTGTTCTCTTCTTGAGTGAGAGCCTCGATGAAGTCACTTAAGGTGGGAAACTTCCATCCAGGGATGGACATTCGAACAGAATGAAAGGTAGATACAAAGATAGAAAATTGAGTTCCAAGTTTGCTCAATATAGAGAGTATCAATTGCTCATCACTTTTAGTGATGCCACATTGCTTGCAATGCAAAACCAAATTCTGAAATTTGGAGAAGAAATCTTGAATGCTCTCGAAATTGCTAGGTTGAAGGGCAACCAATTCATTCTCAAGAATGTAGCCTCTCAGTTCGTCTTGTTTGCCAAAAAGACTCCTCAATTTTATCCATAAATCATATGGAGACTTCAATCCATCAGCATGAAACAATAGATCATCAGAAATATGAAGGCATATGAATCCAAAGGCTTCATCCATTTTGTTTAGGTGCTTGACTCTCTTTTCAGCTTGATGTGGTATGACATCTTTTTCTTCAACTATTCTAGTAAACCCTCTTGATCGCAAGAGTATTATCATCTTCATTTTCCATTCGAAATAATTGAAAGGAGTGAGAAGTATAGAAGAAGGATCATTCGAATTGCTCATCTTGATTGCTTGAACAAGTGCAAAATAGAAGCTACTGAATCTGCTGCTACAACTGCTGGAACTTCAAAATACCTGCAAAAAACTCTCAAGAATGGAGGTAGAATATACTCTCAAGGCTCTGATACCATGTGAAATTTCCCACATAAGATCCAAAGAGATGATGTAAACCTCACTATGAAAGAATTTAGGAAGAAGAGAGAAGCAATAGAACATAGATCCAATAGAGGCAGAATAATTACACACATTACATTAATCAGAATAGTAACCGGGTAAATATACAATGCTGAGTATGAGGATTCGAATTCACTAGGTGTAATTCGAATTATCCTTCATGCACAGATCCATAATCAGTGGAGATTCATCAGTGCCAAACTAGGAGTCTATCTCATCATCGGTGAAGTCATCAATGCACAAGTAGTGATCAACCGGGAGTCAAACTGAGTCTAACTGAGTGTGGTTGGTGTAACTGGCACATGGAAGCACTGATATAGTGAAGGAGACTCAGTGGGGGGCGCTCATGGAGCTAACTGGAGTCAAAACAGTCTATCTAGTCACACTGGAGGTCCAAAAGAGTGATAAGGTCAGTTAGGAGTCAGTTAATCCTTAAATAAAGGAAGAACTGAAGATAACTGAACTAAACTGGACTGGTAGGTGAAGAAGGGCGCCCTTATCATGCAATAACTGAAAAGAGGGCGCACTAAGCTCTAGGAGAGCTAAGACTGATCCGAGAGAAGCTCATGGGGCTAGTTTGGCAAGGGCTAGGTGCTGGTGCTGCAAACCCTAATTGCATGCAAACCCTAATTGCATGCAAAACCCTAATTGCATGCAAAACCCTAATTTTGCATGCAGGACTGAAAATGTCAGAAATGTTAGAAGGACTAGGATGGAGTATAGGAATATCCTAACAACTGGGTCATAAAATGTGCAAGAAGGAGCATCTGCCACCAAATTTTCCTTACCCTTCTTGTAAGTGATCGCATAGTCATAACCCATGAGGTGGATAACCCATTTCAGGTGTGTTGGGGAAGAGACACATTGTTCCAAGAAAATTTTAAGACTTTGGAGAGCAGTCTTGATGCAGAAATAATTTCCTAATAGAGATGGCTGCCACGTCACTACTCCATGCAAAATAGCCATCATTTCCTACTGAGATGTAGACGTGGCTAAATGCTTACCAAAAATGTCTCTTGAAGGCGGAAAGCCCATTTCTGTAGAAAAGACACCTACATATATATCCAAGGAAGTAGTGGAGACTATTGATGGGTGCATCTGAATGGAATGGAGCTGAGCAATGACACCATGTGAATTCTTCTTAAGGATCTTTTCCAGGCGATGTGAACTGATGATGTGGAGAGACCCTGGTTGTAAGCCCGTAAATTTGTGTTGTGTCCCATTGACTGAAAACTGCATCAAAAGTTCATCAAAATCCGATAATATCGGGCCAGGTGTGCGTAACCATTGAACGCCCAAAACCACATCACATCCGCCTAAGGACAAGGAAAACATGTCAAAGCATAGGTTATAATATTCTAGAGAGATATGCACATTGTGACACTTCCCCTTGCAAGGTGAGGTGCCTCCATTGGCAACCATGACTTCAAAGTTGGAGCAAGGATGGACAAAACAATCAGCCTGGTTGGCGATCTAGGGGTCAATGAAGTTATGAGTGCTACCAGAATCAATGAGTGTTGTAAGAGGAAGCTTCTTGAAATAATCCCTGACCCGCATTGTTTGGGGGGTGGTGACACCATATAAAGCATGGATAGATATCTCTGGTTGTTCATCTTGAGATGGGGGGTCAATAGGAGGCTCCTAAATGTCGACCTGAGCATCCATTGTATCTAGAACTTCTTCACCAATTTTAGAGGCAGGCGGAGAATCCATATCCAAGAGATAGAGCTTTTGTTGAACACATCTATGTCCCCGAGTGAATTTCTCATTACAATTGTAACAAATCCCTTTTTCTCTGCGTTCCTGCATCTCTGTTTCAGACAAATGCTTGATAGGAGTTGGTCGAGTTGTTAGCGGAATGGGAGGTTGTTGAGAACCCATATTTTGGAAGGAAGCAAAAGTGGGTTTGGAGCATTGTTGGGATGCAATCTTGTCTTCTTCCAACTTATCTAACCCTAGGACTTCCATCATTGTGTTGGGATAGAACATTTTAACCTCTGATCGGATTTCATCCTTAAGACCACTGATAAAACAACTCCTGTAGAATTCATCAGACAAGCCTTCTATGTGATTGTCTAGTTTCTCAAATTTTGTCTGATACTCTCTCACAATGCCACTTTGAAGGAGT
The DNA here is from genome assembly GCA_027924585.1 of Larix kaempferi. NCBI lineage: Eukaryota > Viridiplantae > Streptophyta > Pinopsida > Pinales > Pinaceae > Larix > Larix kaempferi. The sequence goes on from BSBM01001879.1 coordinate 10,059,594, forward strand.
TTAGTGAGTGCTTCGGTGAAGTCATCAAAAGTACTAGGACCAAATCGTTGCAAAAGGAGTTGGCAAAGATCTGTCCATTTTGGCTCGTCATGAACCTTGATGTACCAACGGTACCATTGAAGGGCTTCCTGTTCCAAATGAAAGGATGCAAGTGGAACATTTTGGACATCAAAAGTATTATGTAGATTGAAATACTATTATGCATGATAGACCCATCCAGTCGGATCAGTACCATTGAAGCGAGGAAATTCAAGCTTCAGACCACGGAAATTGTTGGAAGAAGAGAACCCAGTGGCTACAAAAGATTCTTGCTATTGGTTATTGTTCATGGTTGAATGTTGAAGATGGAGGATGAGAAATTTTTCATCTAGATCTTGGAGTTTGGTTTGGATGGCTGCAAGTGCTTCCTCCATGGTTTTTTCTCCTGCGTAGGTGACAACCATAACCAGGAGTTTTTTTTTTTTTTTTTGGGGGGGGGGGCGGGTGGATGGATAGAAAAACACAAACAAAAGCTTATTTAGTAAAGGGAAATTTGGATTTGGGAAAAACACGGAGGGGTAATTGGGGTTTGACTAGGTTTTGGACACTTTCTGATGGACACGGAAGCAAAAAAAAGGGATTTTAGAAGTGGGGTGAAAGAATGAGAAAATTTGGCAGAGAGGGACAAAGAAGCAGAATTAAGAAAGGAACTCGGTGGAAAAATTTGAAGGCGATTGGGTGAAATCCGAAGAAGTTATGGGAAACCCTAAAAATAGACAAATGTGGGATTTTAGGCTTTGGGAAGTGGAATTTGGGATAGGGTCCTCAAGAATGAAATATGCAGAATGGGATTATAGGGGTGTCAGTGAAGTTTCACGAAAAATAGAGTGAAAACAAGGGACATATGGCCAAAAAACAATTTTTATTTATTTTTTTTTTTTTCTTTCAGGAATGGATCTACAATGGCGTGGAAGAGATCTGAAACAGATAGATATGCAATGGCGCAGAAGGGATCTGAAATAGATAGATCTACAACGGCATGGAAGTGATCGAAAATAGAGGGATCTGAAATGATGCCGACTAGATAAAAAACGGATGGATCTGAAATAGATCTGAAACGGTTGGATCTAGAATGACTTTCAGAATGGATCTAAAACGGTGCGACAATAGTTCAGCTGAAAATAGATATGGACCCCAAGTATGTGCGCCTTCCTAACAGTTCAAGGGTTTTCACTTGGCCACCAATGCTGTCTGGCGACTTGCGTATTGGGGCAATACCTCTTACTCCATGGCTTAGGTAAAACTGATAATTGCTTTGCCACAAACGACACTTCTTGGTTTACCTCACAGGTCGGAACTAGTCAATCAGGTAGGGGTCATTGCCCTTTTCGCTGGCAGGTCCTCTCAATGGGCCAGCTACTTTGGGGTTCCTGTGGTACTCCTCACAATGAGTTTTAGGGCTTATGCCCAAGTACTCTCCACAGTTAAGCGAATAGGGATTATTCCCAGATCCAAACCTGCAACAGATGCGAAAAAAAAAAATTGGCAAAAATTTCACCTAGCGAGGCCAAGAAAGTGCTCTGATACTAGATGTGAAGAACCTGCAACAATAATTAATGAGAATACATGGGACAACAGAAATAAAAAAACTCAGAATCACTTTTATATTGATCACAGGCCACTTCGAGGGGGCAACCTCCTTTGAGCAAGCTCAATACAAATAACTTCAAGGTGCCTTCATAGGCCTCAACACACACTTATATACTAAGTCTAGGTGCCAATACTATTGGTCAAAACCATGGGCCAATACAAACTATGGATCAACAATATTATGGATGACTTACAAAGCATATGCGCCAAACAACAATAACACAACTATGGATCAACAAATACTACAGGACGATTTACAAAGCATATGCGTCCAACAACAATATACTAAAAAAGTAAATAGAAGGGTTGACATGGGTTCCTAACATCCTCATATGTCGGTTCCAATGTAGTGGAATCATACACTTCTTCAAAAGTTGTGTCACCATTTCCAAGAGGCAACTCAAGTTCCTCTTCCACCACATCAAGTGCTTGGATCTCATCAATCTCATCTTCAAACATATCAAGCACATGCAAATTTCCATGTTTTTCATGATCTACCATGTCATGAGAATCCTCCAAGCAATCTACCATATGACAATTTGAAACATAGGAGGAAGAACAAGTATATTGCAACCTTTCAAGAAGTTGCTTATTTTGAATTTTGAGTTTATGAATATCCTCATTATTCTTCAAGTATGCATCATGTAAAAATTCATTAAACTCAACCAAATTGTTTCTATCAAAAAGCAAAGACATGAAATTACCTTTCATGTTGCACATTACTATTTGAATCTTCTCCATGTCTTCAAGGAAGGATGGATACTTAAATGAAGAAAATTTCCAACAAGAATTTGGCACTAATGCTTTATTGTCATGGAGAACTCTAAGGGTGTCTTGGATCTTCTTGTCATTCATCTCTATTGACCCTTCAAGAAAAAGAGGCTCTTGCAAATGAGCCTCCTCATCTTCTTCCTTCTTGCTTGGACCAACTTCATGAAGCTCAAGTGGTGATGGGGAAGTTGATGTTGGTTCTTCTTCAACTGCTACAAGGTATTCATTTTCATGATTAATGGAACTTTGTATTGAAGCAACACTTTCAAAAGTGATATCTATGTCACCAACATAGAGGTGTGAGCACCCATTAGTAGGTACTCCTTCCTAGTTCAAGCGTCCATCAGTAGATGCTCTTTGATTCATGTCCAAGGTAGACTATGTCTCTAAATGATCTTCAATATTTTCAATAGAGTATTCTTAATGCTCATGTGATGTCTCTTCATATTTTTCAGTCACTTGGGAGTGAACTTCGATCCTCTTCATGTACCACTTCTTCTACTTCACCTATTTTAGAACTAGGTGGTTCATAGGTCTCCTCCTTTTCACTCACAGATATATGATTTTCTCTCCAAGATCTTTTGCAAGAAGGGAATAGAACTTTCTTTACTAACTCCACATATTCATTTTTGGGCCTATTTTCAAACACCCAATCAACAAAATATTCAAAAGGAGGGGCCTTTTGTGTAACTCCCTTATACACATCAAGATATGCCTAATATTGTTTGGGCAAGGCTTTACATGTTGCTCTCAATCTTTGTAATTCATGCATAGAATTATCCATTGGTAGTGTGACACACTCATCTTAATAATACATAGGGTCATAATAATAGCCTTAATTCCTTATGAAATTGTAATAAGTGCTACATGATGGCACCTCTTTCTCATACCATTCAAATTCTCCTTCATATTGTTCACAATCATCTGCATACTGCTCATAAGCATTGTACTCATAGGATTCATCATAATAGTAAGACATGGCTGAAAGTTAGTCTTAAATATATGATATCAATGCACAGGTGCAAGGAACATGCTCTGATACCACTGTAATGTCCCCAAATTGAAAATTTTCCCAATTTGTCCAATTTTAGAACCATGGACTAGTGAAGCTCCAAACTATCCCAAATGATCCCAAACGGTTTCGGATTATGTCCAGAGTGGATTGAGGTGTATTAGGACACCCTAAATCATCTATTATATTCTTGTAAACCTCCTAATTTCTTAGAAACTTGCATTTACAATTAGAGAATGAAAGGAAAAATTATTAGGAAAATCGATGTTGAAACCCCCAAGGGTAGATGGCTCCAAAAGACTCCTAAGGAATTTGAATTGGGACTGAGAGTGTTTGAAGGTTATTAAGACATAAAAATTATTCTGATAGGTTCTTGGAAACTCTCAAAAGACTTCTACAACATTCATTTGTAATCAAGAGAAAATAGGGAATTTACTAGTAATTTCGGGGTTCAAACCCCCAAGGATACAGGTCACTAATGAATTCCCAAATGCAATACTAACCTACCAAATTTTAGAACAGAGACATGAAATATTTATAGGAATTCAATGGGAATCCAAATGAATCATTAATCAGATCCTAAATTCTGCTGCAACTCCCATAAATTAGAGATTGGTAAACATGTTTTCACATAGGGGGAAATGCTAGAAAAACTCCACAACTTGCTATGAAATTTGAGATAATTGTTCCAACGACTTGTATAATGTTCATGATACTTATTTAGTACATTAATGGCTCTCCATACATAAATAAAATCACATATGTTGATGTTAATTTTAGCCTAAATTCACAAGCAAGATCACTGAAAGAAACACAATCACAAGATAGACAAAGACTTACTCTGGGAAACCCTCATGGGGTAGAAAACCCAGGAAAGATTTCCTCAATATAGATAATCAACCAATAAAAGGATGTAGTCCCCAAACAAGAGCTCCTTCTCCTCCTATGCAGATCTCTCTCTCTCCTATGCACAATACACAAATGAGTGAATGAGTGATAAATGAGGAACACACCTCCTCTATTTATACTCATCTTCTAACTGACTTTTAACCCTAACGGGGCCGACCTCTCCTAAGAGATTCTAATAAACCCTAAACAACTAACTCAGGGCCCACCTCACATGGGATATCTAATAACCCTAGTTACCACATTCTCTCGGAGGAATAAACATCTCCGGATATACAATAGGGTCTCTATGGAGGAATGGAACATCTCCGGAATAAAAAGTACAAATATAATATTCTTAGAAGTTACAATATTTCAACACTCCCACTTAATGAGAAGGATATTATAACAACATCTGCAGGAGCAAGGATTCATCGACTACATGATACATGATACATCTATAAATCATTGGAATATTTCTTCATACATCATCAGTAACTCAAACAGTTACTGGAATATCTTCAAGATATTGAATACTGAAACATCAACATCTTTAGTACTAAGCCTTCATCTTCTGCAGTACTCAAACATCTACAACAACATCATCATTTGGATCTCTCGATTGATAGCCTCATCATCTGGATCTCTCGATCAACAACATCATCATCTGGATCTCTTAATCAACAGCCTCATCATCTGGATCTCTCGATCAATAACCTCATCATCTGGATCTCTCGATCAACAGCCTCATCATCTGGATCTCTCAATCAACAGCCTCATCATCTGGATCTATTGATCAATAGCCTCATCATCTGTATTTCTCGATCAACATCCTCATCATATGGATCTTCTTATCAACAACATCATAGTAGCATACTCTACAACACACATGATCCAATTACAGGATGGTCAATCCCTCTCAATTTAGGACATAAGTCCAAGGATGATGCAATCCTGTCACGTACATTTTGAACCAACCGTTCAGGAATGATGCAATCCCATCACATACATTTTGAACCAAGTGTTCAGGGATGATGGAATCCTCTCACGTATATTTTGAACAAAGGGTTCAGGGATGATGCAATCCTCTCACATACATTTTGAACCAACTATTCAGGGATGATGCAATCCCATCACGTACATTTTGAACCAAAGGTTCAGGGATGATGCAGTCCTCTCACGTACATTTTGAACCAAACATTTAGGGATGATGTAGTCCTATCACGTATATTTTGAACCAAACATTCAGGGACGATGCAGTCCTCTCACGTACATTTTGAACCAAACATTTAGGGACGATGTCGTCCTCTCACATACATTTTGAACCAAACGTTTAGGGACGATGCCGTCCTCTCACATACATTTTGAAAAAAATGTTCAAGGATGATGCATTCCTATCACATACATTTTGAACTAAATGTTCAGGGACGATTCAGTAGTATCACGTACATTTTGAACTAAATGTTTAGGGACGATGCAGTCCTATCATGTACATTTTGAACTAAACGTTCAGGGACGATGCATTCCTCTCGTCTACTTAGATAAAGTCTAAGGACCACACATCAACCTAATATTCGGAATAAGTAACCTCATCATCGACCTCATCGTCAGAATAGGTAACCTCATATAGTATTCTCATCAATACAGGTATCCTCATCATCAATACAAGTATCCACATCATTGAACTTACCATCGATGCATGCAATCTCATCATCAACAACCATATCACTCCCCCTTTCGAGGAGGGTCCTTCTGAACTACACCAAGCTTGTCTTGGAAATACTCAAACTTTACTCGAGATAGAGGTTTGGTCAATATATCAACAACTTGTTCGTTAGTGCTCACATACTTGAGCTTGATAGCTCATTTATGCACTATATCTTGTATATAAAAATATCGGATCTCTATGTGCTTTGACTTATCATGGAACATTGGGTTCTCTATCATCTTGATACAACTCTGGTTGTCACATAGGATCACAGTGGCGTCCATATCTAAGTCAAATAATCCTGATAATAGATTTCGAAGCCATATCGTTTCACAACTAGCAGAGTAAGAAGCAATATCTTTCGCTTCAGTTGTGCTGAGAGCCACACTAGATTGCTTCCTGCTAAACCATGAGATCATGGCAGATCCCAGACAATAACATCCTCACGATGTTCTTTTCCTGTCTGATACACTTCCTGCTCAATCAGCATTTGTGTATCCATACAATCTGAAATCATGATCTCTACGATAACATAGACCAAAGTCTATTGTACATTTTAGGTACCTCATCACATACTTTGCAACAATCATGTGAACACATCTAGGTTCTACTACATACTGACTCAAGGTGTTCACAGCAAAGCACATATCTGGCCTGGTATTTTTCAGATACATCAATGACCCAATAATCTGTCTATACAGAGTCATATCCACTAACTCCGATGAGTCATCAGCTAATAGCTTCAAGTTGGAATCCATGGGAGTGGCCATGGCTTTGCATTCCGACATATCAAATATTTTCAAGATTTCTACTGCATACTTTCCCTGGTTGAGAAAGATTCCTTCTGGCCCTTGCCATACTTCCAGACCTAGGAAGTAATGCATCAATCCAAGATCTTTCATCTCAAACTCTGTAGAGAGCTTCTTCTTGCACTTGATAATTTGTTTCTCATTTCCATTAAGAAATAGATCTCCACATATAGCAACAATATGACAAGCTCATCATTCATAACTTTGAGATAAAGATTAGGATCAACTTTACTTTTGGTAAAGCCCAAGCTTGTCAAGAAACTGTCAATTCTTCCATACCAAGCTTCGGGAGCTTGTTTCAACCCATACAAGGCCTTCTTCAGTTTTCATACGTGGGTTCTTCTATCTTCAACCTCAAATCCTTGTGGTTGTTCTATGTACACTTCCTCCTCAATCACACCATTCAAGAAAGCTGTCTTCACATCCATCTGGTGTAATTCCCACTTCATCATGGATGCAAGTGCCGTTATGGTTCTAATGCAAGTGTACCTTGCAACTGGTGCAAATGTCTATTCATAGTCAATTTCCTCTTTCTAAGAGAATTCTCTGGCTACAAACCTTGTCTTATACTTTTCAATGCTAGCATCTGCAACATGCTTTATCTTGTATATCCATTTGGAGGATACCACACTCTTGTCCTTTGGCTTGGGAAATATATCGGAAACATCACTCTTCATTATTTACTGGTATTCCTCTATCATTGCCTCTACCCACTCTTTCTTATGAGATGCGTCTTCATAAATAGTGGGTTCTTGATCTACAAGATCACACATCAAAGCCATATAGCTAGAGAATGACTTTGGTTTCTTTCTCACTCTAGTGGAGCCTTCAAGAACCCCATACTTTTAAGCTCCTAGTATAATGTCTCTTTCCCATGCTGGATTTCTCTTTCTTGATATGTTTATGGCAGGGGGTTCTTGTGGTTCTATCATGTCATGATCTTCAGGTGTTATATCTTCAGGGGTGGGTGTAGCCTTTGTAATTCTGGAAGGTGCATTTTCCTCATATACTTCTTCATACTAGCACTTCCTAGATCTCTTGAGAGCTTCCTCTTCATCAAATGTCACATCTGTACTTATTTCCATATGATGGAATCCTAGGATGAATGTTCTAAACGCTTTGGATGCTTCATAATATCCAACAAATATTCCCTTCTTCCCAAAAGGATCCAACTTAGTTCTCTTTTCTTTTGGAATGTGAATGTATACTGGGCATCCAAATATCTTGAGGTGACTTACCTCAGCTTCATCCTTGTGAACACTTCTTCTGGGGTCTTGAAATCAAGAGAACTATGAGATAGTCTATTCTGCACATAGACTGTTGTCCTAGCTGCTTCAGCCCATAGATACATAGGTAGGTCTAGATCATGTATCATTGTCTTTACTTCTTCCATAATGGTTCTATTGTTTCTCTCCGCAACACCATTTTTTTTAGGACTGTAGGGAGTGGTTAGTCCCCCCTTAATTCCAGCTTCTTTACAAAAGACTTCAAAATCCTTTGAAGTGTATTCTCCACCATTATCTATCCTAAGTATCTTGATCTTCTTTTCCAAACGATTTTATATCAAGGCTTTGAATTCCTTGAATTTTCCAAAGACTTCATCTTTTCCCTTTAGGAAATGTATCCAAGTCTTTCTTGAGTAGTCATCAAGGAATGTAAGGTAATATTCATATCCACTCAAGGATGTGGAGGGGTATAGGTCCACATACATCTGAATGAATCAATTCCAAAGTACTTTTAGTCTTTGTTTCACTCTTTGGAAATGGGTTCTTGATATTCTTCCCTTTTGCACATCCTTTGCATGTGTCATCATGATCAATCTTTAAATTTGGTAGTCCTATGAATACCTTTCTCACATGAAATAGTGCTTTGTAGTTGATGTGAGCAAGTCTCCTATGCCATATCTCACTTGGGCTAGTGGTTTCATGAACAAGGGAAGCTTCTGGATGACCCTTGAGTTTGTATAGACCTCCTTCTTCTTCACCAATAAGAATTGCATCCTCAATTGATTTTCCTTTGGGCCACATGCGTACTTGTCCATCTATGAATGCAACCCTATAACCTTTCTTATCTAAAGCTGAGATAGAAAGAAGGTTCTTCTTCAAACCTGATACATATAATATTTCCTTCATCTTCAATGGAGTTGCAGAATCAAGCTTGTAGCTTGCTTCAACAATTCCTTTGATGGGATATTGATAGTCATCTTCTAAAGATACCTTCTGTGGAGAGGTCTTTTCTTCAAGTTTTGAAAGAGTCTTCTTTTGTCCTGTCATGTGCTTTGAAGCACAACTATCAATAAGCCATGTATCTTCTCCAGGTGTTACAGACCCAGAGAGTGTAGAGAATAGAACATGCTCCTCTTAATCTTTATCTTCTATTCTAGTTCTTTTCTTTTGAGGCATTTCCTCTTCTTATTCTTCACTATCAACTTCTGCTAGATGTGCTTGATGTCTTTTATGATGAATACCCTTCTTCTTCTTTGAAGCACAATTTCTAGTAAGGTGCCCCAACTTGTGACAACTGTAACATTGAAATGAGGAGAGATCTCTTCCTGAAATTGCTCCTCTTCTCTTTTGAAACCTATGTGGAGGTTGAGACTCCTTGTGGTTTCCCTTCTTGAAGTTTGATTGACTTCTTCTCCTCTTGGTATGAGTGGCCAATGCTTGGTCATCTTCTTTGAGTAGTGCTTCTCTATTGGCTACTCTAGCTTCTTCTTGAATGCAATCCTCCCATACCACATCAAACTTCATACATTCTTTTCTTGCACACATGGTTTGAATGAATGACTCCCAAGGTCTAGTGAGACCATTGAGTGCAGTCATGACTAGTTCATATTAATCAAGGGTGTCTCCAATGGCTTCTAGTTGTTCCTTGAACTGGGAGACCCTTGTGAAACAATCCTGAATAGATTCTCTTTTATTCATTTTGGTATTCTTCAATTGAGTTCTCAAATTCCTCTTTATGTTAATGTTCCTTCCTTCATACATTATGCCTGGGGCATCATACATTTCCTTTGGGGTCTTCTTGGATGCCACTTAGGGAATCAAGTTGTCCTTGATAGAATCAACAATGATTCTCTTTCCCCTAATCGACTCCTTTTTATACTTTTTTTTGGCTTCATCTTCCTTAGGTTCTGCAACCTCATATTTGATATATTGGGCAAGATCATTCTCTTCAAGAATGAGACCAATCCTATATTTCCATGCCCGAAAATTCTCTATACCCTCTAGCTTGTCTTCAAGCTTAGTGCTTAGAGCCATCTTATCCAGAAGGTCACAGAAATTGAAGTTTCTCAAAAGATAGAATAAGACTTACTAGGATATGTGCTTGATTGAATTGAGATGACTGATGAACTCTGCTTCTAGAAACTTCAACTTTTCAACCTTCAAATATGATCAACAACTTTCAGATCTACAACAAAATTTCTAGTTTTTTGGTTCGTACTTTTTCTGGTTTACTGGTGCATAGGTGCGTAGTTTTTCTGGTTTTTTGGTTTTCTAGTCTAGAAGTCAAACTAGGGTTTGACAAAGCCCAGGGTTCTACCCACTCAAAAAGTTCTATCTAGGGATCTGAAATTCGATTTTTAGGAGGAGCATCTAGCCATGCTCTTAGAATCCAAAAATTCCAACTTTTGTAGAAACCCTAATTTTCACCGGAGGAGGAGAGAGAGGTATTTTCATCTTGTGAAAGATGTCCTATTCAGGATTGCTCTGATACCATGTTAAGTTTATCCTAAATTCACAAGCAAGATCACTAAAAGAAACACAATCATAAGATAGACAAAGATTTACCCTGGGAAACCCTCATGGGGTAGAAAACCTAGCAAAGCTTTCCTTAATATAGATAATCAACCAATACAAAGATGTAGTCCCCAAACAAGAGCTCCTTCCCCTTCTATGCATATCTCTCTCTCTCCTATGCGCAATACACAAGTGAGTCAATGAGTGATAAATGAGGAACATGCCTCCTCTATTTATACTCATCTTCTAACTGACTTTTCACCCTAACTGGGCTGACCTCTCCTAAGAGAGTCTAATAACCCCTAAACAGCTAACTCAAGGCTGACCCCCCATGGGAGATCTAATAACCCTAGTTACCACATTCTCTCAGAGGAATAAACATATCTAGATATACAATAGCGTCTCTACAGAGGAATGGAACATCTACAAAATAATAAAGTAAAAATATAATATTTTTAGAAGTTTCAATATTTCAATAGTTGACTGAAACAAAATCAAAACTAAGAAACTCCAATCTCTCGCAACTAGATATTGGGGAAAATGGCTCGAATCTCTTCCTTGAATGTAAATATCACTTGAAATACATAATGTTTCGATCTGTGGCTCTCATGATATTATTATTATAGAGATATATATCAGCTAACATGTCCACGAAGTCTAAATATCAGTCCTTCACTAACTATGTGCAACCACAAGTGTGCTATGCAAAAGCTATGGGGGAAAATGGCACCATTCATACATAGTTTGGCATTTTTACATGTTTTTACTTGGATATTATACCTAAGGTTCATATTAGCATAAAATATATAGTTCAGAAATCAAATTACAAATAAATTTGGCCCCGTGGACTTCCACAAAGATATCAGCATCTCACCATGTGCGCCCTTCCTCCTAGAGCAAGAATATAGAGAGAAAATTGGAAGAGATGTGGGAGAAAGTTGAAGAAGAAGAGATCACGAGCAGCCATGTATCTTCAACCTAAAACAAATGAATCCATTGTAGCTCCAAATGAAAGGTCTGAATGGCCTCTTCAATTTCCAATTAGTATGGGAATCTTTCACCCTCAAAATTGGTACTAAAGCAAGTAGAGTAAACACTCTAGTAGCATGGACAAGTTATGCTCTCCAATTTGCAAAATGAGAAATGATCAAAATATGCTATCTTTCTTTGTTCTTGTCTTTTGTAAACTTCCCAAAGGCCTCCTTATCTTTAATTCCATCCAAGAGACTCATCCAAACTTGAGTTAGGGAGAGATTCTAATGTGTGCCACTTGTCCAACAATTCCTAGTCTCCATCTTCCATCAATTCGAATGGGGAAGATTCTTGGATGCCCTAACTCCCTTGTGCGCCCTATTGGAGGCTTTTTTTATCCTTGACATTTCATATATGTCATATGTCAGCAATCAGGTCTTAAATTTTTCATAGGTGTCATAGAATATTCATCATTGTTTGCATAGGAGTTGGGGAATCTCGCTCCAAGTGTCACAATTCTTCTAAGATGCCTCTTCCTCTTCCATGGGAGTTACTCTTCCACTCCAATTCGACCTTACATGATCTATTCCATGAATAATACCTCTTAAACTTCCCCAAGTATGTTTCCCTTCATCTTGAAGTCAAATTGGTGATAGAATCATGCTAAGTGTAGTGGGGAATCTTGCCACATGTGCGTCCCACAACCTCTTATGTGCCCTCATGATCGAATGCAACCTTATTTATTATTATTATTATTTAATTGACCCATTTAATGTGAATTTTTAAGTCTATGGTCATTTTGGGTCTTGTAGCTCCTTTACTCCAACTTTAATGCTTCCACCCCCAACCTAGGGAACTAGTCATTTTCCTCCATGATAGTTCATTTGGATGGGAAGATTACAAACTTTAAATTGGGAGTTTTCTCTTAATGTGAACCACCTTGTCCATTTGGATCTAATTTTACATTATTACTAACTTGGACATCATTCTTGGAAATTATTTGACCCTTAGCACCAATTTGACAACTATCATGAGTATGGCCAAGTGGCTTAGGCCATTGTGACCTAGTGCAAAATTTGGGGACATGACATTCAAGGCATGGTTGTAAGTATTTTCCTTCATTGATTTATAATGAAACAATACATTCTCTTTCCCATAAATATATATATTATGTGATATAAATATTTAGAGTATTTCTCCTTAACTATTTGCTTAGATCCTATCAATAGTACATTGTTTCTTTCACTTTTGTTGTTTTGTGTTATCTCCATATACAAATCATCATCCAAAACAAAGGAGCTAGAAGGCACAACTAGAGAGGATGAAATTCAAACACAAGGTATGATATCTATTCACTATTGAATACTTTGATTGTATGATATAGGGAAATTTGTGTATCCTGTCATGTTTTGTTATAGATTTGAACCATTCAAACTAGGGAATTCAGTATTTGTCTACATTGACCAAATAATCCATAAACAAAAATGGATGTGGGATTCAATTGATATTGATTTAGAAGGAAATTTTTATATTCAAATTCTTGATTGTTAGAATATTCCATTCAGTTACACTAGATGCCATATTCATGATCATCTAGTGTTAGACTATCCACGACCATTTGGAAGAAAGATATGGAGGAAGAAATATATTTGAGATGGAGAGATCATGTGGGTTCATGAGTCTCATATTAAGAAGGTTATATATACTTACTAAGGCCAAGGGAGTCAAAGTGAAGAAAGATGAAGGTATGAGAAATCTGCTAGGTAACATTTCTCCCAACAAAGAATAGAATGAGGTAATAGATGTTTATGAGGTGCAAAATATTTATAAATAATTTATCTTAAGTACTTCCAAGGAAGTATATGATATCATATCCATCTATGTGGACCATTAGAAATTTGGACACATAGATTCCTTGACAGTTTTTTCCCTTGTCCCTGGTAAGTCAATTTCCATTATCTCTTTTAGTTTTACTAGTCCAAGTAAATAAATGTCTTTTAATATAGACATTTCTTATATAAAGCAAAAGGTTCATGGGGAGTGGGTAAACCATAATTTTATTTTATAAACTCTATAAAGGTATTGGATAATTGTGTATATTTAGATATGGGATTGGATTCTCAGTCAAATGTAGTCGATGAGTCATTTCTCTTTTATGGTTCATCCCTTAGGGGGGCTGAGTCACTATGATTTATGTTCTAAGAAATTAAATGGAAAGGTGAAGTTAGGAGGTATAATGGAAGAATTTCCATTGGGATCTATCTTGGTATCAGTTGGGCACAAATCTTTATTGCATCATGCCCAAGATTGGGATGCCATTGAATTTTTGAAGGGTAAACACACATCTTTCAAAGGGGATATTAAAGGATCATAGACTTGGGTAGGGTTCCTTGATTATATCTCTCTGTTAAGTACAATTTGGATGTACTCGATCTCAAGAATAGAGGGATAACCATGTTTAGATTTATTGAGGAGGAGAAACTTCCAGTATTATACTACTACAAGAAACTATGGGGGCAAGAGATATTTTGTTAATGGATCTAAGGAAGTCTCTAAAACAATGAGACTTCTCTTTTGTGGAATTAATGATATTATATATATGTTTAATCATGGGGTGGAGCTCAACTCTTATGTTGATTAATTATTTTTATGCCTTTTAAGGTCTTTGTACTGATCTCTGAAGCAATTGTTTGGGCCGTACTTAAATATTTTTCAACCTTTATGGGTCATATGGAGATAAGAAATAGTATTAGGATAAACTATTTAATATTTCAATAGTAAGAGAAGGACCTCTGGTAATAGGGGGAGATATTAAATTTATGATCAAGAAGAAAAAAATTTGGGGAATGAATTGTCAATTTAAAACCTGCTTGGCACGATAACAAGAAAGAAAGGGATAATGTTTGAAAGAGGCTTGATTGTTTTTTTGTGTTATATTGTATTTTGCATGAGTTTGATAGGTTCCATTAGTGGGATGAACCTAGTGGTTGTTCAAAGCAATTTCCACGACTCTGCTCTTCTTGGAGATGGAAACGAAGGAAGATAAGCCAGTGACACATTCAAATTTAATCTGATGTTGTTGCAAGATGATACATTCAAAAAAATTGTCACTAGTTATTGTTGTTCCTATAATCAAACCTTAAATCTATCAACAAGTAAACAATTAGTACTTTCTTTAAAGAGAACAAAGGAGGAAACCTTGGGAAAAACCCATCAATGAAGGTTGTGTAAATAAACACACTGGGAATCAATCCCCCCATATAATAGGTTTTCAAACATTTTATCTACCTATGATACCCAATTTTCCTTGCAAAATTCATTCATCAAAGCATTGTAAGCATGAATATGTAGTTCACAACCATTTTCCTTCATCCACTCCAGTAATGCAAGATCAATGACAATGTTTCTTGCTTTGAAATGTTCATCGATCAAGGTACTATATGTTACTTCATTTGGAGTCGGGCCTTTCATTTACGGGTGGCAATAAATATATTTAGTGATGGTCAATATATTTAGTGACAGTCAATGGTTTTCATCATTACGTCAATATTTTTGGTGATGTTCAACAAATTTTTTGGTGATGGGAATTGGGGGACTATCACTAAATTCAATTATAAAAAAAAGGAAATCATAATGGGATTAGAAAGAGAGACACCAATTTAGTTGTTGAAACATTAATTGGCGAAGGTCCTAAAAGGCATGCCATTGGTTTAGTCACCAAATCTAGTTATGGTGATAGTACTTTCAAGACCATCACCAAAGCTACTTTTGTTGACGTTATTTTGTTGGGTGTTACCATGAGTGACTTTGGATATTATCATTAAAGGCCCATCATAAGCTTGTGCATCACCAAAGGCATTTTTTTTAGTAGTGATTGGTATATTTTATCTAACAAATTCAATATTTTTTTCTTTTACGTGTATAATTCCCTATAAAATTAATTGCCACAAAATTACTATTCAAAATATAGTCCTTGAACTCAATTATTATGAAATGTTCATCCTACTCTACAACCAGAGATATTTAAATCAATCTACAACTAGGAAAATATTTTCTTGTACATGCATGACAATCCCTAAGCATGTTTGAACTAAAGATGTCTTGGGATGTGTAACAACTCAAGATGTCCAAATTACTAGGAAAAATCCGTTGACCTTATGATTAATGCTATGTGGCTCATTTCGCTAGTCTTAGTTCCACTTCTTCACCCTTTTGAGCATCAATAGACATAATTATGGCAAGTAACCTACTAAGAATCATGAGAAATGGTCATTTTGACTAATACTATGGGATACAGGTCATATATTAATTATTTAATCTATGAAAATAATACCAAAAATTATATCTCATATGTTGTACCATGAAATCTATTCAATATTTAAATAAAAGAGTAAAGAAATATCTAATTGAATAGTTCATAAGGAAAAAGGCTTGTTACAATTTTGAATATCAAGTAGAAATCTAAGTTGTCTTTCTTGTGGGGAAATGTCCACCATAAGTGTGCTTGAACTAGACGATTTTTGGGATGGATGACATCACATGAATCCCTTGAAACTACATGCAATCCATATAGGTAATGATTAATTTTATTTGATTTCATTCTCTAGTCTCAATTACAATTCTTCACCCTTGAGCGTCACTCAATGCAATGACTTCTAAGTGGACTATTCAAAATCATGAGAGATTGGTCAGTTTCCACTAATACTCATGGGATATGGGTAAAATATCAATGACATACTCTATGCAAATAATCCCAAAAATGGTATATCATATGTTGGACTACAAAATCCCTTCACAACACTTGATATGGTTTGAAAATGGAGTGGAAAAGCTAGGTGTGCTCAATTATGGAAGGTATTTTTTAGTGGTGTCTTTTCACCAAATGTTATGTTTCATCCTTTTTTTGAAAAAAATTGTTTCTTAGCTGGTCATTTTCATCTATTTTTTATACAAAATATTCTTAGATTGAAAATATTGTCCAAACTTTGCAAGTTTAAATAGTAAATTTCATGTTACTTATTGAATATTCACATACATACATACACATACAAATACATATGCATATGCAAATTTTTTTAGCTCAAATAGATTGACTCCTATAGGAATAGCAACCTTGGTCGGTCTACTCTCCTACACATTGAAACATTTCTGAATTGTCTCATCATATTTTCTTTGAATTAACTAGAGCCTTTTACCTACACAATATCTCTAAATTCCCATCCCAATAATGAAATTTCCTACTCCAAGATTCTTCATGTTGAACTTGGAGGAAAACTGTAGTTTTACCTCCTTTATCATATCTATACTATTTTCAACCATCAAGATGTCGTTGACATACAAAACCAAAAATATGAAATTATCGCCAACATTCTTCCCATAAATGCAGTGATCAACCTGACTTCTCACAAACCCCAAGTGTTGGATATACATGTCAAAATTCTAATACCACATCCTAGGTTATTGTTTTATATCATAGAGAGACTTATAGAGATTGCATTCCAACTCCTTTTCTCCTTACACTATAAAATATTAAGGCTCTTCATATAGATTTATTCTTCAAGACGACCATGAAGAAATGTTGTCTTTACATCCAAATTTTCTATCTCAAGATGACATGCTGCAACTAAATACATTAGTACCCTAATGGAAGTTAGCTTAGTAACAAGTAAGAAAATCTCACCGAGGTGGACTCTCTCCACTTGGGAATTCCCTTTTTCTACTAGTGGAGCCTTATAATTCTCAACTTGACATGTTGCATTGAAATGTTTCTTGAACACCCACTTACTGCCAAATGTTTTCCTTCCATTTGGTTATGTAACTAGATACCATGTTTCATTTTTCTTCAAGGACTCTATTTTTTCTTCCATGACCCTTTTCCAGAGTTTACTCTCTGTTTGGTTCATCACTTCATTCATCGACCTAGGATCATCTTCCGTGGTAGATAATACAAAAGAAGAAAAAAATTTGGGTGGACTATACCTTTTTGGTTGTTTCCTTGATCAACCATACCTACTAACGTCCAGAATCTATTCTTCCACCTCTTCATCAGATTCAGTTGAATAACCTAAATCTATACTTTAATCATTCATTTCAAACACTTTCTTTTCTAGTTGATCTCATTTATCCTCTCCATCCCTAGAATTTCTTTTGAATTCTCTGAAGGTCAAATATTGACTATAAATTTCCTTCCTTGTCACTAGGTTCCACAGTTTATACCCTTTCACCCCATCCTTATACCTGATGAATATGCATTTCTCTAACTTGTTGTCAATTTTGGTTCTTTTCTCCTTTCAGATATGTACAAAGGAATCACACCTAAACACTCTGGGATGTGTAAGAGAGGGCCTTTTACTAGGTCATGCGTCATGTGTATATTTTATGATGAGAGACATCAATGACTACCTATTCACCAAGTAACATTCCATGTTGAGTGCCTCTACTCAGTATTCTTGTTCAACTCTTGCACCTCTGAGCATGCTCCTCACTTTCTCCATTAGTTTTTTTTTCATTCTTTCAGCTACTCCATCCTGGTTAAGCATGTATGGACTTGTGCTTTGTCAATCTATAGTGTGCTCTCCACATAGCTAGTCAAACATTTTTCCACATAATTCCCCTCCATTATCAGTTCTTGGCACCTTGATATTTTAACTAGTCTTTGTTGATGTATTTGTAACTTCGGAAGATATTCACTTGTATATTGTATTTGTACTTTATTGTATCCCCAATAGAGATGTATTATTCCTCCGATTGGAAGTGTCATTAGTTGTACTTGCAAGTGTTGCAAGTTATATTGTAAGTGTTGTAACTTATACTTGATAGGTTATTAGACCACCTTGATGGGGTCGTCCCTGTATGAGTCATGTGGGTTAAAGGGTTATGATACCACCCTAATGGGGGTCGACCCAGTCAACTTTATGTTAAGTGGTTAAGTTGGGGCCGACCTAGTTAGAGTTAAAAGAGAAGTTAAGTAGTGTATAAATAGAGAGTATGTCTCTCTCATTTTACACATTCTCTCATTCACTCACTTACTCATTACACATAAGTGAGAGAGAGATAAGTTCGCACAATTGGAGGAGGAGAAGTTGCTGGATTCTATCTCTTTGTTTTGGGGTTTTGTACTATTGCTCATTCTATCTCTGAGGAAGTTGCAGGATTTTTCACCTTCTTGGTTTTCCCCAGTGAAATGCTTTGTTTCCATTGTCTCTTGTGATTGTTATGCTGTGCTTGTTATTCTCTTAGTGATCCTAGATAATATTGAATGAAATTATCGAAAAACTAACATGGTATCAGAGCTATGCTAAGAAGAAGACATTGTGCAGCTGTGGAAGCTAGGGCTTCTTAATTTTTGGGTTTCTCTCCTTAGATCATCAAAGGAAGGAGGCTCGGATGACTCTCCTCGGAAGGGAGCATCTTTCTGTCGAGACAAAATTCAATTCTAAGCACTTTTAGTTTTTGGCCTGTCACTGCTGCGGGAAATTAGGGTTTCAGAGAAAGTTGGAATTTTTTGAATCCGACACCATGGCTGGATGCCCCTCAAGAAAATCAAAGTTTAGAGACCAAGATCAAATTTTTGTTTGGGCAGAAGGTCGGGCTTCATCAAACCCTAAATCGGGATTTTGATCGGAATGGTGTAAAATTAGGGTTTCTGCAAAAGTTGAAATTTTTAGAATCGGTGACCACGGCTGGATGCTCCTCAGAAAAATCGAAGTTTAGAGTACAAGATCAAACTTTTTGGCTGGGTAGAACCCCGAGAATTATCAAACCCTAGTTTAGGATCTTGTCGAGAAAATCCGGAAATTTCAAAAGCAATTTTGAGGGGTCATATTTTGCAGATTTCAAATTTGAAGTATATTAGCTTGATTAGCTTAGCAAGGTGCATCTTTCCATCCAATCAGAAGTTTGAAATTCAAAGTTTGAATTTTTAGGGTTTCTCTGTCAAACCCAACCGAGCTCCAAATCTAGTCTTTGCAAATCAAAGGGTTGAGTGTTTCTTAATTATAAAGCTACACATCCAACATTATTGCACCTCAATGAGGATAGTTTATAGAGACAATTCAGGCATGGATAAGTAATACTATAAAAATTGGTCTTCCACAACCAAGTTAGCATGCTTTTGATGGATTCAAAGAATCATAGACATATTACTAGATGACTAATGTATCAAAAAAAAGTTAAGGAATCATGTACAATCTAAGCAAGTTCTCTAATAAAATAGTTGAACATAATCAAATGTCATTCATTGAAATTTTAAGCCTAAAACAAGGATTTTTAAAACAAATGTCAAATATACATGATATAGGGGTACCTAAAAAATGTCATGTCATTTAATGCACTACAACACTTATGCTTTGGATGCAAAGGAGTAATCAAAGACATGATCATGATTTCATAACACAATTATAATTGTAATGTATTAAATTAGCAAACAATGTACTATTTTTACAGGCGCGTGTATGCCAAAAATATTATTATTTTCCACTCTCCTATATGACAATCATTTATTTGATATTAACCACTTGACGTTAAAATATATATATATATATATATTCGACTAAAACATATGATAAGTTTGTCAATAACAACACTCTAGTATATCCATTGACATTGATTCCTTATATGGACTGAAAAATATTGTATCTGTCATGTTTTCACACACATGCCTATGCACTAGGTTTCGTTTATGTTTATTTTGCAATAGTGTATGATTTATTTTTGTTTACAAGTATTGGATTCAATCCTATCTAAAACGATGCCTATTTTGTCCCATTTTCTCATTAGTGAGGAATTTTGGACATGCACGTCCTTTTTCTACTATTTTCAATTGCATAGATATCCAATACACATGCACACACACACACACACACACACACTATGATATCCAACTTCTCTTCTAAGATCTAGGTAAACCCAAAATTTAGACAACATCACATCCTAATACACACAACATGAGACAACGAGATTAGACAATGAGATATATAAATCACATAACTGCAAGTCCATGTACATCGAGGATGCAAAACTCATCCAAACATATACAATTTCTAGAAAATAGTGGAACATGGTTCCCAATGTATGTATAGTGGCAACTCGTTCCCTAAACAAAATGCGATAACTCATGCCGTAGATCCAAAATACATGGCAACTCGTGTCGAGATACAAAGTACATCAAAACTGGTGCAAAAAAGTGCCACATCGTGGCTAATGTACATAACACATGGTGTGTCAATCATTGTGACCACCCCCGTCACTCCCAGGCGCATCTCCAAAGTTGATCTTCCTACTCTTCGACCTACCAATACCTCGGATCTTGATCCGTCTAAGAGTAGACCGTCTCTTTGGGCTCTGGAACAAATGATATAAGATACGATCGTTTTCAAGCATTTGCAGCATTTACCACATTTATAAAACAAATGTAGAATTCGAATCTTAAATAAATCACCTCTGATGTGACTGAGAAATGTTGGGCAGTTGTCCTGGATCTGTGGAGCCTCTCCACAATTCCAGCCTACAACATTTACAACAATCATTTCATTGAAAAGTAATAATTGCTTATATTAATTTGTGTTAATGCATCAAAATATTTTAATAAATTAGTTTGATTCTCACCATGTACACCTCCGACGATGGACATGGCTGGGCTTCTGGGCTAGCAGGTGGCGCAGATGGCCGAACAACCACCTCCGATGCAGTGATGGGGGGGGCGCAAATGTAGTGGAAGCCATTACAGGTGCAACCACTGGAGATACAGATGAGGATACTGGAAGGGTAGATGCCACAATAGTGGCGGGAAGTGGGGATGATATGGTGGGAGAAGAAATGGTGGTATGGGGTGGAGAAGGACGTCGTGGACGATGAACCCATGCTGGTTGTACGATAGAGGGTATCGAACCAAAAGGTCTAGGGGGGATGTTGAGGGATGGTGCATGGGAGGGAAGTCCTACATAGAGGGAGGAGGATGGACGGAAGGGAAGTTGTGGATGAAGAGGGGAAGCTGGAAGGAAGGGGGGGCATGGATGAAAGGGGGAGGATGGATAGACAGTGGGGCGCAGATAAATTGGGGAGGATGTATGGACGCGGGGGCGTGGTTGAGTGGGGGGGGATGGATGGAAGGGGGAGTATGGCTGGAGAGGGGAGGTTGGATGGAAGGGAGGGGGTGGGCGTAGGGAGGAGTCTAGATGGAAGCGAGAGGGGGGGCTCATGGGAGAGGGTGGATACATAGGACTAAAATGGGGAGCCGCAGCTGTTGGTGGCACCTACATATACATTTGTATTATCACAATTTAGTAAAGAAACAATAAATTAAACCATAGTAAGTCGCAACAATTCAAATTAAAAGTGTGCTTATAACTACACATTGTACCTGTGTATGTGGTGATATTCCAATCCCTAGCGGGGGTGATTGATGACCGTAGTCAAGGAACACCTGTGGACACCAAAATGCATGCATGTTATGGACATGTTAAACAAGTCATTATTTAGGCAATCAAGATATTCAAAAACATTGTACGAACTATCAACGTGTATTCCATAAATATAAATACTTGAGTAATATAAATGACATAAGTAATAACAGTATTGTGCCAGCTACTGAAAATACGTCCGTGTGGGGTGCCACAATTTTAGTTGCAGCTACAATTTCTGCATCCAGGTTGGGAGATCCTACATTTTCCCATGTTGGTGTCTTAGCTCTGAGTAATTGTACATTGAAATAATAGTTTAAGTAAAACAAAAATACTTTAAAAATACTTTACAAGTTATAAAGTGATGATTGAAAACACATTAAAAAAATTGCTCACTTGATCCATATAACAACCCCCGATCGGGCCAGCGAAAGTCTGCCCGTAATGGGGACAAAGATGTGGCATTGTCACTGTCGAACTGGAATGCCCAGCATGGATACCATCTGTTATGGATCTATCTTGGCCCTGTCATGAAGGCCCTCCACCTAGATCTCTATCAAGGTCACCCGACCTCTCCACTGTAGTCACTGCTACAAAGGAGGTGCTTCTGAGGAGACCATGTGCAACATTCCTCATTGCCACCTCGATCTGATCAAGCTTATGGGGCAACTGAGGTGGTTGGGGAGAGGGGTTGGGGTTGCGCCTCGAAGTTGGTGGCCCTCCCAGTGGGTTCCTCCTGGCAGTAGGTCGATCTTGGGCAGAGCCACGCCCAACACCCTTGAACTTGGTTATGTCAAAATAGTTGACATTTGAACTGAGGAAAAACTCAGCTCATAGTTGGCGAAGGAAGTACTATGGAACCTCCCTATTATTGCAGGGAGGTTTATTGTACACCATGAACCACCTCTGCATCCAATTGTCCCTCCATGGTTGGTAATGACACCAATCCGTGCAGACACGTGGCTTTTTAATGTTCGGTGATTGGCCTGTTTTTGGCTCAGTGAACATACTATATAATTGGGCTTTTGTAATGTTCAAATATTTTATTTCTTCCTTGGAGATGCCCGTGGAGTAGTACTCCCACATCCTAGCTCTAAATAGAGTCATGTCTGTCAATTGTTGGTGCGCATGTATGAGGGAGTCGATTGAGTTCTCAATTGATGTGGAAGAGACAATCGAGATGGTTCACTTGAGTTTCTAAGTTCACGAGTGTGCACTCGCATTTCATTTACATAGTGGTTAAGGTCATCTTGTTCAAAATTAGGTTGTGGGTTTTGTTTGGCATTGGGTCCAAGGTTTGGGTTTTCTTGTATTCCACTGGACTCGGGGTTAATATCTTGTTCACTCATTGTCTCAGTTGCAATCTGCAGATGAAAATTGGTTCATTGTTTTCAAAATTTGGGAATTATTTACAATTACATAAACAAAAAAAATACAAAAATTGACACAAATAATGAATAATTGAAAAAAAACGTGATATTTACCTATTAATCGAAGTGGTGACAAGTTTGTGGGTGTTGTTGGGTGGTTTTGGAGTGGATTCGGCCTCCGTTGGTATTTGAATGGACGCATATGCATAGGAAGAGGACGCGCTCGGCCAGCCAAATGAAAAATGTGGAAATTGTCCAATGTTTTTCTTTAATCTTTTTAATAGGGGCGCGTGCATGTCCCCTTTGTGCGTACGCATTAGCAACGCGCATGCGCCATCAATGTGCATGCGCCTCGGTTTGGTACCGAACCTAGAGGTGCGTGCACATCTCCTTAGGTGCGGTCGCACTATTTTTTTTCTCCGCTAGAGCGACCCTATTGCAACAAATTTGGGGAGCATATTCGTACGCTCGCCCAATATTACTCAATAAATTTTCCTATTTGTCCTTGATCTAGGAATGTAGAGAGACAAGTCAAACAAATTTTACTCTAAACCCACCTGCTAGAGCCAAATTGAGAAAAAGGAGTTTCTTCCATTTTCAGATTGAAACCTATCACCAGTTTAACTGTATCATTCCTTTCTCATATAGATTTATGGTTTGCACATGTAAAACGAGAGTCTATGGATCCAAAGACTTCTACAATGGTAAAGATTTGAAAGAGGGTGATGACACTTGAATGATACCAAAACCCTCCTTAAAGGCTAGAGTACTTCAAGAAGGATACATATAATGAGGATCTATTGATGGTAGATGCCTTGGAGCTTATGGTATTAGCCCCGCACATGCATGTAAAGATTCCTCTAAATGCTCATTGAATTGAATATGACTGACATCCGACTGGGGGTTTGTATGCACCCCATTTTGGTCCCTCCTAAATTCATTGTTGCAAGAGATGAAATTATGTGCAGGAATATCGTTAAAATTCCCATAATCCACTTCATAGATATCCATTAAATGATGATTAAATATGGTCCTATCATAGCCACGTCACCTACATAAACCCTAAAAAAAGATCCTTAGACAAACATAATTGATTTTTTAGTGCACCTTCACTAAACCTCCCCTAAAATCGCCATATTAACCTCGCAAGTCATAGACCCCCTTTTATGATCTATATGTGTGTGTGTGTGTCTATTTGTGTCTAGAACATGAAGAGGAAACATAAATCAAGATAATCAACAAAACATTACAAATAATGTATGCACAATATTTGTTGCAAGTGCTGAAAAAATGAGTCATGAAGGAAACTAAAGCAATGATAATAGTTTGAGAGATGGATTACTATTAGTATAATTGAATGTTAACATTTTTTTATTTTGTAATGTTTGTATAGAAAAATCAAACATTTTGTTTGATGTGAATATATAGTCCTAATTTGTATGAGAAAGAGTTGTACCAATAATTGTAACAATTATTTTTAACACGTTGACTGCCATGGATGTTTATGTTGTCTCATTTTATATAATGAAGGTTCCCTGCTTATTTATAACAAAATGGAGTTCTTACTCTAGTGCAGCCTTTGGTGTTGTAAAATGGTAGGTTGTTGAATAGATTTATGGATGATTTACATTATTACAATGAGAAAATGTGTAATGAACTGAAATATTTGTTTGGGCACTACAATACAATAATAGAATGATTATATTAAAAGACATTAATTACAATACAAAAAATTATTATTATTATAAAAATATTTGATTTTCTAATTATTATTTTAATTTTTATAGACAAAAAAGAAACTTCATTGTGTATCCATATTGTGAAAATTTTGAGCACTGATACATATTGGTGGATTGTATTCATTTGAACTTATTAGTACATTTCATGCCTATTTACACATGGATGCATTTAAATTATTGGTATACACCAAAGAATATACATGTATAAATACAACAATGCTAATAATTGTAATAAAAGCACAAATACTCCTAACTAAAATAACAATATTATTCCCTTGTATAATACCATTACCATTATTACCATTACTGTTTTTGTTATTGATATCGTTACCAAAACTTTAAAGTATGACATGATGTATACACATCAATTCCTAATAATATATAATATATACCACTATTAAATTATATATAATGTGTACTAATATGTTAATATGCCCTTTCTTTTAAATAGTATAATACATACTCGTACTTACACAATATATAATATTTCCAAAATATTTCTTATGTATGTGTATTAAATATATGAATAGCGATCTACCTTACAATTTTATGTGCATAGACAAAAACCTCTACTAAAACTTTCAATTGGTTATAGTTCTTATTTACACCTAAAATCCTCTGAAACATGTAATAAAATAACCATTACTAATTGATAAAGTTCTAGTGGAGGTTTTTTTTTTGTGATTTTTTCCACTCTCGTAAAACCTTTGCTAAAATTTTGAAGTGTTGTTTTTGTTTTCCTTGTAGAGATGGAAAATAGAGAAAAAAAAAAAACCTTTATCTCATTGAATAATCCCTAGTCATAGAGTTCATGGGTGCTTTATCTAGCAAGAAAATATTAAAAAATGGACAAACCAACAATGGTATCCTCAACTAAAAGGTGGATCCATTGTTCTTTCCAATTTGACGATTTTATTAGATTCCATTTTAAGTCTAAGGAAGGAATGGATTTCATCTTTAGATCAAGCCATGGTTCATAGGTAACAACAAGCTTTATTTCAATCGAGATGTATACTTTATTTTGAACCAATATAAGAATTTCCCAAGGTATTCCACTAACTATCTGTGATGGAGAAACCATGGAATCCACTGAGAATAAAAAAGGAAAATTCATGTATAAATCTCACCCAACTTTCCATTTGTTTTCCTATGCATACACGTATTTGAAAGTAGGTTTCCAACATAGTTCTTTAAAGGAAATCAAGATGAAACTTGACATTTGGGATCATGCACTATAATAAGCGTTCCTTCAATTTATTGGATGTCATCAACAAACCCAATTTGAAAAACGTTTTCCAAATAAGGATCCCCTCCACAAAGGATCTTGATAAGAATAACAAATGGCTTCCAAGAGTAGTTATAACAAAAGGTTAAAAGATACCACCAGCTAATAAAAAGTTAACTCTACTTAAAAGAAGAGAAATAGTTTTGAGATAGTTTTTAGGAACAAATACATGGAAGAAGAAAGGCTTTCTCTTCTAGAGAAGGCTAAAGCGTCTAAACCTTGCCTATAAAAAGTTAAAGAAGAGAAATATTTTTGAGATATTTTTACGAATAAATACATGGAAGAAGAAAGGCATTCTCCTTTTGAGAAGGATAAAGAGCTCCAACCTTAATTAGAAAAGGAATGAGCTTCAAAATTACTAAAGAGTGTACTAAGGAGGATATCAATCTGTGAAACTTGAGCTTCATACTCCCAAAATAGGTGAGAAATAAAAAAATGAATAAAGAGTAATATGAGCACTAAGTGTAGGAAGAATTATAGTTAAAATAAATGCTTTAGAAACGCAAAAGGGATAACTATTTTAATGTATGTATCATTTAAGTGGTGAATATTATATGGTAAAGTTTGGATATGCTATGAGAGGTTACAAATCAATAAAAGAGTTATTTAGTGTAGTATCCACAATTTTGATTTGGAATGTATTTAACTAAAATTATGTAAATGATGTAAATATGCTAGTATCAATTCTTAGTGTCAAGCTCAAGGCCAAGGTCCGACTAATGAATGGATAGCCATGTATGATGTAAATATTGTTATTTGGATCATGTGGTTGAATTTTCATGATAACTCAAAATATATGTACAAATATTTTGTTGTATAGATAATGTTATTGTCCATGATGGTTGGGTAAAGATCACTAGAGGGGTTATGATTCCACCATGGGGGAAAATGAAAGGGATCCTATGGGAGACTAATCCCTACTACCAAGTGTCAACCTTAGAACTCGTCCAATTTATTCCATGTAATTTAAATGAGCCAGCTACCTTCTTTTGACTATTTCCAATCATTGAATGTATGTGTGAGGTTGGTGGGAAAAGTCACCCCATGCAGTTATGGAAGCATGGGGATGAATGCACTTTTGTGATAGTTTTTCCAAATGTTAGAATTCAATTCTGCAGTAGTCATAAGTCCTTTCTTCTATGGTCAGAATCTATGTCAGTTGTATTTTCACAATCGTCTGATATCCCTTGGAGCCAACACTCATTTTATCATTCTCTCATGCAGATGTACACTAGGTTGAACTCTTACTGCAAACATTAATTAGCACTCTAAGGGTTAGATTTTGCAAGGGAGTTATGGATCAATGAAGGGGATTGCCTTCTTTTTGTTGTGTGGGGAAGTTGGAAGGATTTACATGGCTGGGATGGCTAAGTGATATCTCTATAGAGATTTGGATGAGATTTTGGCTAAGTATAGAGATAAGAACAGGTTGTGTGTAGAGAGAAAGAAACTTATAGTTGTTTCTTTCTCCCTAGTGGCATCATAGCCCAGCTTGGGGGTCGTATCGCAACAAAAAGAGTATATGTTGGATAGAGTTCCTATGGTTGTGGGGGGGGGATCTCTCTTACACATCCAGTCGCTTGGATCTTCTTGTTTAAAGATAAGTATTCTCTTGTATCAAAATATGCAATTTTTTTAATTGATGCTTGTGATGATTATGTTAGTATATGAATGCTAGATGTGTGTGGATAGATTTTATTTCCATTCTGTACTTTTATTATACATCTACATGTGCATTTTAAATGTTATGAATGTGTAAAGGGATATGGGGAAAAAATTAGAAGATCGTAATTCGTCCATGCCCCCCTGTGTTGGTCGGATTGATGGATGGGGATGTGACATCTAGTAATTTTATTTAACAATGTGCCCAGGTTAAAGGAAAGGATCCAAGTGAT
Source organism: Larix kaempferi (assembly GCA_027924585.1). Lineage (NCBI taxonomy): Eukaryota > Viridiplantae > Streptophyta > Pinopsida > Pinales > Pinaceae > Larix > Larix kaempferi. Next base: position 10,087,809 of record BSBM01001879.1, read on the forward strand.
AATACAAACATTAATTTATTTAATGTGTTAGTTTTGTGTTTCAACGTGAAGCAAATTTATAAGGATTTATCTTTCTTGTTAGGGTAAAAAAAGAATAAAAAAACTAAAAAATCATACTCAATGTTATATTATTAATAGAGGATTTTAGGGGTGAAATTTAGCCCATGGGCTATTTTTTGATGTTATTTTCCAAAAAAAATATTTTTTGATTTTTATTTTATCTAAACTTATTCACCCAAATTTCATGGGATAATTTTTTTTTACTTTGAAAATGATCAAAATTGTATAAAGTCCTTAAAAATTTGAATATTGTTACAAAAAAAATCACTAAATCTTTTATGATTACAAATTTAAGAATCAATAAAATTCACCAAAATTCTACACTTAAAGAATGTATTATTCCTTAAAATTTTACAACCAAACTTGAAAGTATGACTTTCAAAAATATTACCTTTCAATAAGAAACAAACCATGTACAAAGTTTAATGTAAGAAAAAAATCTAAAATATACTACATAGATGGTATGTCACTATATAATAAATTCTATAGGGAAAAATTCCTTTCAATGAAGAACAATGTACAAGGTTTAATGTATGGAGAAAAATCTAGAAAAGAGTACATAGATGGTATGTCGCTATATAATAAATTTTAATATATAATTTTATTTGTTCTTATATTCTAGTTTATCTATTCTTATATTGTAATATATATGATTTATGTAAGTTTAATTATTTTTATGTTCGCATCAACAAAGTTTCACTTATTATATATAGTTTGTTTTCAATTACGATTTTATATTATAACACATGTTGTATAATAATATATGTTTTTTTTAATCTTTTCTCTTCAAAATTCTCAATAATTTATTAAAAAAATTACTTGAAAAGATATAAAAACTATACTTGTTTTTATATAACTAAATCATTGTAGTGTTTAAATTCAATTTTTAAATATAAATAGTATTTTTTTTTCACTGAAAAAAACAAAAAAAAAACTAAACTTAGAAAGAAAAATACTTCAAATTATTGTTATTAATTTTTATGATTTTTTTATTAATTTTTAAATAACTTAATTTTAAAATAATATTATAATTTTTTTAATTATTAAATATAATTACATTGAAACTATATTCTTTATCATATTATGCATATATTCAAATATTACTAGTCATATGTGTTTCAACATCATAAGTATATTGTCCATGTGTATTTGAGAAAACAAGAAAAATATTGTACTTCAACCTCCATCAATAAAACTTGTAATATTTTATTTATTTATTCATTTTACCGAGAATTACTATAAAAGTCATGTTTCTTATTTGGTATAATTTTAAAATATTTATTCATTTTACGGAGAATTACTCTAAAAGACATGTTTGTAATTTGGTATAATTAAAATTAAATATATAAATGATTTATTGTTCTTATTGAACTAAATAATAATATTATTTATTTATTCATCTAATCTTATTTTAATACCATTTTAATATTCAATAACCATGTCATATTGCATTTCCAAATATTAATTTATGCATAAATCAATGTTAACTTAACAATTAACCAAATGATTTTGTAAACACAAAGATACAGATTGAATATTGACAATAACTTCTCAAGGAAACCTATGTATTAACTATTTTTCAAGTTTTTAGACATTATATTTATGATTTCGATATCCTTCCCAAGTTCACTTTTCTCCCTCGTGTTCTACCACCTTTCAACATTGGACAAATCTAATAGTTGGTCTTCTAATTAGTGTAGTGTATCCTAGGATCATCCTCGAGACAGTAAGGATGTCGAGAAGTCTCATCTCCTTTGCAAGTAATAAATATGAATTAGTGATCTCATTTCATTATCAGCCGACTTTTGAATGGTAAATAAATGTTTATTTAAAGGAAACCGACTCAACACCTAAAAAAGGTTAGGCTATCCAAAACAAGAACTAGTGTGCATTAATTAATAAGAGCTCGCAGCCAAGTTCTGCTTATAGTTAGATCATCATCCCGATTAACATACTTGGGCATTTAACAATTACAGTGGCCTCTATCATCCTTTTTTTTGATCAATTGTCAACCTTGGAAAGAATTGTCATGTCTTCAATTTTTATGGGATGCTTTGTGTTGTGGGAATGTTCCACCAAAGTTGATTTATGAATTTTTTTCAAGTGGATGTCTACACTATCTTTTTTAATCCTTGTTTGTGCAGACCTTTGTGTTTATCTGATGTAAGTTTTTATGCAAATGCAAGGAATTTGATAAACCCCCTTTTTGTATCCTTGGGTTTTCTTGATGTTGTTAACTAGAGAGAAAACCACATAAATATTTTTCTTTTTTGATATGCTTGGAAACTTTGTTAGTGACCCCTTGAATTTATGGGAGGAAATATTTATGCTCTTCTAGGTTGCAAAGCCTAGAATCCTAAATTCTCCTCTTGTGTTTGGAAGGCTCTATTTATTCAGGACATGGAGTATCAATTATTTAAGAAGACATTGTAAAGATATTCTTTTTCCTATTCTATGTGATCATTTTCTGATATTCTAATGGCCACGGTGATCAAAGTGTTGGGGACACTTAACATTTGGCTAGGGTGGTGGTGGGGTTTGCATGCAAGTATTGTTTTGTATTCATTTTCTTTCAATAAACCTTATGACACACATCGATGTTTTGTTTCTAGATCACTAAGGAATCAAGGAAAGGAATGGAATATTGTTCTTCTAGTTCGATTGTGAACTTGATTGAGTAGCACCGGTTGTTTAGATGTTCAACAAATTTATCCAATTCCTCTCTTCCATGGGCCCATATAATGATAGTATCATCAACATATCCTGAACACCATTTCGGTTTTGAGTGAGTTGTATTTTAAGTGCTCTCTGTTAAAATTTCTCCATAATAAAGTTTTCCACTATTAGTGAAAGTAGGGAGACCATAGCCACAAGTCACATGTTTGCTCATAAATTTCACCCTAGACACTAAATGGAGTTGATTTGAGACATAATTTTACCAACCTTTCCATCTCTTGATTTGTAATATCTTTAATAACTTTGATCGCATCATCTATTGGAATTACTATAAACAAACAGACAACATCCAGACTCAATAGGACCTTATTATCCTTGACTTGCCTCCCTTTAATCTTATTAACAAAGAATGAATAATCCGTAATGTAAGAATCTAATGGAAATAGATATTCTTGCTAGTACAAAGAATGCTCAAGAAGGTGGTTGCATCCAATTTTTTAGACTCAACCACTGTTAGCATCTGTAACGTCCACTTCCATCAATTCAACCATTGGGAGGGGAACATTAACTAATTTCAAGCTCTCAAATTTTGCCACAAATCCATAATAAGAATTTCAACATATAAAATGTGTGTAGAAATGTAAATAAACATACATAATGGAATTAAACTCTATCCACACACATATGATAGCATGCAAATACAAGCATAAACATTACATGCATTAAATAAAAATGTTTCAGATTCAAATGCATGAGAATATTTATCTTTATCCAATGCAAATCCAAGCAATTGGATGTGTAAGAGCGATTTTCCGCCCAACCACAGGCACTCTATCCATCATATACTTTTTTCTGTTGAGAGGCCACCCGCAAGCTAGGCTATGAGGCCACCAAGGCGAAGGAAACACCTATAGGATTCTCTCTCTCATACCACAACCCATTCTACTCTCTATACTCATCCAAATTCTCATGTAGATATCTATAGGGGTCTCACTCAACCCTCACAACCTTAGCTTCTACAATACCTTCCCCACACAACACCCTTCCTGGCTTTGGTATCCCCTTCACCGATCCACGGTTCTCTTGGGTGATCCATCTTGCTTGGTGCTTCTAGTGATTGCATAGAAGAATCCCAATCTAATATGTGCTGCTATATAACTACCTATAGCCTCAATTTGTGTCTTCTCAAGCACCTATGAGCAACAAAACTCAATGGGTAAGGGTTCCTAGCTTTCCCAACCTCTTTGCTCACCTACAACCATCAATTTTCCCTTCCCAATCTGCAACATTCTCTCCAAATTCAAATTTATGGGTTCGAAACAGTCTAGTATGTTCATGGAAAATAATGGAGAGATCTGCATAGTGTAGATCTGCTTGCAAGAATGAGAGAATGAGGGTTGACTCCAAGGGATATGAGAAAATGGTGAAAAGACAACTGACATAGCTTATGACAGTAGAAGAAATGATTCGTGAAAACTGCAGACTAACTTTTGTCATGACAGAACTGTCACAAAAGTGTAGTTAGCCCCATCCTCCAATAACTGCATGACGTGACTTTTTCTTCCAACCTCACAAATGCATTCAATGATTGGAAAATAGTCCAAAAAGGAGATATTTGGCTTATTTACATCACGTGATGGAATTTTAAGTGAGTTTTGAGGTTGACACTTGGCAACAACGATTTATTCTCCGATAGACCCCTTTCCTCTTCCCCTATGGTGTAATCATAGCCCCTTTGGTGCTCTTTACACATCCATTCTTGGACCATTTTATTATTTGTGCACATAATATTAACATATATTATAAATCAACATGACAAGCCAACCAAACAGTCCAGATGAAAATATATACATCATACATACATAGCCATCCACTAGTTGGACCTTGGCCTTGAGCTCCACACTAGCATATTTATATCATTTATATAATTTTGGTTAAATACATTCCAAGTCAAAACTCAGGGTATTACAACATCCCACACATATATATGAGGAGAAATAATCAAGACAAATAACAAACTTTATCATAAAAATCAATTCAATATGTAAGTCCAAAGAATTTTCAAAAAAATTATCCTATCTCATTAAATCTTGTAGCCTATTACAATGCATTATTTCCATTACAATAATCTTTCCACTTTTATTACAAGAATTTATTCACATTCCTAAAATATAACAATAATTACAAAATTATATGTTACTAAAAAAATTATTTAATAATAATACTATTTTCAACACTTTTATTAATATATAAATTTTTTAATTAAAACTAAATATCATTTTCAACATTAAAACTAACCTTGAAAGTCATGTCAACTCCAAATATTTAATTAGATTATATATCTCCAAAGATTTGGCATACAACATACCCATAAACTTCACATAAATATGTTTCCTAATTGATAAGAATGTCTTTAGCACTCTAATAGTAATTATGAAACCTTAAATCACTTGAAAACCCTAAAGGGTTTTCTTTCCCCTTATCATTTATTTCATCCTTCCCAAAGCACAAGAATATATAACGAAAATCTTTATCCAAAATGAAATTTAATAAGTCTCCAAGTCCAAAATGAAAATTAATAAGTCTCTTCAAACTAAAATATATTTCATGCTTCCCAAAACACCAAGAATATATAACGATTATCTTTGTCCAAAATGAAATTTAATAAGTCTCCAAGTCCAAAATTTAATTTAATAAGTCTCTTCAAACTAAAATATATGAATTTAACATTGGATCACGAAGATGTGTAGCTTAATTCATATTGTGATTTCTGTTTTTGGATTGCATTTTGTTATGGAGTAGCATACTGTTTAGGGTGGGTACTCTTCATATTGTAAGTTATATTATAAAAATAATTTAATCATTCATATAATGTGAAACTTTATACATAAATATGAAAAAAAATAAAAAAATTATATAGATATAAGTTTTCTTCTCGAGTAACCTTCTTTAATTTTATTATTTAAAACTAACTGTAATTTTCTCAATTAATTGCTTCTCTAATCTTTTTTATTTCTCAATTAATTGCTCCTCTAAACCTTTTATTTAAAACTAACTATAATTTTTTCAATTAAATACTTCTCATATAACATAAATGTACATTTCCTTTATACAGTTTTTGTTTCTGTGACATTTACATTGCACAAACATTTCAATACCAAAAAACAACTAACCGCATTCTAACATAACAAATTACTTCAAAACACCTATTCAACGTTATTAGTTTTTAAAGGAAAATACAGTCTATGATATTTACATTGCACAAACATTTCAAACACCCAAGAAAAAAAAGCTAACCGCGCCATTCTAACCTAACAAAATATTTTATATCACCAATTCAATGTTATTAGTTTTTAAAGGAAAGAAAAAGACCTCCACCTGGACCTCTACATCATTGCGATAATGAAAAAATAAACAATTCCCTTCCTTTTACTTTCATCACGGTATTACACCTTCCTGGAAACCTCATTAGGTTAAGAGACAAACGCTTTTATTGGCTGCATTGTTAACCAACAGTGTTATATATAGATAGCTCGGGAGCCAACTTTATAACGGTTTCGTAATTCCCTACAGTCATAGCGACTTCAAATCGACGAAACTATTTAAGTCACCAATTTAAAGACCAATCAATCCGGAATTTGAATTGACGAAATCAGAAATCGTCGAAATGTCTGTTGGTTTTCGGAGAAAACCTCTCGTATTCCATCATCTCATTATCATATTGTAATATTTATGTAGTGCCATCTGATTTCAAAGGTGGCGGTGCAGATTATTCAGTGCCTCATGGAACCATTCATGAATACCATATGGTCCTTAAATTTATTTCCGCGCAGGCTGCAGAAAATGCAGAGACCCATAGAAGTACCTCGATACATCTTATGGGAGACTAATTTTTTTCGGCACATACCCCAGCATGTGCGCAGGGTTCCACGAAACAATATCGTATGGTCGGAGGATTTTCATTGGCGCCCGTTGCAGATTATAGAGAGGGAAGCAGACGGGTTGCAGATTTCCATTTATACTGCCCCTCCGCCGCCGCCGCTGCCTCCGCCGCCTCCGCCAGATTATTTAGAGGAAGCTGTGCAGATTATTGAGTGCCCCATGGAACCACAGATGAATACCGTATGGTTTTCAAATTTACCTCGGCGCCGGTTCCAGATTATAGAGAGACCCATGGAAGCACATGGATCCATTTTAAGGTTGACGTGTTTTATTAGGGACATGCCGCAGCTTATCCCTAGCGTTAAACGAAGGATTATTGTTCTGTTGGTCGATTTTCTTTGCCCGATTTGCTTAAGGCCTTCTCTTCGCCTCATCTTGAATTGGAGTCAAATTTTCCCAACACCAACCCCGCCGCGGCGACTACCCCCGCAGCCGCCACGACCTCCGCCACCGCCGCCACCTCCACCGCCGCCGCCACCTCCGCCACCTCCACCGCCACCGCCGCCGCCGCCACCTCCGCCGCCACCGCCGCCCCCGCCCCAAAAAAGACAAAGAAGACGAAGAATCAGAATGAGAGGAGGAAGAAAAAGAAGACGTAACAGGAAAAGTGGAATACGAAAATACTGAGAATGAGGAGCAAGAAGAAACGCGTGACTAACGCCAACCCAGGGAAACAATGGGAGTAGTAGCTGTTTCTGAACATTTATCTAAAGTTTTTAACAAAGGAAAACTATTCAATTTGTATATTAAACCATATGGGCATTGTATTAATTAGTTTCTGCACACAAAAATCCATGAAGAACTGAGTAAGAAAAGGTTTGCACGTTCTTTACTTTTAATTATGTTTCCATAAGATTTTACCATTTTGTCTTTCCGGATAATATTATCGGTTAATACATAGCATCTCAATATAACATTGTTATCCTTCAAATAAAATAAAAATTAGTTGTAAGGATCTACTTTTTATAACTAATCAGATTTTTAAGTTTAATTCTTATAGACATATTCTAATTTAGGCAAATATGATCAGTTTTGTAACAAATAACAGACGTATTTCAAAATTCAATTTTATATTAAATATAAAAATATATCGACATTCAGGGAATTTTATAATAAATATATACATATATCGGCATTTCTATGATATATATATATATATATACTCTGAATCTTTAGTTTGGATTTGTTTTTATCTTTTGAAAATTTAATAAATAAATAGCTAAAATATAACTTTGTTGCACTACATTTTATTTCTTGGATATAAATTATGAAAATAAAATCATGCGTGCGTTAAACACTGTCTTTTAGAGAGAAAATTATCCAACGAAGAAGAAGAAAACATCTTAGCCCAAAGATATGCGTTATTATTATGGATAATCTTGAAGGTTGAGTGCAAGTTCATGATTGGTTAATGGCAATGATAATGTGTTTGCACCAACATGGTGCAGGGATATGTTGTAAGAATATGGTTAAGAATAGAAATGTTTTGTTAATGAATATGGTGAAGAACAGAAGATGTAAGAAATCGAATATATTTTCGGAATATATAGTTTATATTTATGGAATTCTTGTTTATGGGTAAGATTAATATTTTTGAAAAAAAATTGATAAGAATAAATTATTTTTTATGATTTAAGCAATTATTTTAAGGGTATTTCATTATTTAAATATTTAACAACTATTCTAATAATTCAAATATATGCACTATATTTTACATGAAAAAATTAATTTAATATTGATTAAAAAAAATTCATATAATCATACAAAATATTTATAAATATAAAGCTACTTCAATTTATATGATAACAATAGTAATGTAAATGACAATGATATTGTAAAAAGAAACAATAATATTATTTTAATTAACAAAATTGGTAATAAACATAAATATATTTATACATGGCAATTGCATTAGGATTTAATAACCAATTAATGGTAATGTCTAAATAGGTATTAAATGTGACATTGACTTTAAACAAATATGTTTTAATGTTTTTTGAATGTTGTGTACACGTAAATTTTATATAATCATTGCATTAATGTATTTAAATTCATTCATTATTATAATAATGTAAATTATTTATATACTTAATTTACAACTATTAAACAATAATAAAATATTAAGAAACTCATTTTATTGTATAATAATAAAGAACCTTTCACCATGTAAAATAAGATAATATAAAAGTATGAGATAATCAAAATACAAATAAATAATTGTTATACAATAATCACTAACTTGTCATCATACTAATTGGGATGATATGTCTACATTAAATAAAAATTCTAAATTATAAAACAAGTAATATTCAATATTGATAATTATTCATAATAAAGCTAGTCATGTCTCAAATTTATTGCATGTATCACGTCTTCATCATTTATAAAGACTTATTTGCAATGCCTGGTTTCTTATCTTGATTTTGTTTCACCACTTTCCGTTCCACTCACAAACATAGAAACACAGTGTATGCTTATATCTCTGTTTATATTACAATATCACACGATTGTGTAAATCCAAAAACATGCCATACGAGTGAGTGCTTTATAAATCATACACATTATTTTGAACTCCTCCTTCAAGTCATTTTTCAAAATATTTTATGGTGGATCTCCACTCTGTATTTACTTTCCCTACTAGTTTTATATGTCATGATAAAGTATTGATATAAAAAATTTCTTATTTTTAAATTCGGATCCTATTAGATCATATTGGAAAAAAGAAATTACATGTACGGAGGCGACCAAATGATGGGGAAACTAGACCAATCACCCCTCCATAGCTCACAAATTAACATAGAGTTATAGCTACTACTACTAAAGAAAACAAAAAGTTTATTATTTTTTTATTAATTATAAAATAAGGGAAGTAAAACAACATAAATACTTAAAAGTTGTTCATTTAACCCTTAAGACTTCATCATATGCTCACAACCCATATACAAATCAATGTTAAATAACTATTTAAATAATTCTTATTCATACATCTTCAATCTGATGGGAGACTAAACCGAAGGGACTAGGAGTGGAAGGTGGAGTGGAAAACCCTAGCTGCAGAGGTCCAATTCCAGCTTTGTTCTGATAATATGCAGGCCTGCCCACACAGAGGCAAGCTGGTTGGGGCTGCGACCTAACAAATTTGGGTGGGATCCTGCTCCCCATTCGGCTAGAATGGGGACTAGCAATCTTGGGGACCGCCCTCTTGAAGGAGGATATGCACGAAAGGATAATGGCGAAATGAGTGCGGTTGAGAAAGGATATAAGAAGTGGATGGGGCAGGGTGACTGTCTACCCAAATCCCCAAATATTTCGGCTTTACAGATCCGATCAGAAAAGATTCGAGAACGAATCGAACAATGGTGAGAGCAAGCCCTAATAGGAAAATTTGTGGGGGTTTGGCCTCGAGAACGAGATCTGGTACGATGGATCAAAACTACCTGGAATCCTAAAGTGAACTACAACCTGCAACTGGGTGCCAAAGGTTTTTTCACCATTATTTTCTTCGACATTGAGGAACGAGATAGAATTCTGGAGGGTGCATCTTATTTTTTCTTCTTAACCGGTCTATATCTCAGGCCCTGGAAAGAAAGATTCAACCCTGAAATGGAGGATGTGACAGTGGCTCCAGTGTGGATTGGGTTATTTTCTTTGCCATGTGAATATTCGGATCTTGAGATCTTGCAAGATATCGACAACACTATTGGGGAATTTGTTAAAGTGGCTGAGCAGACTAAATAACAAATGTATACTACTTATGCTTGTATCTATGTCTACATGGATCTGTCGAAAGAACTGTCGAAAGCCATTAGCCTGAATTGGGATGATGAGGAATGGGTACAACCTTTGGACTACGAGCAGCTTCCATTTCGATGTCGGCATTGTCATGAGTACAGGCACTTGAACCAAAATTGCCCCTAGTTGATACAGTCTCCTTCTCCCCCTAAGAAAATACTAGAAGGGAAAGCAGATAAGGAAGGGTTCACGTAGGTCTGGAATAAGTAGAGGAACAGATCGGCGGGGCAGAACAAGATGGTTAAGGAGATCCACAGTAAAGAGGTTGAAACCAACAATCCCTTCCATATCCTGGAATAACCACGAGAGGATGAAGAGGACAGAAGGAATAAGAGTGAGTCAACCTCGAAACAGAGGGAGGGTATGGTAGAAGAAGTTGATTATAGAAATATAGTGGGAAATCAAATGGTAGCAATGGAGGAAGACGGATATGAGGAAATGGAACGGGGGGGTCTCAATCTAGATGAAATCGAGAAAGAGGGGAAAAAGAGGGGGAAAGGGTATGTCTCTCGAAGGAAATTGGAACTTCTTCAAGAAGCGATTATAAAAAAAAGCTTCCCAAAAATTGGGGATAGCAATAGATCCGTAGAAGGGGAACAAAAGGAAATCCCCAGAAGAAGATTTGAAAAGAGGAAGAAAGACGAATAAACAAAGGCTAACGGAGATAGGGGTCAAATTAATCGAGTCTGGCCAGTACCCTACAATATTGGCAGCCTTCTCAGAAGTTAAAAGGGTTAACCAATGAAGATCATATCTTGGAACATTCGGGGATGCAACCACCCCCAGAAAATAAAGACCTTAGCTAGAAAGGTTAAGCAGGGAAAACCTGATATTCTTTTCCTTCAGGAAACAAAGTGCAATCCAGAAATGATGGAGAAATTGAGGCAGAAAATCTGGAGAGGTAGTAAGATCATGGCCACTGACGCTCTAAGTATGGCAGGGGGTCTAGTCATTTTGTGGCAACTTGATTCCCTATGTCTCACAGCATGGTGGGCTAATCACTTCTCTCTGTGTGCCAATTTTACTGACTGAATGTCCGGGATCTCTGGACATTTGGTGAACATCTATGGCCCGAGTGCCTTCCCCTAGAAATTTTCCTTCCTTCAGTTCTTATCCTGGATGAAGGATCAAGCCTCCGATGGATCGTGGATTATTGGGGGGGCCTTCAACCTGATCTCTTCCCTAGAAGAAAAAAAAAGGGGGTAGGAGGGCCTTAGATAAATACCAAGAAGCCTTCAAATATTTTGTTATTCATAGCCCCTTTGTTGACATGGAAATGGGCAATGGATTGTACACTTGGAATAACAAACGTGAAGGTACCCACGTTGTGGCTTCCAAAATCGATAGATTTCTAGTAATAGAGGATATGGTTAGATATGGGGGGGAATCCCATGCCAGTGTCCTTCCTTCTGCTAGCTCTGACCATTGGCCCATTTGCCTCCAATGGGAACAGTCTAATGCTTTTTTACATTGAACCTTTAAATTTGAGAAATTTTGGCTAGAGAAAAAGGACTTCAAAGAGTTTGTGTGAAAGTGGTGGAAGGAATTGGTCCCCATAAGGGGAACTAGGATGTACCAGTTTCAACAAAAACTAAAGGCCCTCAAAGCCAATATCAGATCCTAGAATAAAGAATATTTTGGGAACATCTTTCAAGATAAGTGGCAATTGGTGGAAGATATTGAGCTTTTGCACAGGAAATGCATGGAAAAGGTTGGTCTGATGATCTCAAAGAGCAAGAATACAATTTGCTGAATCAACTAGAAGCTAGGGAAAAGTAGGAAGAGATCTTTTGGAGGAAAAAATATAGGAATCAGTGTCTCTAGGAAGGGGATACGAATACAAATTTTTTCCATAATATTGTTATCCAAAATTGACACAAATCGAAGATCTACAGGCTTCGCAAATTGGATGGCAACCAGATCGAATCCAGGAAAGAGATCGAAGATGAGCTGATCCTGCAGTTCAAAGGAATCCTCAAGGAAGATTACAGAGACAGAAGCATCGAAATTGTCTGGATCACCAGACTTATTCCCAGATTGATCACCAGAGAGCACAACGAGATCCTGAATAAACCAATCACCATGCAGGAGGTTGAAGATGCTATGCAACAGATGTATTTAGGAAAATCTCCTAGCCCGGAGGGTTTCACCACCAACTTTTTTCATTTATTCTGGGACATGATTAAGTAGGAGCTCCTAACTATTGTGGAGGAATATTATAGAAGTCGCGGAGTCTTGAAGGAATTCAATCCCACCTTCTTAACCCTAATCCCTAAGGAGGATGGTGTTGAAGTGACGAGCAAGTTCCGACCGATTGCTTTATGTAATGTTATCTATAAAATCATCGCCAAGGTCATTGCCAACCATTTAAAGACACTTCTTCCAATCTTGATTACCCAGAATAATCTGGGTTTGTTAAAGGTAGACAGATCTTAGACGGGATCATCCTTGCCCAAGAGACCATTCATTCCCTGAAGGCCACAAAGAAACCTGGTATGATGATCAAACTTGATATTGCGAAAGCCTATGATAAACATAGTTGGCAATATATGCGTGGTATGTTGGATGATTATGGTTTGTTCGAGACTAGATAGAATGGATTATGAATCTATTATCTACTCCCTTTTTCTCCATTCTTCTTAATGGCTCTCCAACAAGGCTGCTTTAGTCTTCTTGCGGTATTAGACAAGGAGATCCTCTATCCCCATTTCTCTTCATATTAATGATGAAAGGGCTTGTTAGACTCCTTCACAGCCAAGCTGCTGCAGTTGAAATCAGAGGTTTGAATCTCCATGCAGGTATGACTAAACAAACTATTGGGCCTGGCCCAAGTGGGGCATTTTGAGCAAGAAGGATTTTTGGAACTATGAAGCTTAACGTAGTTCAGTTGGAATAATTTTGGTATAAGTGTTTGGGATGCTGGGAAGTTGCATGCACCGCAGCATCGGAAGAGTTGGGAAGATCAGTGCTAGGAGGAGACAGCGTTGTGATGTGTCCAGTCTACGTGGATCCGACAAAGCAGAGTGTTGGATAGAAGACAACACAGATTCTGGTTAGACCAACGGTGGTCTATTTTTGGTAAATATGCCCCAGGAGTACCAAGTGGCGGGTAGGAGCAGAGCGGAAAGAAAGCGACTGGTTGTACATGTGAAAGAACCACTACCTAAACCAGTCACACGAGACCATTAGAGGAAGAATGGCTCGGTGAAAGCAACCTGTTCGTAGGCATGCGACAGGAAGGCCTATAGCGACGTGAGGCATGCACTACAGGCAGTCCACGATGGAATATTTGCTACTAGAAGCCAGCAAGTCCGGTTAAGGGAAAACCGTAATAGTTTTGTAGACCTAAGGGTTTTTGCCTTTGTATTGTAAAGACATGACCTACGGGCATGATCTATAAATAAGGCATAGTTTGAGGGGGAAAGGGTTGATCTTGATTGTTGATCTTTTGGGTTACTATTACTCTTCATTTTGTATTGTTCTCGTAATTGATTTGATAAATCTCTGTGAGGAACATTTTGTAAAGGCTCTGCAAGCTGTGTGCGCAGAGGCCTATTGAGAGAGAAGAGAGTCTGTAGCTGAGTGCGCAAACAAAGAACTGTTGTACCCTTCCCAGAAGACTAATACAACAACAGTTCTTTTGGACGTAGCTCCCATCTTGGGGGTGAAGCACGTTAAATACTGTGTAGTGTGACTGTTTGTGTCTTTGCATTTCCTTATTTGCTTACATTGGATGCTTGTATTCTCATTTATCAATTGGTGTGTTAATGCTTTTATATGTATTTGCCATAGAAGAAAGATGGGAATGACATGTTACATATTGCGGGAATGAATGAATGTTGAATGCTTAGTATTCCAAGTCTATGAAAGTATCATTAGTTGAATAATCACATGTGTATGTAGAGTTTGGATTGTATAACTCTTCGATGCACAGCAACGGGTGTGCGCAACATTGTATGTTTCCTCTACTTGCATTTGTTATAAAGCTAATTAATCTAAGGCAGTAGATGAATGGTTAAATGTTAAATTAAAGTCTTCATAGTGGTTAATTTTGGAAGAGGAAGCGTATCGGTTAGTTGCGTTATCCTATTATTTGTATTCCACCCGAACCGCACAGTCCATGGATGCGCTGGTTGCGCAAGTAGAAGTGCAAACCGCGAGCTCTATAGCGCATTGCACAGTAGTCATGTCTGAACAACTCATCACATCACTATGGAAACCTAATTCCATAGTTCCCCCATAGATACACCTCGGGTGAGACCTCAGCCTAATCACAGGCTATTGCTGAAAGGGCCGATGAGAAGCGGTTTTATTGGTTCCTTGAAACCGCGAAGAACCTGGGTCTACATTGGAAACCTATAGAACAGTAATTAAGCCAACAAATGGTTCTGTTTCCATGCTAAGACTCCGTGATGAGTTGAAGTCCAGATGTGTGAAGTAGAAGAAGTTGAGTTGGGCGTCGACTTTTGGTATCCAGACAACAAAGAAATCTGGGTTTGGTGTGACAAGATAGAGAGAGACTACGGAGGATACCACGAGAGAGGAAGGAATAAGAACCCAGCGCAAGGACGAGGCCGAGGTTAAGTAATTTGTTACAACTGTGTCCAAGCAGGCCATGTATATAGAAACTGTACCAACCCATGCACTACATGTAGTTACTGTCAATCATTTGATCATGTTATTGAATACTGCCTAATGTTAGAGGTAGAAATGCAGAAAAGAAAATGGCCAGAGGCGTCGAAATCAAATATTCAGGTGATCACAACAGAGAGGAGACCTGTGGATCCAAGTATCAACGTAGTGACATGAAGTGGCGCTACGAAAAGGAGAGATAGAGGAGTAGAATCTTTGACTTCTGGATATTTCAACACTAAGAAGACTCCTCTTGAAACAATATGGATAAGGAAAGCTATTGGCAAAGCACTCGCTATCGACTTGAAGAAAAACATAGAAGTCTTTGAAGAAGTGCGTAATATCCTCAAAGAATCAACACCTAGATCGCCAAGAATCCAATTGCACAGTGAAATACTGCATATGGAATATATGCCAACTGCTTTGACAAAACGAGCACTACAGCAGAGACATGCACCTCTATTGCGTAGTTCCTCAGGAGCTGCATGAAGTAGCTGAAGAGTACAAATGCTATAGCGGAATTGAAAAAAAATGTTAGACCAGTATGAGATGCGCAGTGAGAGTGAAACTACTAAAAGCGCAATTCATGACATTGGGAAACATAAAAGAACTAGAAGAGAAATGAGACTTACTACCCAGATAGGAGATTATGAAATGGATGAGATCATTTTAGATCTCGGGTCAGAGGTAAATGTATTAACTAAACAGACATGGAAGCAGATGGGGAGACCAAAGCTGTTATGGTCACCTATCTAGTTGATAATGGCCAATCCGGAGAAATTTATACCTTTTGGAAGGTTAGCCAATGTGGTTGCTGACATTGATGGAGTATGAAGTTATGCAGACTTCAATGTTATCGAAATTGTGGATGATAGTCAACCCTTTCCTGCACTGTTGGGGATTGACTGTGTTACAGATAACCTCGCCATCATAAACTTGAAAACAAAGAAGATTATCTTTGAAGGAAAGCATCTCAGGGTCATCACACCATTGGACCCTGCAGATGGAGCCAGATATAGCGATCCGATTCAGGAGGAATCCAGAGCTCAAGACTTAGACCGGCTGTATAAGATGACTGCGAACCAGGAAAAATATATTAATTCAACTGCAGATGGAACACTCACCTGGAGATGCGACAACTCTTTCATCTTAGACTCTAATGCAGGATTGTAAAATTGGGAAATTCCTATGCACGAAGTATCAGCAAGGAGATGCGCATAGGTTACAAAGTCACTGTGCTTGATTTGAAAGGAGGTAAGCCCAATCCCCACCTATGATGGTTTAGCTAATGTTTATTCCTTTATCAAAGATTATACTGCAGCAATTGCAGATGAACATCGCTTACCAGCATTAGATATGGCACTGTGCGAGACACCTGGTAGATGGTGTGCTGCACATAAGCAAAGTTTGACCACATGGGATCAATGCAGAATCAAGATGCAGATTAGGTTTGCTGACAAGGTTACACTATCCCTTGAGAAATAAAATGGACAGACAAATCCAAGACAACATATTGAGGTCTTCTCACAAGCATGGCAGTAGAGATCGAAAACATAATGGATGCATCTATTTGTGCACACGCTAGGGGAAGAAATACCAAAGAAAAGGTACTTAGACATGAAGTTGCACAGGGAGACCATAGATTGGCATACCCTCACTGCGAACTTCTAGAAAAGCTTAAATTTCGAAGACGAAAACCCTGGCATAAATGATGCACTGCAGATTATTAAGGAAAGATTATTCAGGCTAGAATATCCACATAAGAACATGACATTGGAGGAGTTCTTTGGAACTAACGGTGTACCTGCTAGCTTACAGCATGAATGGACCAAACAAGAAGGACATGCCCTGGAATGTTATAATCTAGCTAAAGAAGCTGAAGAAAAAAAGACAGTGATGAGGAGGATCCATGCAACATTAAAATATACCTATGTCAGAAGGTGCGCACAAGGTAGAGGGTCCTCCACTGGAAATCCCAGATATGAGTGTACTTGTGAAAACGAGAAAAGTGAACATTGGCACCAACAAAGAGCCAAAGTTTGTGGATATTGGAGACTACTGGGATGATTAGACTGTGGGAAGATTGCAGACCTATTACATGAGTATCAGGAGTTATTTCTGACAAAGTTTATAGAGATGAACGGTATTTTGGGAGACTTATGGGTTATGAAGATACCTCTTAAAACAGGAGCAAAACCTTTAAACAAAGACCCTATAGACTGAACCCGCGATACAAAGAACGAGTCAGGGAAGAACTTGATAAAATGCTCGATGCAGGGATCATTGAGCCAGTCAAAAAGTCTGAGTGGATAATCTCAATGGCTGTCCAGGATAAGAAGACAAAAGGTGAAATCACAATTTGTGTGGAACTTAGAAAGTTGAACGATGCTTCAATGCACGACCCAATTCCTACTCCTTTAACTGATGAGGTGCTTGATAATGTTGGAGGAAATGAGGCGTATTCCTTTACTGATGGCTTTTCGGGATACCATCAGATAAGAATTGGTCCTATGTATAGATACAAGACCACTTTTGCCACCGAATGGGGGTTGTTCTAGTACACAGTGATGCCATTTGGTTTGAAGAACGCGCCTACCATTTTTTCTAGAGTTGTGGTCGTAGCATTCAAAGATTTCATGCATAAGTTTTTAGAATCTTCTTTCGATGATTGGACGGTATTCGCGTTGCTGAAGGACCATTGCGCAAATATGAGATTGACACTAGAAAAATGCAGACAATATTAGATGTCATTAAACCTGCAGAAGTGTATATTTTATGTACCTTATGGAATTTGTTAGGACATATTGTGTGCAAACACGGCTTGATGGTTGTTCCTGCGAAGATCGTAGTCATTGTAAACTTGCCAACACCAAATTCAATCAAGAAGTTGTGCACTGCATTGGGGCATAACGATTATTACATGAAGTTTATAAAGGGGTATGCGCAGTTAACCACAACAATGGAGAAGCTGCTGAAGAAAGATGCACTGCTCATTTGGAATGTAGAGTGTGAACACGATTTTTACACCTTGAAAGAGAAAATGGTCACTGCGTCGATCCTAGTTTTTCTAGACTGGGAGAAGACATTCCATGTTCATGTTGATGCGTTGTGCATAGCATTGGGAGTTGTCTTAGCACAGCCAGGAGAGGGAGGTATCGACCATCCTATCGCATTTTCGAGTAGGAAGCTCTCATCTGCATAAAAGAATTACACCAGTACTGAACAAGAAGGCCTAGCTATGGTCTATGCACTGCAAAAATTCAGGCACTATTTTCTTGGTGCACACTTCTTTATGTTCATAGACCATTCTGCTTGGAAATACCTGGTCAATAAGCCAGTGTTAAGAGGGAAAATCTGCAGATGGTTGTTACTCTTCCAGTAGTATGATTTTGAAATAGTAGTTAAACCTGGCAGATTGAACTTGGGGCCTAATCATCTGTCAAGGAGAAGAGCCCATGAACCTTGAAGATAATCTTCCTGATGCGTAGTTGTTTGCTATCCAGATAAGTGATGATTATTATAAAGACATCATAGACTTTTTGACTACTGGGTTAGCACCCATAGAGTTCACTACGCAACAAAAGAAGCAACTGGTAGTGAGGGCAACAGACTTCACCATTATCGCAGGTCAGTTATATAAATTGAGACCAGATGAAGTACTGCACAGGTTTGTTTTAGAGCACGAGAAACCATTTATATTAGTAGATGCACACTCAGGAGCAGCAGGAGGTCACTACGCAAGAAGAGCCATTATGTAGAGATATTGCAGGCAGGGCTATGGTGGCCTATGATTCACAAAGACGCAAAGGAGCATTGCCAAAGTTGCGATGCCTGTCAGAGGACAGGTAGGCCATCGCAAAGAGATGAGATTCCATTAAATACATATTTGACATTACAGGCATTTGAGAAATGCGTAATTGATTTTGTGGGACCTATAAACCCACCGGAAAAGAGAACTTGTGCGAGGTATATTATTACTGCAACTAATTACCTCACCAGATGGGCAGAAGCGAAGCCAGTAAAGGACTATACCATAGGTACTACTACGCAATTCATATTTGAATACATCCTTACAAATTTTGGATGCCCAAAGATCTTGATGAGTGATCAAGGAACTCACATTTTGAACTGAACCATTGAGGCATTGACAGAAGAGTTCCGCATTCATCATTAGCGAAGTACACCATATCATACGCAAGCGAATGGAACTATTGAAGCATTCAATAAAGTACTGGAGAATGCACTGACCAAGGTATGCAATATGAATCGGGATGACTGGGACTTGCGCATTCCCACTGTTTTATGGGCATATAGGACCACATGCAAGAAGTTGACTGGCCATACACCGTTTATGCTGGCCTATGGACATGAAGCCATTATGCCTATGTAGTACATTGTTCCTAGCTTAAGAATAGATGCATTTACAGGAATGGAAGATCACAACGCGATAGAAGAAAGGCTTGTACATTTGGTTGGTCTGGAGGAGGATCACTTCATTGCATGCTTTCACCAACAACTGCAGAAGGAAAGAGAAAAAGCGTGGCATGATCACCACATCAAGAACAAGTCTTTCCAGGTAGGTGATCTATCCTCTTGTATGATAGAAAGTTTATGAAATACCCTTGAAAATTTAAAATGCATTGGCTTGGTCCATATACTATTGTGCATGTTACTAATGGTGGTGCAGTTCAGTTAGCCACATTAGCAGGAGATAACTTGCCAAGTCTAGTTAATGGGAGCAGACTAAACCCCTATCGGGATAGTCTTGCTTCATAGAACCTGTGATGATCAGAAAGAAGGAGATTTCTAAGTGCCAAGTACAATTGAAATTGGGCACTAGAAAAGGGAAAGAGCTTGTACACAATGTATGATGACGAACATGTATATACCACGCAGCAGCATTAACATGTGCCGCTGTGCCAACAAAAAAATTAAAAAATAATAATAATAATAATAATAAAAGAAAAGAAAAGAAAAAGAAAAGAGGAACTGTGTAGTTGCGAAGTCCAAAAGGAAATTGTGAAGATCAAGTGAACGAGCAAATATGTTAAGTTCAGAGGCAGGAAACCAGGCACCACAAAGTAACTGCATAGGAGCAATGATGACCTGTTGCGTAGTTCGACGCAACACTCCAGAAAAATAGTCGTTACACTGTCGATCGAGAATATAGTTGTTATATAGAACTTTGCCAGCAACTGCTTGGGAATTTAAAGCACAGATAGCCATTTTGAATGAGTTTATCAAGGAAAGGACCGAAGAATCCATCGGATTTGGCCAATGGATACTGCATTTAATGCATATCTAGCCGTTAAGGGGCATGGAGGGGGTCAGCTGTGCCTATAAGTAATGCTGCATTTAGACTCACGATCGTTACTAAACACTTCGAATTTTCTTGTGCACACCACTTTGCAAGTTGTTTCAGTAAGTTGTCGGAAACCCTGTGGAAGTTGTCCAGTGGATGTCTGAGAGGTATACCATTGAAGAAGAATTCACAGTCCAGGAGACTGTGAAGGTATTTCAATACAAAGGGATCGAAGGGTTAATGAGAACCCCATCTCTTAAGGGTGTCTTAGAGCTAGGTTAAGCATCCAGAAGATCACCAAGACATGGTCCCAAAATGCAAGACAAAGGCAAAGATCCAGTGGGGCCGAGAACGAAGATACCTAAGATGGGTTCGATAATGTTGAAGCCACCGATAGTTGATAAGGAGATACCTTTCACAATGACTCCAGATTATATCTCACCGCGTGCATGGGACGCACTGGTCTTAAGGTTAGCAAAGAATGCAAAATATGACATCCCGCTATCACCCATATCAAAGCACATCGACGTCGATAAAAATTTGCTGGGTAAAATTCTAGAATGTAAGTGGGAAGATTATGATTTAATTCAGATGCAGAAGGAGAATCCCAATGAACCTAAGTTCCCACAGTTCCAACTCGACCAATACATGTGTTGGAAGAAAGACGTAAAGGATGACCTCACTTTGCTCACGGAAAGCTGGTTATCGGGAGTAGTCAAGTCGGGACTGCTCAATTTGCTCAGACTCCCGCATTTTGATAGATCACCAGAGCTGAACGTGGTGGTGTGAACTTTGACGAGATGCATTCACAAGGGATATTAGTGGCTTGACCGCAATGTCAACCTAACCATTGATATTATCCACTGCATCATTGGGTTGAGTAAAGGCGAAAGATTCGAAGTAGTTTTTCCAAGGGAAAAGCAAGGACAAAGAAGCCATGGAAAAGACAAAGAAAAATCTAACTGTCGTCAAAGGAAAGAGGCGATTCCAGATGGACGACATAGATGATAAAGCGACGAAGTTTATCACACAGTTGCTAGCCGGCGATATTTTAAGAAAATGTAGGCCTCTAGAGGTGCTTGCGGGCACAGTACTACTTGGCACCATTATCATGGAAGGAGAGCAAGTCAACTAGTGTCAATACTTATTGAATGAGTTCCTGGAGGAACTAAATGACACATAGCTCAATGGAGGAAATTTCTGTTTTACATGGCTAATAGTGTTGATCGCCTTCATAGGGTGGAATGAGCCGAAGGAATACATTGGTGTAATCACTGATACCAATGATTGTAGAGGAGCCCACTATTCAAACCTTTGGGCAAATATGAACTCACAGAGACAGCACATGATAGCTGAGGTTTTCTACAATATTATGGCCAGCTACATGACGCAATCCTGAGCACGCCCCGAATATCAAAGAAGGTAACGAGTAAGTACATTCGCACTGTTGATTCTTATGCTGACATGCATAGTATTCACATTTTAGTCAAAGCGCAGAAGAAGAACATTGAATGGTTCACAGGGAACTACCATATGTATGAAGGTGATATTGCTAATATCATGAAGGAATGGCCTGCCGAGTTTCGAGTGGAAATTGTAGAGGTTGAAAGCAACTCCGACGAGGATGAACTTATTCCATGTCCTATCACTGAAGTAAAGGAGACGGGAAAAAGGAAGGAACCTGAGAGCCTAGCACAAAAAAAGGGAGCATAGAAGAAGCAGAAAGCTAATAAAAGCTAGTTAGACATAGTATTCCATGATGAGCATTTTGAAACAATCGTGGCAAAGGTCACAGAGTCGATGCAAGATCTGATGACTGAGAAGGAGAAAAAGGACAAGGCAATTCAGGAAAGTCTACAGAATAATCTGACCATGCTGCAGGGAATTACCGAGAAAATTGAAGAAGTACAAAAAAGATTACCCCTTTTGCGGGACTCAGAGTCTGAAGGGAAGTCGGGGGGAACTTCGTATCAGAAGACACCGCAGTTAGCCATGAACGTGCCTACGAAGTCCTATATTGTCCATCTTGATCCATTAACGGTAAGACTTCCACTTCCAGAACAACTACTGTTGGACACGAAGGACGTTGAGCATGTGGATCTTGACCTTGTGAAGATACCACTGCCTGCTCTACACTACTTGCATCTGCAGGTTGTTGAAGAAATGCATGAGAGAACTACTCACATGCTAAAAGGACAAGCTTAATTGCAAGCAGCTATAGGAAGTTGGAGGAATTTAGCTCGCGGAAAGCTATGGAATTGCAGGATGAGCATGATCGTTGAAAAAGACTAGAGTCCACGATCACTGCGGTTGTAGGTGATATAGAAGAATTTTAAGTACAGGTAGACCCCGCAGACACTATTGTTAAGATTGGAAAACTGGTTAACAATCTTAAGACACGGATGCAAGACATGGAGATCATCCATGAAGCTAAGGTTGCTACCTTGGAGGCACATATCAACCCGCAGACTCCACCAGAACAGCAGTAGTTGAGAGCAAAAGAAGTGAAGGCTGCAACAGAGAGTATTGCCGTCGAGGTGGCTAAGTGCCATATTTTGTTAGATGAGGTGTCGAAGGTATTCACTGCCCTCGAAGAGGGCCCAGAATTGCTACAAGTAAAGAACGCTGTGAAAGATAAGCAAGCAGCACTAGAACAATTGGATGCAGAAGTGAAAGCCCTGCCACCATGAGAAAGACTTCAGAAGTACAAGGAAATAAACACGTTGAAGAAAGAAGTGCAAGCCTTAAGAGAAAAAGAGATTGAAATGGGAGATAAATCACAACCCTTACTGGAGGACGCCCAATCGATCTCATAGGAGATTGAGGAAAAGTTAAAGGAGCTGCGCGAAAATCAAGAATAGGTGGAAGGCCAGGATGGGGATGAGATAACACCTGATATGTTGGAAACAGTCAAGCAAGTTGAGCAAGACACAAAGGAAGCAGTCGAAAAGTTTATTGTCACATACAATGAGGTCATCGCGAAGCTAGCTCCACAGGCGGCGGAACAACTTGGAGAAGTTGTAGGTGGCTTCGAGACGAGCCACATGTAAGTGTTAGGGGCCTGTTGGGTATGGCCCATCTGGGGATTTTTAATCAAGAAGGATTTTTGGAACTGCGGAGATGAGCATGGTTCAATTGGAATAATTTTGGTATAAGTGTTTGGGATGCCGCGAAGTTGCGCATAGCACAACGTCAGAAGAGCTGCGAAGATCAATGCTACAAGGAGACAGCGTTGCGATGTGTCCAGTCTACGTGGATCCAGCAAAGCATAGTGTTGGATGGACGACGCCACAGATTCTGGTTAGACCAGCGGTGGTATATTTTTGGTAAATATGCTCGAGGAGTACCAAGCCGCGGGTAGGAGCAAAGCGGAAAGAAAGTGACTGGTCACACATGCGAAAGAACCACTACCTGAACCAATCGCACAAGACTGTTAGAGGATGAATGACTCAGTGAAAGCAGCCTGTTGGAAGGCGTTCGACAGGAAGGCTGATAGCAGTGTGAGGCATGCGTTATGGGTAGGCCACGATGGAATATTCGCTACCAGAAGCTAGCAAGTCTAGTTAAAGGAAAACCATGACAATTTTGTAGACCTAAGGGTTTTTTCCTTCATATGGTAAAGACATGACCTACGTGCATGATCTATAAATAAGGCATATTTTGTATGGGAAAGGGTTAATCTTCATTGTTGATCTTTCAGGTTACTGTTACTAGTCATTTTGTATTGTTCTCGTTATTGATTTGATAAATCTCTGTGAGGAACATTTTGTAAAGGCTCTGCAAGCTATGTGCGCAAAGGCCTATTGAGAGAGAAGAGAGTTTGCAACTGAGTGCGCAGACAAAGAACTATTGTACCCTTCCCATAAGACTAATATGACAAGAGTTCTTGTGGACGTAGTTCCCATCCTGGGGGTGAACCATGTTAAATACTGTGTAGTGTGATTGTTTGTGTCTTTGCATTTTCTTATTTGCTTACATTGGATGCTTGGATTCTCATTTATCAGTTGGTGTGTTAATGCTTTTATATGTATTCGCCATAGAAGAAAGATGGGAATGACATGTTAAGTATTGCAGGAATGAATGAATGTTGAATGCTCAGTATTCCAAGTTTGTGAAAGTATCAGTCATTGAATAATCACATGTGTATGTAGAGTTTGGATTGTATAACTCTTCTACGCGCAACACCAAGTGTGCACAACATTGTATGTTTCCTCTACTTGCATTTGTTATAAAGATAATTAATCTAAGGAAATAGATGAATGGTTAAGTGTTAAAGTAAAGTCTTCATAGTGGTTAAGTTTGGAAGAGGAAGCGTATCGGTTAGTTGCATTGTCCTATTATTTGCATTCCACCCAAACTGCGTAGTCCGTGGATGCGTTGGTTGCGCAAGAAGAAGTGCGGACCGCGACGTAGTCTATCGTTGTGTAGTCCTTAGCCCACAGCGCGAGCTCTGTAGTGTGCTGCACAGTAGTCCTGTTCGAATAACTCATCACATCACTGTGGAAACCTGATTCCGTAGTGCCTCCATAGATACACCTCAGGTGAGACCTCAGCCTAGTCACAGGATGTTGCCGAAAGGGCTGGTGAGAAGGGGTTTTGTTGGTTCCTTGAAACCACGAAGAACCTCGGTCTACATTGGAAACCTATAGAACAGTACTTAAGCTAACAAAAACTCATCAACAATTTGTCGATGACACAATGTTAATGGGGAACCCTTTAGTCCAAGAAACTCGAGCCTTTAAAAAAAGCCTGAAGATTTTTGCAAAGGCCTCCGGGCTTGAAGTTAATCCTGATATATCTCAGGTTTTCTTTTTCAACACTCCCAATGTTACTCAGTGCAATATTATTTGTATCTTAAACTTTTCCAAAGGCTCTCTCCCAGCCAAATACTTGGGTGCTCCGCTTTCAGAAGGCACCATCCGAAGGATTTCTTGGAAAGACCTTTTGGACAACCTGCGAACCAGAATCAATAGTTGGACAAATCGAGCTCTCAACCTCCACAGTAGGCTTACTTTGGTCAAATCTGTTCTACAAGAGATGTCGATCTACCTCCTCTCTTTGCTCTCAGCTCCTAACTCAATCCTCAAGGAAATAAGGGCAATCCAACGTAACTTTCTCTTGGGAGGCAGGGAATCCAAATCAAATTTTGCCTTTTTGAGGTGGGATGTTTTATGCAGCTCTAGGGAACATGGTGGGCTTGGTCTCAGAGACCTGGAGGTGGTTAGTGACATTCATGGGTCCAAAAATTGGTGGATATGGTGTAACCACAGCCAGGAGCCCTAGGTGAAGCTTTGGCAGGTAAAATATACCAGGGATTATCAAGCCAGTCAACTGATTGGGTGCAATGAAGAGAAGTTGGGATCACATATCTGGATGAAGGCCCAGAAAGGAACGAAGGATTATCATTTTGTTGGTCGATTTTGTTTGCCCGATTTGCTTCAGGCCTTCTCTTTGCCTCATCTTGTATTGGATTCAAATTTTCCCACCACCAACCCCGCCGCGGCAATGACCCCCGCCGCGGCGATGACCTCCGCCACGGCAGCCACCATCGCCACCGCTGCCACCACCTCCGCAACCACCACCGCCTCCGCCACCGCCGCCACCTCCACTGCCGACGGCACCGCCACCACAAAAATGACAAAGAAGATGAAGAATCAAAGGAGGAAGAAAAAGGAGACATAACAGGAAAAGTGGAATACGAAAATACTGAGAATGAGGAGCAAGGAGAAACACCTGACTAACACCAACCCAGGGAAACCATGGGAGTAGTAGCTGTTTCTGAAGATTTATCTAAAGTTGTTAACAAAGGAAAACTATTCAATTTGTATCCTAAACCATATGGGCATTGTATTACTTAGTTTCTGCACACAAAAATCCATGAAGAACAGAGAGTAAGAAAATGTTTGCACGTTCTTTACTTTTAATTATGTTTCCATAAGATTTTACCATTTCGTTTTTCTGGATAATATTATCGATTAATACATAGCATCTCCATATAACATTCGTATCCTTAAAATAAAATAAAAATTAGTTGTAATCATATACTTTTTATAACTAATAGTATTTTCAAGTTTAGTTCTTATAGACATATATTCTAATTTAGGCAAATATGATCAATTTTGTAACAAATAACATACGTATTTCAAAATTCAATTTTATATTAAATATAATAAAAATCTATCGACATTTCGGGAATTTTATAATAAATATATACATATATCGGCATTTCTATGATATATCTATATATATATATATATATACTCTGAATCTTTAGTTTGGATTTGTTTTTATCTTTTGAAAATTTAATAAATAAATAGCTAAAATATAACTTTATTGCATTACATTTGATTTCTTTGATATAAATTATGAAAACAAAATCATGCGTACGTTAAACACTGTCTTTTAGAGAGAAAATTATCCAACGAAGAAGAAGAAAACATCTTAGCCCAAAGATATGCGTTATTATTATGGATAATCTTGAAGGTTGAGTGCAAGTTCATGATTGGTTCATGGCAATGATAATGTGCTTGCACCAACATGGTGCAGGGATATGTTGTAAGAATATGGTTAAGAATAGAAATGTTTTGTTAATGAATATGGTTAAATATGGTGAAGAACAGAAGATGTAAGAAATCGAATATATTTTCAGAATATATAGTTTATATTTATGGAATTCTAGTTTATGGGTAACATTAATATTTTTTTTTAAAAATGGATAAGAATAAACTATTATTTTATGATTTAAGTAATTATTTTAAGGATATTTCATTATTTAAATATTTAACAACTATTTTAATAATTCAAATATATGCACTATATTTACGTCAATAGGCATTTTAGTTTAACTTTTAGGGGTGGGGGTTGGGTGGGTTATTTATTAATATTTTAATAATAAATGGCTAGATTTGATTGATCCTAGAATATGCTTCGTCTTACACCTAAATCAAGCATTCAGATCAAATGACTTAACCCATGTGCATGTTTAAATAGAACCGTCACCCATTATCAATATAAAAAATTATAGTTATTTCGAACTGCAACGCTGTGCAGCTGTTTAATTGGTTGTTTTATGTGCTGTGAGATATGCGCTATTGTAACCGATGAAAAATTGAAACGTTTGGGTATCTGTATCCGTTTTACATTTGTATCTGTCTTATTAATTAACTAGGATAAAGAAAGAGGATTTCTGTACAGTTTTCAATCCACCCACGCCCAATTTGTAACCATTCCATTATCTCCTACAGGCTCGACTATGAAACCAACTATGGCAGCAGACGAGCAAACAAGCAGATGAAGGGAATGTGTGGAAATTTCATTTTTCAGGGCCTGGGGATCAGTGTATTTGGCATGGCATATATGTTTGTGCAGAGAGGCCCCATCAGGAGGGGGGTAAGCAGCAGATTTTGACGGTAGGGTATTCGTTTCACATACATATGCTAGCTGCATGAAACAACACAATGATCAAAAAATTATTGTAAAGGCGCATGAGGGGAATAATAAGAAGAACAACACCGTGTGGTCTCAGTTTGTCTTCTATATTCTCTTGCACAGGGTCCTCATGCTTGAACCACAACAGTCACCTAAGTTTTCCCGTCGCAAAGCCGGTGAAATTGATCAGACCAGATAGAACGCTGTCGAATTTGATCCGTCGGGCGAAGGGGAAAATGTCTAACTATCAGATCTCCGACGTCCCAGAGAAGAAATACTGAATTTTGCATCCTCAGAAGCAGCGTGGATGGATGAACAACCAATTGAAAGGTCTCGCGGTCGAGCCCGCTGAGCTGAAAATTGAGCGCTCTTGGACTATGACTCCCGTGGCTTATGGAGAGTAAGCAGCGTTGAATGCTTGGATTTTTTAAGCTATTTTCTATGACTTTTATCATCATATGCATATTTTTATACGCATGGATCCATGGATTAGAATGGAAATGCAAGATTGTAAATTAAAAAAATTGCATATAGATATTCTGTGAAGATCTAAGTTCTATCATTTATGGCATATGGATATGAATGTAAGTTTTCTATTACAGGTTTAGAACTGGAAACCGGTTATTTAAAAATCATTAATTTAGGATTTGGATTTCCACCTTAATATAACCAAACTGTTACCATTCGACCACATTCCATGGGTGATTGTTTTTTAATTATCACACAATCAAACCTACAATCTCATAAGCATAGATGCATGGGGTAAACCCAATATTGTAAATAACCTAAACTACCGAAAATAATTTGAATTTTCTATGAAAGTTCATGTAAAATATCAAAAACTCTGAAAATGATGCACATCGTATGTGAAAAAATCTCAAAAAGAACAAGAAACATGTCAAAAAGATGCACATCATCTGTAAAAAAAATTGTCCAAGGTTTCAATAAATATCGAATACCTGTAATATTCATGTAATATGTAAAAAATTGAGAAAAATATGCACATCGTTTGTTAAAAAATGGTCAAAAAGAACTGTAAATGTGTCAAAAGGATGCACATTATCTATCGAAAATTGTCCAGGGGTTTCAATATATGTAGAATGCCCATCATGAATTTTTTATTTGAAGCTTAAATGTTGAAAGTCAGGTATATGTTATCAGCCTGTTGAATTAAAAACAAACTTGGCTTTTATAAAGAATAAGCTTGTGCATTGATGTAAGCATTTCACTTCTCTGGATCTTTTAATTTTTAGTAGTCAATTTTAATTATGTTATAAGAAAATAGAATGGTCACTTTCAATCTTGATATTCTGCCACTCAGCCATTTATTGTGTTATCTCCATTGTCAAGTATTTTTTTATTGATGTTAAATTCCAGATTGTTTGTGAATCCTCATGTTTATTGAAAAAATGTTGGTTATTTATACATTTAGAAGGTTGGAGATGGAGGATTCTCAGAATTGAGGAACACCCATCTAAATCATCATGTCCCCAGAAATTTTAAAAGTATCTATTGTATTCCTTCACTACAATATTCTACCTATCGTCTCTTTACTTCTTTACTTGAAATTACAGTTAAATTTTGGTTCTTAATATGCACTATGGTTTATAGTTGAAGAACGAGGTCTTTTGTAAATTCCAAACAAACCAGATAGTCATTATGCTAACATTAATTGTTTCAGTCTACCTATCGTCTCTTTACTTTACTTTAAATTATAGTGAAATTTTGGTTTTTAATATGCACTATGGTTTATAGCTGAAGAACGAGGTCTTTTGTAAATTCCAAACAAACCAGATAGTCGTTATGCTAACATTAATTGTTTTAGAAATTTGGGATATACAGTTTTTCATTTTGATAGCATTGTGATTTTTCTTTCTTTTGATATCCTTTATGCAAAATTTAAATGAATTTGAGAATTCTTTTTTATAACAGAAAAATCTATATATATAACTTTAATAATAATATCATTTTAACATACCATTGGTTATTCTTGTATCCAAACTTGAGCGATTGACATCCAATCCATCTCGGATTTAGTTAATGGTGTCAGCTATATGGGATAATAGGTTAAAGGAAAACGTTTTATTATTTTTTAATGTTTTTATTATTATTTGATATTAATTTTAAATTTTTTTAACAAATTTTAAAGGATTTAAAATATTTACACTACACAGTATGTTTATGATTTTATTTTAATAAGTTTTTTTTAGTTTTAATTTGTTATCTTTTTAATATTGTTTTTTTAATGTAATACAATATTCACAGCATAAAATAAAATTATTTTTAATAATAATAGTTTATAATTTAAAATAAAGTATAAATATAATTATTTACAATAATTTAAAATATGTATTATATGTTTTTATTTTAATAAGGTAAAAAATTAAGATAAAATTTATATTTATTATAAAACATCACTTATTATTTAAAATTGATAATTATTATTTGAATTAAAATATTGTATTTATTTTACAAAAATATTATTTTGATTATTATTATTTGAATTAAAATACCTTATATATTTTATAATAAGAAGAAGAAGACAAATTTATATTTAAAATAAAAATGTAAATATTTGTTTTCACTATATTAAAATCATATATGTCTTTTCACCGTAATAATAAAAATATAACAAGCTATACATGGTTAGCTAAATATTTGTAACCATATATTTTGGTGAACCATAAAATTTGGAAACAAATGATTGACTATAGGATAAATAATTAATAATTATTATTTGAAATAAAATATTTTTTTTTATTAAGGTAAAATTTTAATAAGATAATTTTTTTTTCCAGCCGAAAAAAATTGTATTATTGTTATTTCATGGAATCAAATAGTACAAAGATAGCGTTAATATCTTGTCTCAAGATATTCAAAATAGAATAATAAAATAAAATTTATATTTATTATACCAACCATTTACAATTAAAATAACATATTTTAATTCAAATAATAATTATAATAATTTATAATTATTATTTGAATTAAAATATGTTATTTATTTTATAATAAATTTATTTTATAATAATAATAAGAAGAAGAAGTAGTATAATTTATTTTTAAAATAAAATGTAAATAATTTTTTTCACATATTCAAATTAAATATATGTTTTTATCCTTAAGAATGAAAATATAATTATCTATACATAGTTAGTTAACTATTTGTAACCATCCATTTTGGTGAACCAAGAATACCCCATTGTCAACCATGAACAAGCCATGGTTTACTATGACCAACCATGCTCAATCCAAGACAACCATAGTCAATCTATGCCCAATCATAAAAAAATATGTTTTTATTTTGATAAGATAAAATTATTTATAATAATAATAATTTGTAATTTAAAATGAAAATAGAGTGAAATTTATATTTATTATATGAGATCATTTACTATTTAAATTTAATAATTAACATAATAAAATTTTTAATTTAAATAGTAAAATTTGCATAAAAAATGATTCAATATAGGATAAATAATTGATAATTATTATTTGAAATACAATATGAATAATTGATAATTATTATTTGAAATACAATATGTTATTTTATACTAAATTTATTATTATTTCAAGTAAAATATGTTATTTATTTATAATAATAATAATAATATATTTTTAAAATAAAAGGTAAATATTTTTTTTTCAATATATTGAAATTATACATATATATATATTTTCACTTTTAAGAATGAAAATATAACCATTCATAAATGGTTAGCTAAATATTTGTAATGGTTAAATACATGCTTAACAATCTAATTTGGTGAACCAAGATTAAATTATTATCAAGGATGGACAAGCCATGGCATACTATGGCCAACCATGTTAAACACAAAGTCAACCATAGTCAACCCATGTTCAACCATAGTCAATCCATCATCAGCCATGGTTAAGCTTAATCAACCCATGGTCAACTATAATCAATCCATGATCAACCATAGCTAAGCATACTCAACCCATAGTTAATGTAAAGTCAATTGAATCTAAAGATCATGGTCAACTAAACATTATCAACCAAAAATTGTAAACAATGTAATCACGGTCAACCAAAGAAAACAATGTTACAAACAATGTAAATATGGTCAACAAACAATGTAAACATGTTCAACCAAACAATGTAAACCAAATTCAACTAAAACCAACCATGCCCAAGGAACCAAAGTCAACCATGCCCAAGGAACCAAATCCAACCATGTCCAAATAGCCAAAGTCAACCATGGTTAACAAAAGTCAACCATGGCCACACATTTAAAAACTAGCCAAAGTCAACCAAAACCACAAGTGAAACAAGGTCAACAAAAAGTCAATTACAACCAAACGAAGTCAACAATAGTCAACCTTAGTCAATTAATCAACCAAATTCAACCATATCCAAACAAAGTTAACAATAGTCAATCATGGTCAACCATAGTAAACGAAAGTCAATAATGGCCAACCAAAGTCAACCATATTCAAACATGGTCAATTGGTTAACCATGGTCAACCAAAATAAACCAAAGTCAATTATACCCAACGAAATTCAACTGTAGTCAAACATGGTCAACCATGCTTGACCATGGTTAACCCAAAGAAAACCATAGTCAACCATAGTCAATCATAGTAAAAAGTCAAATATGGTCAACCAATAGTCAATTGCAGCAAAACAAAGTCAACCATAGTCAACCACAATCAATCATGATCAACCAAAGAGAGACATAGTCAACCATAGTCAAAAGACAACCAAGGTTAATCATTATTCATATATGGAAAAACAAAGTTAACGATAGGAAACTAGAGTCAATCATGGCCAACCATACTCAACCATGGTCAACCAAAGTCAACGAAAAATCAACATAGTGACCCACAATTTATGAATGTTAACCTAAGTAATCCAAACTCAACCATGGTCAACCATAGTCAACCAGGGTCAACCATTGCCGACCATAGTTAAGAAATGGCAATCATAGACAATTAGCCAACCAAATTCAACCATAGTCAAACAAAGTTAACAATAGTAAATTGTGGCAAAACAAAGTCAACAATAGTCAACCGTAGTCAATTAGTTTTAACCAAAGTTAACCATATTCAATCATGGTCAACCATAGTAACCCAAAGTCAATTATGGTCAACCAAAGTCAACCATCGTCGAACATGGTCAAACATAGTCAACCATAGTCAATTAGTCAACTAAATTTATCCATAGCCAACCATGGCCAATAAGGTTTACCAAAGTCAACCATGGTCAACTGTGGCCAACCATAGCCAACAGTAGCACACCAGATTCCACCATGGTCAACTAATAGTCAATTGTGGTCGAACTAAGTCAACCATAGTCAACTAAAGTCAACCAAGTTCAACCATGTCCAACCATTGCCCACCAAAGTCAACCATGGCCAGTTATAGTCAACCATAATTGATCATAATGAATTAGTCAACCAAATTCAACCACAGCCAAGCAAAGTCAATCATACTAAACCATGGTTAACTATAGTCAACCAAAGTTAACCATATTCCTTCAAATTCAATTAGAGTAAACCAAAGTCAGCCATAGTCAACCATGGTCAACCATAAGTCATCCATTAGTCAACCAATGGTCAATGAGTGGTCAACCATAAGTCATCCTAGAGTCAACCAATGGTCAACCATAAGTCATCCAAGAGTCAACCAATGGTCAACCAATATCAACCATTGCTTTACCATGGTGACCAATGATTGACCATTAGTTCACATTGATTGACTATTGGTCAACGGTTCACCATGGTTGACTATGGTTGACATTAGTTGTGCATGTTTTACAGTGGTTTAACATGGTTAACCATTGGTTGACTCAACCAAAAGTTAACATTGGTTAACCAATTAGTTTACCATTCGTTGATAATTGGTTGACCAATGATTGACTATTGGTTGACCAATGATTACCATGGCTGACTATTTTAGTGAGTTTTAATATTAATATTATTGTTATGAAAATAATAATAATAATTTTTATTTTTAAATATTTTATAAAAATAGTTATTTTATAATTACAATTAATAAATAAGAAATAATTTAGTGACTATTGGTTTGATACTAATAAAATATTAACAAATAATAACAATATTCATGTTTAATCTTAATATTCATGTTAATATTTATTAACACTCACAATCATGTATCGCTCTAATAAATTGAGAACTAACATTTGAGAAAATAAAATACATTATTAATACCATTATTAACATTAATATTAATATCCTAAATTGCTAAGGAGTGTTAATTATGGTTAAATATTTATGAAGAATGACAAACCATACGTATATATCAACTACTACTATGTTCTGAAATTTCCATGAAGCAAATTAAAACAAATCCTAACTAGAACACTCTACTTTGTAATGTTAAAACATTTTATAATGGACTTCATTTTTCTTGCAACATTGCCCACAATAATTTATTTACTAATGTTTTGTTTATTAAACTATGTATCTAATATGTAGTTTTAATTTAATAGTATTAATGAGTTTTGACATAATTTTTACTAAACATTATTAGAAAAGTCAAAATTTTCATAATCATAATTGGTTTCAACATACTTAAAAATGAATGAATATTCTACAATCAGGGTATTTTTTAAGGATTATAAAAGTATATCTAAGTATAGAATTTTAGGCGATTATTTTGGATTGAAAAAAACATATATATAGATTAGTAGGCGAATATTAAAAATGAAACATACGATTTACAAGTGAAACTTGTAAATTTTGGTGAATATTAAGCTAAAAAAACATATTTTATATAAATATATGCGATATTAGAGGCTAAAAATGACCAAATAACGAATTTATTTTTTGAAAAAAAGTCGAAAAAATAGCCAATTGGCTAAATTTCGCCCCTAAAAATTTTCCTATCTAGAATTGTTTTTTTCAATTTTGTATGTAACTATTATTATGATTATTAATATTATTTTAGTTAACAATAATATTGATAATTATAATAATATTATGATTAATATAACGATGGTTAACAAAAATCAACCATGGTCAACCGAAGTCAACCAAAAGTCAACCATAGACAAACCAAAGTTAACCATGAAAACTAAAATTCAACCATGGTTAGCCAAAGTCAACCTTGTCCCAAAAAAGTCAACCATGGTCAACCAAAATTAGCCAAATCCAAACAAAATTGACCATAGTCAATCAAAATTAACAAAAGTTAACCACAGTCAACTGAAGTCAACCAAATTCAACCATAGTAAACCAAACTCAACCATGGTTTAGGAAATCCACCCATGGTAAATGAAAGTCAACCATGGTCAACCAAAATCAACCATGGTCAACCAAAGTCAATTATGGTCAATCAAAGTCAACCATGGTTAAACAAAGTCAACCATGGTCAATCATAGTTTACCATGGTTGACTTTGTTTAACCATGGTTCAATGTGGCAAACTTTGGTTGACATTGTTTGAGTCTGGTTAACCATCATTAACTTTAGTTGACCAAGATTGATGATGGTCCACTATGGTTGACTTTATTTGATTATGCTTGACTATGCTTCACTTTGACTTACCATGGTTGACTATCGTTGACCATTGTTACCTATGGTTGTTCATGGTTTACCATTACCAAAGTCAACCATGGTAAACCAAAAGTAAACTAAAGTAACCCATGGTTAGCCATAGTCAACCTTAGTGAACCATGCTCAAGCAAAGTCAACCACAATTAACTAAAAGTTAGCCAAAGTCCACCATAGTTAAGAAAAGTCAACCAAATGCAACCATGGTCAGTTAACGTCAATCATGTTGAGGTTAAAAGTCAATCTTGATCAACGATAGTCAACCATGGTGAACCATAGTCAATTAGTCTACCAAAGTCAACCATAGTCAACCTTAGTAAACCATGGTCAAGCAAAGTCAACCATGATAAATGAAAAGTTAGCTAAAGACCATCATGTTCAACCAAAGGAAACCATGGTCAATTAATGACAATCATGGTGAACCAAAGTCAACGAAAGTAAACCTTGGTCAACCATAGTTACCCATAGTCAACCATGGTCACCCATGGTGAACCATAGTCAATTAGTCTACCAAATTCAACCATAGTCAACAGCTAACTGAAGTCAACCAAATTCAATGATAGTCAACTAAAGTCAACCATAGGCAACCATTATGAACCATATTCAAAAGTCATATGAGGTAAACCAATAATTGACTATGGAAAAAAATTTAACCATAGTCAACCAAAGTCAGCCATAACTAATGATAGTCAACCATGTCAAACATAGTCAACCAAATTCAACCCAAGTAAGCTAGAGTTAACCATGGTGTACCATTATCAACTAAACTCAACCATGGTAAACCATAGTCAAGCATGGCCAACCAATAATCAACCATGGTCAACCATATTTAACCACACTCAACCATAGTCAACCATTATCAACCACACTCAACCATGGTCAATGAATAGTCAATCATAATTAACCATGGTTAACCAATAGTCAACCATAATTAATCATGCTTAACCAATAGTCAACCAACGGTCAACCAATAGTCAACCATGGTCAACCATAAGACATCCAATAGTCAACCAATATTAAACCATAACCAATGGTCAACTAATAGTCAACCAATAGCTAACCAACATTTAACCAATAGTCAACCATGGTCAACGAATAGTCAACCACTAGTGAACTAATTTCAACCATTATCAACAATGGTCAACGACTGGTCAAACATCACACATTAGACATTAGCCTAAATATTAATAAACATTAAATTTACACATTAGACATTAATAAACATTTAAACATTGACAAACATTAGTCAACATGGTTTTTCAGAATAATTAAACTATGTATTTATGTTATGCAATGCTAATGAAATTTGTTTAAAGTAGGCATTAGACCTTAGACATTAGTTTAAACTAGACATTCTACATTAGATATTATATATTAATTATTATTATTATTAAACATTAGATATTAGACATTATTATATTTATTTTTCATTATTTTTCTTATTTTCATTTATAATTATTATAATTATATTTTCTTATTTACAATTTTTTTTATTATAAAATATTTATAAAATTATTATTTATTATTATTATAAAGAATAATAAAAAAATGGAATATAAATTATCATTATTATAAATATTAATATTATTATTAGTAAAAATATTGACAATCTTTATTATAAATTATTTTTATTTATTATTACTATTTTTTAATTTTAATATAATTATGTTTTTTTATTTATAATAATAATAATTATTATAATAGAATATTGTTTTTTTTAAATTATTATTATTATAATAGAATATTGTTTTTTTAAAATTATTATTATTATAATAAACTATTTCAACATTTGTTATTTTATAATAATAATAATAATAATTTTTATTATTATTATTTTTAGACCCATAATAATAATATTAAAACTCACTAAATATTCTATGTGGGTAGACCGTAAACTAGCAAGCATATTAATATTAGTAATATGGTTTATATAAGCCGATCGGCGTATATAAACCATATTATTATTATTAATATGGCTTGCTAGTTTATATGAAAAAAGTAATGTAACATCGATTAAAAAAAATTCATATAATCACACAAAATATTTATAAATATAAATTATATATTTAGAAAGCTACTTCAATTTATATGATAAGAATAGTAATGTAAATGACAATGATATTGTAAAAAGAAACAATGATATTATTTTAATTAACAAAATGGGTAATAAACATAAATACATTTGTACCTGGCAATTGCATTAGGATTTAATAACGAGTTAATGGTAATGTCTAAATAGGTATTAAATGTGGCATTGACATTAGAAAAATATGTTTTAATATTTTTTGAATGCGCAAATTTTATATAATCATTGCATTAATGTATTTAACTTTTTGTTTTTTTATAATAATATGTTTTTTTATATTCTAATTAATGCATTTTTATATAATCGTTACATTAATGTATTTAAATTCATTCATTATTATAATAATGTAAATTATTTATATACTTAATTTACAACAATTAAACAACAATACATTATTAAGAAAAGGAACCTTTCACCATCTAAAATAAGACAATATAAAAGTATGAAATAATCAAAATACAAATAAATAATTGTTACAATAATCACTAACTTGTCATCATACAATTGGGATGATATGTCTACATTAAATAAAACAAAGTGCATGAATTTTATAAACAAACATTCTAAATTATAAAACAAGTAACATTCAATATTGATAATCATTCATAATAAAGCTAATCATGTCTCAAATTTATTGCATGTATCACTTCTTCATCATTAAGAAAGACTTATTTGCAATGCCTGGTTTCTTATCTTGATTTTGTTTCACCACTTTATGTTCCACTCACAAACATAGAAACAAAGTGTATGCTTATATCTTTATTTATATTACAATATCACACGATTGTGTAAATCCAAAAACATGCCATAGGAGTGAGTGCTTTATAAACCATACACATTATTTTGAACTCCTCCTTCAAGTCATTTTTCGAAATATTTTATGGTGGATCTCCACTCTGTATTTAGTTTCCCTACTAGTTTTATATGTCATGATAAAGTATTGATATAAAAAAGTTCTTATTTTTAAATTCAGATTCTATTAGATCATATTAGAAAAAGAAGTTACATGTACGGAGGTGACCAAATTATGGGGAAACTAGACCAATCACCCCTCCATAGCTTAGAAATTAACATAGCGTTATAGCTACTACTACTAAAGAAAACAAGAAGTTTATTATTTTTTTATTAATTATAAAATAAGTGAAGTAAAACAACATAAAAATTAAAAGTTGTTCATTTAACCCTTAATACTTCAGCATATGCTCACAACCTATATACAAATCAATTTTAAATAAATCTTATTCATACATCTTCAATCGGCTGATGGGAGACTAAACCGAAGGGACTAGGAGCGGAAGGTGGAGCGGAAAACCCTAGCTGCAGAGGTCTAATTCCGGCTTTATTTTGATCATCTGCAGGCCTGGCCATGCAAAAGCAGGCTGGTTGGGGCTGCGATCTAACAGATCTGGGTGGGGGTCCTCCCCCCATTTGGCTAGAATGGGTACTAGAAATCCCGGGGACCCCACTCCTGAAGTCGGATATGTAGGAAAGGATAATGGCCAAATGAGTGCAGTTGAGAAAGGATATAAGAAGCGGATGGGGTGGAGCAACTATCTACCCAAATCCCCAAATATTTTGGCTTTACAGATCCGATTAGAAAAGATCCAAGAACGAATCAAACAATGGCGAGAGCAAGCCCTAATAGGAAAATTTGTGGGGGTTTGGCCTCGAGAATGAGATCTGGTACGATGGATCAAAACTACATGGAACCCTAAAGGGCACTACAACCTGCAACTGGGTGCCAAATGTTTTTTCACCATTATTTTCTTCGACATTGAGGATCGAGATAGAATTCTCGAGGGAGGACCTTATTTTTTTTGCTCGACCAGTCTATATCTTAGGACCTGGAAAGAAAGGTTCAACCCTAAAACGGAGGATGTGACAGTGGCTTTGGTGTGGATCCAGTTATTTTCTTTGCCATGTGAATATTGGAATCTTGAGATCTTGTAGGATATCGACAACACTATTGGGGAATTCGTTAAAGTGGCTGAGCAGACTAAACAACAAAGGTATACTGCTTATGCCCGTATCTTTGTCTACATGAACTTGTCGAAAGAAATCCCGAAATCCATTAGCCTGAGTTGGGATGATGAGGAATGGGTAAAACCTTTGGACTACGAGAAGATTCCATTTTGATGTCAGCATTGTCATGTGTACGGGCAGTTGAACCGGAACTACCCCCAGTTGATACAGTCTCCTTCTCCCCTAAGAAAATCCTGGAAGGGGAAATAGACAAGGAAGGGTTCACGCAGGTCAGGAATAAGCGGAGGAACAGATCGGCGGGGCCGAACAAGATGGTTAAGGAGATCCACGGCAAAGGGGTTGAAACCAACAATCCCTTCCAGATACTGGAATAACCACGAGAGGATGAAGAGGACGGAAGGAATAAGAGTGAGTCAACCTCGAAGCAGAGGGAGGGTATGGTAGAAGAAGTTGATTATAGCAATATAGCGAGAAATCAAATGGTATCAATGGAGGAAG
This sequence comes from Larix kaempferi, assembly GCA_027924585.1. Taxonomy (NCBI): domain Eukaryota; kingdom Viridiplantae; phylum Streptophyta; class Pinopsida; order Pinales; family Pinaceae; genus Larix; species Larix kaempferi. The sequence continues at coordinate 10,127,742 of BSBM01001879.1, forward strand.
ACGGATATGAGGAAATGGAACTGGGGGAGCTCAATCTAGATGAAATCGAGAAGTGTGAAAAGAGGGTGAAAGGGTATGTCTCTCAGAGGCAATTGGAACTTCTTCAAGAAGTGATTATAAAAGAAAAAACTTCTAGAAAATTGGGGATAGCAACAGATCCACAGAAGGGGAACAAAAGGAAATCCCTAGAAGAAGATTTGAAAAAAGGAAGAAAGACGAATAAACAAAGGACAACGGAGATAGGAGTCAAATTAATCGAGTCTGGCCAGTACCTTACAATACTGGCAGCCTTCTTAGAAGTTAAAAATGTTAACCAATGAAGATCATATCTTGGAACATTTGGGGATGCAACCACCCCCAGAAAATAAAGACCTTGGCTAGAAAGGTTAAGCAGGAAAAAACTGACATTCTTTTCCTTCAGGAAACGAAGTGCAGTTTAGAAATGATGGAGAAATTGAGGCAGAAAATATGGAGAGGCAAAAAGATCATGGCCACTGACGCTCTAGGTATGGCGGGGGGTCTGGTCGTTTTGTGGCAGCCTGATTCCCTATGTCTCACAGCATGGTGGGCTAGTCGCTTCTCTATGTGTGCCAATTGTACTGATCGAGTGTCCGGGATCTCTGGAAATTTGGTGAACATATATGGCTCGAGTGCCTTCCCCCATAAATTTTCCTTCCTTCAGTTCTTATCCTGGCTGAAGGATCAAGCCTCCAATGGATCGCGGATTATTGGGAGGGACTTCAACCTGATCTCTTCCCTAGAATAAAAAAAAAGGGGGTAGGATGGCATTAGATAAATACCAAGAATCCTTCAGAGATTTTGTTATTCAAATCCCCTTCGTTGACATGGAAATAGGAAATGGATTGTACACTTGGAATAAAAAATGCGGGGGGTACCCATGTTGTGGCTTCCAGAATTGACAAATTTCTGGTAATAGAGGGTCTGGTCAGATATGGGGGGGAAGCCCAAGCTAGTGTCCTTCCTTCTGCTAGCTCTGACCATTAGCCCATTTTCCTCCAATGGGAATCTTCTAATGCTTTTTTACATTGAACCTTCAAATTCGAACAATTTTGGCTAGAGGAAAAGGACTTCAAAGAGTTGGTGGGATAATGGTGGCAGGAATTGGTCCCCATAATGGGAACTGGGATGTACCAGTTTCAACAAAAACTAAAGGCCCTCAAAGCCAAGATCAGATCTTGGAATAATGAATATTTTGGGAACATCTTTCAAGATAAGCGGCAATTGGTGGAAGATATTGAGCTTTTGCACAAGAAAGACATGGCAGAAGGCTGGGATGATGATCTCAAAGAGCAAGAATACAATCTACTGAATCAACTAGAAGCTAGGGAAAAGCAAGAAGAGATATTTTGGAGGTAAAAATCTAGGAATCAATGTCTCTTGGAAGGGGATAAGAATACAAATTTTGTCCATAATACTTTTATCCAAAATTGACACAAATCGAAGATCTACAGGCTTCGCAAATTGGATGGAAGCTAGATCGAATCCAGGAAAGAGATCGAAGATGAGCTGATCCTGCACTTCAAAGGAATCCTCAAGGAAGATTGCAGAGACAGAAGCACTGAAATTATCTGGATCACCAGACTTATTCCCAGATTGATCTCCAGAGAGCACAACAAGATCTTGAGCAAACCAATCACCATGCATGAGGTAGAAGATGCTATGCAACCGATGGCTTTGGAAAAATCTTTTGGCCCAGAGGGTTTCACCACCAAATTTTTTCATTCATTCTGGGACATGATTCAGTATGAGGTCTTGGCTATTGTGGAGGAATCTCGTAGAAGTCGCAGAGTCCTAAAGGCATTCAATGCCACCTTCTTAACCCTAATTCCTTAGGAGGATGGTGCTGAAGTGCCAAGCAAGTTTTGCCCGATTGCTTTATGTAATGTTATCTATAAAATCATCACCAAGGTCATTGCCAACCATTTAAAGACGCTTCTTCCAATCTTGATTACCCAGAACAATCTAGATTTGTTGAAAGCAGACATATCTTAGACGGATCATCCTTGCTCAAGAGACCATTCATTCCCTGAAGGCCACAAAGAAACCTGGTATGATGATCAAAATTGATATTGCGAAAGCCTATGATAAACTTAGCTGGAAATATATGCGTGGTATGTTGGAGGCTTACGGTTTGTTCCAGACTAAATAGAATGGATTATGAATCTGGTATCTACTCTCTTTTTCTCCATTCTGCTTAATGGCTCTCCAACAAGGCTTCTTCAGTCTTCCTGTGGTATCAGACAAGGAGATCCTCTATCCCCGTTTCTCTTCATATTAATTGCAAAAGGGCTTGGCAGACTCCTTCACAGCCAAGATGCTGTAGGTGAAATCAGAGGTTTGAATCTCCATGCAGGTATGACTAAACAAACTATTGGGCCTGGCCCAAGTGGGGCATTTTGAGCAAGAAGGATTTTAGGAACTGCGGAGCTGAGCACAGTTCAGTTGGAATAATTTCGGTTTAAGTGTTTGGGATGCTGGGAAGTTGAACGCAGCGCAACGTCAGAAGAGCTGCGAAGATCAGTGCTGCAAGGAGACAGCATTGCGATGTGTCCAGTCTATGTGGATTTGGCAAAGCAGAGTGTTGGACGGAAGAGGACATAGATTCCGGTTAGACTAGCGATGGTCTATTTTTGGTAAAGATGCCCCAGGAGTACCAAGCGGTGGGTAGGAGCAAAGCGAAAAGAAAACAACTGGTCGCACATGCGAAAGAACCACTACCTACACCAGTCACACGAGACAGTTAGTGAAAGAATGGCTCGGTGAAAGCAACTTGTTGGCAGGTGTGAGACAGGAAGGCCGATAGCGACGTGAGGCATGCGCTACAGGCAAGCCATGATGGAATATTCGCTACCAGAAGCCAGCAAGTCGGGTTACGGGAAAACCGTGATAGATTTGTAGACCTAAGGATTTTTTCCTTCGTATTGTAAAGACATGACCTACAGGCGTGATCTATAAATAAGGCATAGTTTGTATGGGAAAGGGTTAATATTCATTGTTGATCTTTCGGGTTATTGTTACTCTTCATTTTGTATTGTCCTCGTAATTTATTTGATAAATCTCTATGAGGAACATTTTGTAACGGCTCAGCAAGCTGTGTGCGCAGAGGCCTATTGAGAGAGAAGAGAGTCTGCAGCTGAGTGTGCAGACAAAGAACTGTTGTACCCTTCCCAAAAGACTAATACAAAAACAGTTCTTGTGGACATAGCTCCCATCCTACGGGTGAACCATGTTAAATACTGTGTAGTGTGATTGTTTGTGTCTTTGTATTTACTTATTTGCTTACATTGGATGCTTGGATTCTCATTTATCAGTTGGTGTGTTAATGCTTTTATATGTATTCACCATAGAAGAAAGATGGGAATGACGTGTTACATATTGCGGGAATGAATGAATGTTGAATGCTCAGTATTCCAAGTCTATGAAAGTATCATTCATTGAATAATCACATGTGTATGTAGAGTTCAGATTGTATAACTCTTCGACGCGCAGCATCGGGTGTGCGCAACATTGTATGTTTCATCTGCTTGCATTTGTTATAAACCTAATTAATCTAACGCAGTAAATGAATGGTTAAGTGTTAAAGTAAAGTCTTCATATTGGTTAAGTTTGGAAGAGGAAGTCTATCGGTTAGTTGCGCTATGCTATTATTTGCATTCCACCTAAACCACGCAGTCCATAGATGCGCTGGTTGCGCAAGTAGGAGTGCAGACTGCCAGCTCTGTAGCATGTTGCGTAGTAGTACTGTCCAAACAACTCATCACATTACTGTGGAAACTTGATTCCGCAGTGCCCCCATAGATACACCTCAGGTGAGACCTCAGCCTATTCGCATGTCGTTGCCGAAAGGGCCGGTGAGAAGTAGATTTGTTGGTTCCTTGAAACCGCGAAGAACCTAGGTGTACATTGGAAACCTCTAAAACAATATTTAAGCCAACAAATGGTTATGTTGCTGAGATAAGACTCCGTGATGAGTTGAAGTCCTGATGTGTGAAGTAGAAGAAGTTGAGCTCAGCATTGACTTTTGGTATCCAGACAATAAATAAATCTAGGTTTGGTATGACAAGACAGAGAGAGACTTTGCAAGGAAAGAAAACAAATACCCACATCTCTCTGACATTCAGTGGTTGAATAAATACTTGTGGAAAGATGTTCACAAAGTTTTCTGGTCGTTTTTTGGGAACGAGCTACATGAGTGGTTGTCAAGGCTTGTAGAACACAGAAACTGTATCCCATGAGACGTACCGACCGAGTGGACACTGGAGCTGATTGAAAGGCTCAAACCACTAGATAGTCCATTCGTACGATCAGTCGACTTCTAGGTTGATAGTACATTGCAAAGTTTTGTGATGCAGTTCATTGTGGACATGTTAAAGTCCTACAGCGCAGCCAACAGAGAATTTTTCAAGGGATTCAAAGGTAAGTATCTTAACAGCCTCAGTTTATATATTAAAATGCTTTTAGATGAGAAAGGTCTTTTTAGAATGTAGTAAAAGTTTTGCATCTGTCATGGTCAATAAAATTTATAGTGAGTCTGATGAAGAGACACATAATCTAAGAATTGGGAAAAGGTATAAATATACACCTAAGAAGACTGGTAGTGGACCTGGACTTCGCGTAGACATTGATTCAGAAGACGAAGCTGATAACCAAGCTGCACCCCTATCCTCCACCTATCGGCCTATTACTCTGCAGAATTTACCAGGTGGGAACATCATGTCTTCCATTGCACAAACTCAGCTAGTCCAGAACCCCCCTATTGCGAATATCCTTAGCACTCAAACCATTCCGTTTATCTTTTCCACTCAGCAACCTGCACAAAACCCTCCACCACCTAGATAAGGCATGACTGAGGATATTAAGCTGCTGATATTCAAAGGAACGGGTCTAAAAGACCTTGATCAACATTGGTTTCTATGTGAAGCCGCTTGAAGTGTTAAACAAGTACAGGACAATGTTATTAAGTAAGCACAACTCATCACCACATTTCGATACCAAGCCTTGCATTGGTTAATGAAATAACCGCAGGGACAGAATAGAACTCTACTCAAAATCAAGGCTGCGCTCTTAGCAGAATTTAAGAAGCCGAAGTCAGAGTCACAGTGTATAACAGAGTTGAAAGAAATCAAACAGAAACCCAATGAAATGGTCTGAGAATTTGACCAGAAGTTTAAGACTCTGTTAGACCAAGTTAGCTTCGTCATAACACTGAAGTAGCATAAGGAGTGGTTTATAGCCACACTATTGCCCCATATCAGACAACTGTTGATGAAGCAAAAGGTGGCTTCGTAGGTAGAAGCCTTGGAGATCACGATGAAGCTGGAAGCTTCACCTATTGAAAAAACTAACATCAGGATGTCGCAAATTTAGAACCAGTTAGCTACCCTGACACTACAACTACAATATATCAAGAAGGGAAAGCAAGAAAGACAGGAAGTCTGGTGTACAGGCTGTAAGGGAGAAGGACACACTAAGCATCATTATCCTTTATTCCAAGAATTCCTTGGCATGGGTGGATCAAACCCATTAAATCTGCATCCAGGGACATGGTGTGAAATTTGCAGAACTAGAGGACACCAGCCATAAGACTGTCACCTAATATAGAAATACGTCAGAACACCCAAGAACCTATATTGTAATTTATGTAAGTCAGTTGGGCATGATGAATCTAATTGCGCGCATATGAGCTTATGCTAGAAAGAAAGAAAGATATTGAGCATATGTACGGAGGAATGTACAGAGTCGAAGGAGAGACTCCGTAGAAACAAGAAAATGCACTGCAAGATTAGGGAACATACAGAGGCCATGGAGGATACGGCAGGAGAGGAAGGAATAATAGCCCAACGCAAGGATGAGGCCGAGGTCAAGTAATTTGTTACAAGTGTGGCCAAGCAGGCCATGTATATAGAGACTGTACCAAGCCATGCACTACATGCAGTTACTATCAATCATTTGATCATGTTATTGAAGACTGCCTAATGTTAGAGGTAGAAATGTAGAAAAGAAAATGGCCAAAGGCACCGAAACAAAATATTTAGTTGATCGCAACAGAGAGGAGACCTGCAGATCCAAGTATCAATGTAGTCACGCGAATTGGCGCTACGACAGGGAGAGATAGAGGAGTAGATGCTTCGACTTCTGGATATTTCAACACTAAGAAAACTACTCTTGAAACAATATGGATAAGGAAAGCTCCTGGGAAAACACCTGATATTGACTTGAAGAAAAATAGAGAAGTCTTCGAAGAAGTGCAGGATATCCTCAAAGAATCAACACCTGGATCGCCAAGAACCCCATTGAGCAGTGAAATACTGCATATGGAAGATATGCCGACTACTTTTGACAAAACAAGCACCGTAGTAGAGACATGCACCTCTGTTGCGCAGTTCCTCAAGAGATACATAAAGTTGCTGAAGTGTCCAAATGCTATAGCAGAATTGCAAAAAATGTTAGACCAGTATGAGCTGCGCAATGAGAGTGAAACTATTGAAAGCACAGTTCATCACATTATGAAACATAAAAGAACTAGAAGAGAAATGAGACTTACTACCCAAATAGGAGATTATGAAATGGATAAGATCATTCTAGATATGAGGTCAGAAGTAAATTTATTAACTAAACAGACATGGAAGCAGATGGGGAGACCAAAGCTCTTATGGTCACCTATCTAGTTGAGAATGGCCAATTAGGAGAAATTTATACCTTTTGGAAGGTTAGCCAATGTGGTTGTTGACATTGATGGAGTACGAAGTTATGCAGACTTCGATGTTATTGAAATTGTGGATGACAGTCAACCCTTTCCTGCACTGTTGGGGATTGACTAGGTATTAGATAACCTCGCCATCATAAACTTGAAAACAAAGAAGATGATCTTCGGAGGAAAGCATCTAAGGGTTATCACACCATTGGACCCTGCAAATGGAGCCAGATACAATGAGCCGATTCAGGAGGAATCCAGAGCTCAAGGATTAGACCGGATATATAAGATGACTGTGAACCAGGATGACTATATTAATCCAACTACAGATGGAACACTCACCTAGAGATGCGACAACTCTTTCATCTTAGACTCTGATGTAGGATTGGAAAATTGGCAAAGTCGCATGCGCGAAGTATCAACAAGGAGATGTGTAGAGGTTACAAAGTCACTGTGCTGGATTGGAATGGAGGTAAGCCCAATCCCCACCTATGATGGTTTAGCTAATGTTTATTCCTTTATCAAATATTATACTGTAGCAATTGCAGATGAACATCGCTTAGCAGCATTAGATATGGCACTGCGTGAGACACCTTCCAGATGGCGGGCTACACATAAGCAGACTTTGACCACATGGGATCATTGCATAATCAAGATGCAGATTAGGTTTGCTGACAAGGTTACACTATCCCTTGAGAAATACAATGGATAGACAGATCGAAGACAACATATTGAGGTCTGCTCATAAGCATGGTAGGAGAGACCGAAAACAGAATGGGTTCATATGTTTGTGCACACGCTAGACGAAGAAATCCCAAACAAATGGCACTTAGACATGGAGTTGCGTAGGGAGACCACAGATTTGCCTACCCTCATTGCGAACTTCCAGAAAAGCTTCAGTTTTGAAGACAAAAACCCTGGCATAAATGATGCGGTGCAGATTATTAAGGAAAGATTATTCAGGCCAAAATGTCCACATAAGAACATGACATTGGAGGAGTTCTTTGGAACTGACGGTTTACCTACCAGCTTACATGAGGAATGGACCAAACAAGAAGAACATGCCTTGGAATGTTATAATCTAGCTAAAGAAGCTGAAGAAAAAAAGACAGTGATGAGAAGGACCCGTGTAACATTAAAATATACATGAGTCAGAAGGTGCACGCAAGGTAGAGGGACCTCCGTTGGAAATCCCAGTTATGAGTGGACCTGTGAAAATGAGAAAAGTGAACATTGGCACCAGCGAAGATCCAAAGTTCGCGGCTATTGGAGACTACTGGGATGATTAGACCATGGGGAAGATCGCAGACCTATTACATGAGTATCAGGAGTTATTCCCGACAAAGTTTACAGAGATGAAGGGTATTTTGGGAGACTTAGGGGTTATGAAGATACCTCTTAAGCCAGGAGAAAAGCCTGTTAAACAAAGACCCTATAGACTGAACCCGTGATACAAAGAACGAGTCAGGGAAGAACTTGATAAAATGTTCGATGTAGGGATCATCGAGCCAGTCGAAGAGTCTGAGTGGATAAGCCCTATGGTTGTCCAGGATTAGAAGACAAAAGGTGATATCATGATTTGTGTGGATCTTAGAAAGTTGAACGATGCTTCAATGCACGGCCCAATTCCTACTCCTTTCACTGGTGAGGTGCTTGATAATGTTGGAGGAAATGAGGCCTATTCCTTTACTGATGGCTTTTCGAGATACCATCAGAAAAGAATTGATCCCACGGATAGATACAAGACCACTTTTTCCACCGAATAGGGGTTGTTCTAGTACACAGTGATGCCATTTGGTTTCAAGAACATACCCACCATCTTTTCCAGAGTTATGGTCATAGCATTCAAAGATTTCATTCATAAGTTTTTAGAACCTTATTTCGATGATTGGAAAATATTCGAGTTGCTGAAGGACCATTGCACAAATCTAAGACTAATGCTAGAAAAATGTAGACAACATAAGATGTCATTAAACTTGAAGAAGTGTATATTTTGTGTACCTTATGGAATTTTGCTAGGACATATTGTGTGCAAATAAGGCTTTATGGTTGATCTTGCAAAGATTGTAGTCATTGTAAACTTGCCAACACCAAATTTAGTCAAGCAGTTGCACACTACATTGGGGCATACCGGTTATTATAGGAAGTTTATAAAGGGGTATGCTCAGATAGCTGCAGCAATGGAGAAGCTGCTGAACAAAGATGCATCGTTCATTTGGAACACAGACTGTGAACACGGTTTTGACACCTTGAAAGAGAAAATGGTCACTGCACCAATCCTAGTTTTTCCAGACTAGGAGAAGCCATTCCATGTTCATGTTGATGCGTTGTGCATAGCATTGGGAGTTGTCTTAGCACAGCTAAGAGAGGGAGGTATCGACCATCCCATCACATTTTTGAGTAGGAAGCTCTCATCTACAGAAAATAATTACACCACTACTGAACGAGAAGGCCTAGCTATGGTCTATACACTGCAGAAATTAAAGCACTATTTTCTTGGTGCGCACTTCTTGATGTTCACAGACCATTCTTCTTTGAAATACCTGGTCAATAAGCCAGTGTTAGGTGGGCGAATTTGTAGATGGTTGTTACTCTTCCAGGAGTATGATTTTTAAACAGTAGTTAAACCTGGCAGATTGAACTTGGGGCTTGATCATCTGTCAAGGATTGAGTCAGGAGAAGAGCCCACGAACCTTAAAGACAATCTCCCTGATGCACAGTTGTTTGCTATCTAGATAGCTAATGATTGTTATAAAGACATCATAGAATTTTTTACTACTGGGTTAGCACCCATAGAGTTCACTACACAACAAAAGTAGCAACTGGTAGTGCGAGCAACAAATTTCACCATTATCACAGGTCAGTTATATAAATTGGGACCAAATAAAGTACTATGCAGGTGTGTGTTAGAGCACAAGAAAACATTTATATTAGCAGATGCACACTCATGAGCAGTAGGAGGTCAGTACGTAGGAAGAGCCACTGCGTAGAGATATTCTGGGTAGGGCTATGGTGGCCTACGATTCACAAAGATGCAAAGGAGCATTGCTAGAGCTGTAATGTCTGTCAAAGATAGGTAGGCCATCGCGAAGAGACGAGATTCCATTAAATCAATAGTTGACATTACATGCATTTGAGAAATGAGAAATTGATTTTGTGGGACCTATAAACCCATTGGGAAAGAGAAATGGTGCGAGGTATATTATTACTGAAACTAATTACCTCACCAAATGGGCAGAAGTGAAGCTAGTAAAGGACTGTAGCGCAGGTACTGCTGTGCAATTGATATTTGAATACATCCTTACGAATTTTGGATGCCCAAAGATCTTGATGAGTGATCAAGGAACTCACTTTTTGAACTGAACCATTGAGGCATTGATAGAAGAGTTCCGCATTCATCATCAGCGAAGTACGCCATATCATATGCAAGCAAATGGAACTGTTGAAGCATTCAATAAAGTACTGGAGAATGTGATAACCAAGGTATGCAATTTGAATCGGGATGACTGGGACCTATGCATTCCCGTTGTTTTATGGGCATATAGGACCACATGCAAGAAGTTGACTGGCCATACACTGTTTAGGCTGGTCTATGGATAGGAAGCCATTATGCCTATGGAGTACATTGTTCCTAGTTTGAGAATAGATGCATTTACAGGAATGGAAGATCATGACGCACTAGAAGAAAGGCTTCTACATTTGGTTGGTCTGGAGGAGGATTGCTTCATTGCATGGTTTCACCAACAAGTGCAGAAGGAAAGAGAAAAAGCATGGCATGATTGCCACATCAAGAACAAGTCTTTCCAGGTAGGTGATTTAGTCCTCCTGTATGATAGCAAGTTTATGAAATCCCCTAGAAAATTTAAAATGCATTGGCTTGGTCCATATACTGTTGTGCATGTTACTAATGGTCATGCAGTTCAGTTAGCCACATTAGTAGGAGATAACTTTCCAGCTCTAGTTAATGGGAGCAGACTAAAACCCTATTGAGATAGTCCTGCTTCGCAAAACCTGTGATGATCAGAAAGAAGGAAATTTCTAAGTGCCAAGTACAGTTAAAATTGGGCACTAGAAAGGGGAAAGAGATTGTACACAATGTATGATGAGGAACATGCAGCACTGTTAAGATGTGCCGCTGCGCCAAAAAATACTAATAATAATAATAATAAAAGAAAATAGGGACTACATAGTTGCGAAGTCCAAATGGCAATTGCGAAGATCAAGTGAACGAGCAAATATGTTAAGTTCAGAGGCAGGAAACTAGGCACCACGAAGTAACTGTGTAGGAGCAATGATGACCTATTGCGTAGTTCGACGCAACACTCCAGAAAAATAGTTGTTACATTGTCGGTCAAGAATATAGCCATTATACAATATTTTTTCAGCGACTGCTTGGGCATTTAAAGCACAGATAGCCATTCTGAACGAGTTTATGAAGGAAAGGACTGAAGAATCCATCGGATTTGGCCAATGGATACCGCATTTAATGCATATCTAGTCATTAAGGGGCCCCGAGGGGGTCATCCGTGCCGATAAGTAATGCTGCATTTAGACTTGCGGGCATTACCAAACACTTAGAATTTTTGTGTGCACACTATTTTGCAAGTTGTTTCAGTAAGTTGTCCGAAACCCTATGGAAGTTGTCCAGTGGAAGTCTGAGAGGTATACCATTGAAGAAGAATTCACGGTCCAGGAGACTCTGAAGGTATTTCAATATAGAGGGATCGAAGGGTTAATGAGAGCCCCATCCAAGAAGGGCGTCTTAGAACCAGGTTAAGCATCCAAAAGATCACCAAGACACGGTGCCAAAATGCAAGACAAAGGCAAAGATCTAGTGGGGCCGAGAACGAAGATACCTAAGATGGGTTCGATAGTGCAAAAGCCACCGATAGTTCATAAGAAGATACCTTTGACAATGACACCAGATTGTATCTCACCGTGTGCATGGGATCCACCAGTCTTCAGGTTATCAAAGAATGCAAAATACGACATCTCGCTATCACCCATATCAAAGCACATCAATGTCAATAAACATTTGCTGGGTAAAATTCCAAAATGTAAGTGGGAGGATTACGATTTGATTTAGATGCAGAAGGAGGAGCCCAATGAACCTAAGTTCCCACAGTTCCAACCCGACCAGTACATGTGCCGGAAGAAAGATATAAAGGGTGACCTCACTTTGGTCACAGAAAGCTGGTTATCGGGAGTAGTCAAGTTGGGATTGCTCAATTTGCTCAGACTCCCGCATATTGACAGATCACCAGAGCAGAACATGGTGGTGTGAACTCTGATGGCACGCATTCACCAGGGATATTTGTGGCTTGACCGCAATGTCGACCTAACCATTCATATTATCCACTACATCACTGGGTTGAGTAAAGGGGTAAAGATCCGAAGCATTTTTTCCAAGGGAAAATCAAGGACAAAGAAGTTGTGGCAAAGATGAAGAAAAATCTAACTTCCATCAAAGGAAAGAGGGGCTTTCAGATGGAGGACATAGATGATAAAGTGACGAATTTTATTATGCAATTGCTAACCTGCAAGATTTTAAGATAATGTAGGCCTCTGGAGGTGCTTGCGAGCGCAGCACTACTTGGGGCCATTGTCGCGGAAGGAGAGTAGTTCAACTGGTGTCAATATTTATTGAACGAGTTCCTGGAGGAACTAAATGATACACATCCCAATGGAGGAAATTTCCATTTTACATTGCTAATAGTGTTGGTCGCCTTCATAGGGTGCAATGAGTTGAAGGACTACATTGGTGTAATCACTGATACCAATGACTGCAAAGGAGCTTGCTATTCAAACCTTTGGGCAAATCTGAACTCGCAGAGACAGCATGTGACAGCTGAGGTTTTCTACCAATATTATAGCCAGCTACACGATGCAATTTTGAGCATGCCATGGATATCAAAGCAGGTAACGAGTAAGTACATTTACACTGTTGATCTTTAAGATGACATGCGTAGTATTCACATTTCAGCCAAAGCGCAGAAGAAGAACATTGAATGGTTCGCAGGGAACTACCACATGTATGAAGATGATATTGGTAATATTATGAAGGAATGGCCTGCCGAGTTTTGAGTGGAAATTATAGAGGTTGAAAGTGACTTCGGTGAGGATGAACCTATTCCATGTCCTATCACTGAAGAAAAGGAGACAAGAAAAAGGAAAGAACTTAAGAGCCTAACATAGAAAAAAGGAGCGTGGAAGAAGTAGAAAGCTGATAAAAGCCAGTCAGACATAGTACTGCATGATGATCATTATGAAACAATCATGGGAAAGGTCACAGAGTCAATGGAAGATCTGATGACTGAGAAGGAGAAAAAGGACAAGGCGATTCAGGAAAGTCTACAGAAGAATCTGACCATGCTGCAGGGGATTACAGAGAAAATTGAAGAATTACACAAAAGATTACCCCTTCCGCGGGATTCAGAGTCTAAAGGAAAGTCAGGGGGAACTTTGCAGTAGAAGACACCACAACTCACCATGAACGTGCCTACGAAGTCCCGTATTTTCCATCTTGATCCATTAACGGTAAGACTTCCACTACCAGAACAACTACTGTTGGACACGAAGGACGTCGAGCATGTGGATCTCGACCTTGCGCAGATACCACTGCTTGCTTTACACTACTTGAATCTACAGGTTGTTGAAGAAATGCATGAGAGAACTACTAATGTGCTAAAAGGACAAGCTTAACTGCAAGTAGCTAATAGGAAGTTGGAGGAAGTTAGCTCGCGGAAAGCTATGGAACTACAAGATGAGCATGATCATCGGAAAAGACTAGAGTCCACGATCACTGCGGTTGCAGATGAGATACAAGAATTTCAAGTACAAGTAGACCCCACAAACACTGTCGTTAAGATTGGCGAACTGGTTAACAATCTTAATACAGAGATGAAAGAAATGGAGATCATCCATGAAGCTAAGGTTGCTACCTTGGAGGCACAGATCAACCCGCAGATTCCACCAGAACAGCAGTAGTTGAGAGAAAAAGAAGTGAAGGCCACAATAGAGAGTATTGCCGTCGAGGTGGCTAAGTGCCAGAGTTTGTTAGATGAGATGTCGAAGGCATTCACCACCCTCAAAGAGGACCCAAAATTGCTGCAAGTAAAGAACGCTGTGAAAGATAAGCAAGTAGTAGTAGAACAGTTGGATGTAGAAGTGAAAGCCCTGCCACCAAGAGAAAGACTTCAGAAGTACAAGGAAATAAACGCGTTGAAGAAATAAGTGCAAGCCTTAAGAGAAAAAGAGACTGAAATGGGAGATAAATCACAACCCTTACTGGAGGATGCCCAATCGATCTCGTAGGAGATTGAGGAAAAGTTAAAGGAGATGCACGAAAATCAAGAACAGGTGGAAGGCCAAGATGGGGATGAGATAACACCTGATATGTTGGAAACAGTCAAGCAAGTCGAGCAAGACACAAAGGAAGCAGTCGAAAAGCTGATTGTCACATACAATGAGGTCGTCGTGAAGCTAGCTCCACAGGCGACGTAACAGCTTGGAGAAGTTGTAGGTGGCTTGGGAACGAGCCACATGTAAGTGTTAGGGGCTTGTTGGGCTTGGACCATGTGGGGATTTTTGAGCAAGAAGGATTTTTGGAACTGTAGAGATGAGCGCGGTTCAGTTAGAATAATTTTTGTATAGGTGTTTGGGATGCCGCGAAGTTGCGTGTAGCATAGCATCGAAAGAGCTGCAAAGATCAGTGCTATGAGGAGACATCACTGCGATGTGTCCAGTCTATGTGGATCTGACAAAACATAGTGTTGGATTGAAGATGGCACAGATTTCGGTTAGACCAGAAGTGGTCTATTTTTGGTAAAGATGCTCGAGGAGTCCCAAGAAGCGGGTAGGAGCAAAGCGGAAAGAAAGCGACTGGTCTATTTATTGTAATTTAAATATAACATAATTATTAGATTCAATGGATTTAATGTCTTATATTTCTTGACTGTTAATTTTTACACAACATTTAACATATGTGAAATTAAATATTTAATACTTGTTATATATTATTGTTTGGGAATACATTATTATTAAAAAATAAGAAAAACACCATGTTAACATTTTTTCATCCCCTTAATTCCCCTATATGTAACATTTCCATAAATCTTTTACTCTTCAATCAAGTGTCTATGTTTGTTTTGTTTTTAACCCTACATAACATAACAGGTTCCCTATATGTAACATTTCCATAGATCGTTTACTCTACAATCAAGTATCTAATTTTTTTTATGTTTTTAACCCTACGTAACATAACATGTTTTAATCAATACACATCATTTAAATGTTTAGTTAGTTTAAATATATTTATTGTACCATGATTTCCTCGTGTTTTTTATGTAATATCTTAGTTTCGACTCTTTGAATGTTTTGGATATATATTGTACATAGGTAGACATAATTATGTGAGCCCAATTATATGAATAATCCATCTGTAAATAAGTGGACATCATTATGTGAGCCGAGTTATATGAATGATCCTATGTGCAAATTCTGTAAACAATTTTGTATAGATTCGTATTGTGGAAGGGAATCACTAGTGAATGTTAAGACGAGTATTTCAATAAACATGCTTTCAATATACCATGAGGTGACATGGAATATACAAAACATGTAAATATTGTTTCAAAAAATTAATATAAATGTTTATTGTTACTCAAAGCATGAAAATGCTACTGTACAATGGAATTACATGGAAAATGATACTGTACAGAGTTTTTCATGTTACAAGATTGGAGAAAATGATAAAATAAAAACTTCTCTATTAATAATGAAAGTTTTAATGAACACACTATCTTTTTAGGATGTTAGAAATTTTAATGAAATTTTTTTTTTTTTTTTTCTTTGATACACACCAAAGTATCAATATTTAATATGGACCGATAGATATTATATTTTTTATGCACTAATGCATATTACATATATTGAAAAAAATATTTATCATATTAGATATATGAGACCATTGATGCATATATTCCAATTCAGATCCTAATTCCATTTAACGGTGATTATAACCATAATTAAAAATTAAAATGGTAATATTGTAAGACCATTGATGCATATATTCCAATTCAGATCCTAATTCCATTTAACAGTGATTATGACCATAATTAAAAATTAAAATGGTAATATTTTTGCTCTTGTCATGAAGAGAACCAATACTCTTCTGAAAACTATTAGTACCATTGCGTTTTCACATTTATAAATCACCCATGCTTAAGAACCATTTAAGAGAACCAACGTGGAAATATGAATGAAGGATAATTTTTTTCAAATGAATTAGATGATGTTCAATTATGTTTTAATGTTGATTTTTTCCACCATGTAATCAATATGTGTTAATTAAAGTTTTTTATTGACATGAACTCGTTTTCTTTCTTTTTCATATAAGGTATATAATAAGTATATTTAAATTTATGGTACATTATAAATATTTGTGTAAATTGAAAAATGTAGCATAACAAAAACTTATTTATAAGAAAAATATATTCTTTATTTTGTTTTTTAATAATTTTTTATTGAATCCACTCTATATCTTAATTTGTCTGAATTTCTTAAATTATTACAAAATATCTATATATATATATATATATATATATATATATATATCTATATATATATCGACAATTGTAAAATAAAGGAATTAAAATAATAAAGAGACATACAAATTGTCTTTAATCCAAGATATAATGGCAATCCATGTTTAATGCATTGTTAATTAATTGTTAGAATACATATTTATATCAAAGTAACATAATAAAAATATTCATTTGGTAATATTTTGGGCTAATATATACTATTATAGAAAAACATACTTTTTTTTTTTTGCAAGTTCCACATCTTTGACTATTTCATTCAAAAGCTCGATGTGTTTTTAGATATTTTTCATTCTTGGCTTGAAATTGGATTGATTTTATATTGTAAATATTATTTATACTTAACTTGCATATCCACTAGTTTAATCGAAGATCAATTCATTTCTTATATCATAATTTTTTGCTTCTTAGGTCTGTCTCTTGTGGTTCATTATTGATCGTAACGTTTAACAGATGTAAAATTGGATGTTTACATCATGTTATATATTATTATTAAGAAGTAAATTATTAGTAAAAAAACAAATAATTTTTTTATGTTAATCTGCTTTTATCCACTTAACTCCCATCCATGCAACATTTCCATAACGCTTTTATGTTCTTTATTACTTAGATTGTGAACAATATTATGGACTTTTTCAAGTTCTCGTTTTACATGAAAAAAATGAACAATACACATATGATTTATAATTAAAAATTCAATACACAATAAACATACATATAATTAAAATATATAATTTATTAATTAAAAATTCAATCAATTTCCATTTTGTCTTTTTAGGATGTGCTTCCCTCACGCTTATTGCTATAAAATGTATTCCCTAATTTTTTATCAATAAAATATTTTCATGGTAAATTTGTTTTCAAGCTAGATTATGTGTTTAATACAATCATACACACTAATACGTGTTATACAATTATACACATTGGTGGATGTTTACCATATAGTGCACATCGTAATACTGAAAACATTTATAAAAAAAACCATAGCTAAGCAGTGCGCTATACATTATACATTAAAATATCCACTAGTGTATAATTATTGTCTATTGTGCACCACATAATTGAAAATGATTTTTAAATATTGAGGAACCAATTGGTGTATTTGCATGTAAACACTGTACTAATGCATGTTTATTATACAATGTGCAACATTAAATGTAAATGCAATTAAAAAATGGCAGGAACAAGTTTTTGGATCCAATATAGTGAACAATCTTAATAGAATGAATAAATAAGTTCTCAAATACAAATATCCAAAGGTTCTCCTCCAAATATCTCATTGTAAAAATGTAGAGAAGATAAATTAGGGAATATAATATCTATCTTTTAGGGAATATTTTAGGGGTAGAATTAAGCTCATCATTGTGAAAAGGGTAAAGAGGCTAAACTTGGGAATATTTTAAGGCAGAGTTAAGTTTATGGGATAATTTTTTATTTGATTTTTCAAAACAAAATTTATCAATTTCTATTTTTTGGAATGTGATTCTCCCGAATTCTGTAGGATTTTTTTTTTCTCTAAACATCATCAAAATTGTCTCATAAATATATAGAATCCTTACAAATTAAAATATTTTTAGAATAAAATATATTGACAAATATTTTATGGTTGGAAATTTAGGAATTAGTAAGGTTCAACAAATTTTCCCTCGTCTAAACACCTACCACTAGGAATTGCAACATTGGATGTTAGATTGAAATCCTTCCATTTTCTTATAAATACATTGTAAATATTCATAGAAATAAATAAAAATATGGGACTATTTTGAATCAATTGACATAAAGAAGATGAAGTAACCTACCTGAAATTTCTTGTTTCCATATTTGAATGTAATCCATGGTGATCCCCTACAAACTTACATGTTAATAAAAATTTGGCCACTCCAATATCTCCTCTAATAAAACTTTCTTAGACAAGTCTCGATAAATCTCTCTTACACAAGTCTCACCTCTAACATTTGGAAAAAAATTGAAATATGGATTTTTTTGGACTTACTTTTACAAAATAAAATTCTTTCATATATTTTTGCTTGATATTTAATCAAATTGATGATAAATACGTTATCTATTATTTTAAACTATGTTTTAATTAGTGATGCACCCTTCCACATAAGTATTGACATAAACATCTCATAGTAATAATTTATAGTTAAGATAGAAGTCTAAACCATTGGCATTAGAAATTGAATTTTTTTTTTCCTTTGCATATGTTTTAATATAGGTTTTATTGTTGGTGCATATCAAAATATATCACACCAATGCATCGATATAAATTAAGTAGATAAAAGACTTTAAAAGGGCTTTTAAAAGTTTGTTTAAAGTTAGGATTTTACATGCTTCTCAAACTTTTTTTTAATAATGAAATCATGTAAATTACAGTTCTTCTTATCATACATAGTGATTAGTATAATTTAAAGCTCATGGTATAGGATGTTGTTCCCTTTCTTATAGTGTCATCCTTCTTAATACATATTCCTATGGAATTATTTCAATGCAAATGCAAATAAAACTAAGAGGATATAATTTCTGTCATGCACCAAATATCTAGAAATAACACAAAACAAGAAGAGATAGTATCCCAATGCCTTTACAATACAATAAATATATAAATAACCAACATCTTCAAGGAAGAAACATCCTTTATAGTGTATTTTAGATACAACACAAGATGATATGATATGATTCCAAACTAGGTCTCCTCGGTGTGTGTATGTGTGTACAATATCTATATATATATATATATATATGAGATAAAGGGTACCATTACCATTCCAAAGCCTGCGTAATTAGGGTCATAGATGACCAATAAACGTAATATTGATATGATAATAAAATTGTAATGTCAGAATATATAGGACTTAACGTGCTCCTCCACTTCATACAAGTGTTTTATTCAACACTTGAGGATATTTATACATGAATAACTGATGCTATGATATTGACTCTTCTATTAACAAGTTCTTCCACTTGATGAGATAGTCATTATTTGCTCGATTTCGTTGTTTCTTGACACTTCACTTAATGATTGTTTCAGGTTCTAGTATTATCTTTATTTCTTCGTCAATATCTAGTAAAATAGTCTAGAATATGATATTGTTACCAATTACCTTCTTTAGGAAAGAAACATGAAAATTGGATGTACAGGCAAAGTTGGCAAGAACTCCAATTTATAAGCCATACTTACAATCTTTTGCAACATCTTATAGGGTCCGTGGTTATTTGGTGTTAATTTGTTGTCCTTCTTTTTCTTCTTGAGGGACATATGGTTGTATGGTTGTAGCCTCAAAAATACCTAGTCCACCACTTCAAATTCTCTTTTGCTACATTGTTGGTCTCCTTGTTGTTTGATCCTATGTTTTGCTATAACTAGGTTATCCTTCAATAATTGGAGAACTTCTTGTTGGTTCTCTATGTGATCCTCCATTGATTGAACCTTATCTTTCTCTTTCAAGTATGATGTGATAGAAGGAGGAAGTATGATGCGATCCTCCATAAATGGTGGAATTTTTTATGAAGTATGGAAAAATGTTTTGTAGCACCATTCTTATAAGGAAACCACTTGACCATTTATGTTTTTTTATAAGATGAAAAGAAAAAAAATACCCTTATGAGAATTTATTCACAATCTCAGTTTTGGTATCTGATTAAGGATGGTAAGAGGAACTGGGCTGGTGCAAGGTAATGATACCCAATTATAACACGTTAGTTCCAATGACATTCTGGAAAAACAGAAATATTATCATTAAAATCAATTATTAGAGGTACCTATAAAAATTTTTCCGATTAGGTGTAAAAAGATGCAACATAGAAAATGGATGATCTTCCGGAATATATAACTTTTATTTATGGAAAAGTGGTATAACCACCCCAAAATGTCATTATTCGAATATTGGTATGTTATTTTTTTTCCAAAACATAATGCACATGTTTTTGTTAACCTACCTATTTGCTATGTAAATTTTCAATTTATGAGAAAAAAATATGTAGAGGCATAGGCAACAGACAAATCTTTTGCGGAGCTATTTTTCCAAAATTTTAAAAGTTAATTTTATATATTTCTTAAATTACCGAAGTCAATGAAGCCCTAAAAGGACATGGTCAAGTTTTAATCCACCATATCATGGTCTAAAAATAATCAAAATGCATTTTGTTTGTTTTAGGTTGTAGGTATTTTTGTGATCTTATGTGGGTTCCTTTCCGTTTTCGAAATAGGTAATCCAATCAAAAGTTATAGGCCAAATAAACGACCTATGTTTTTTACAAATTTGACATGAGTGCAATTTAAAATGAACTAAAAATAGAGAACAACAACAGATCTATTAAAAAATTATACATTTGGAATCTGCACACAGAGCTCGACAAGTGTGTGCAATTTCATCTCAAGTGCACTCGTGGAGCTTATGCGGAACTAGCTGTGAAAAACAGGAAGTTGCAGCGTTTGATGTGTTCTGCCATAAATCATAGATAAATCAGACCGAGCCTAAAGGTGCAGTCTGAAGCTAATTCCAAGCCTGCAAGGGCGCCAAAAACAATTTGAATTCATACACGCATGTGCACAAATAGGTGCGCACGCGTCCATAGAAGCGCACACGCATGGTTAACAACGCACACGCGTAATTGTGTGTACGTGTTCATGTAATTTCCTTTGTCATGGGGATACATAAAGTTGATGAAGATGTGATGATGAAGAATATGACGATGATGGAGATGTTGATGAGGAAGGGGGAGATGACAATGATGATTAAGATGTTGATGATGATGGTGATGATGATGATGAACATCTCCATCATCATCATCTTCTTCATCATCTCCATCTTCTTCATCAACATCATCATCATCTTCATCACCATCATCATCATCATCAACATCTTCATCTCCATCATCATCATCTTCTTCATCCGCATCACCATCACCATAATCATCATCTTCATCATCATCATCATCATCATCGTCGTCATCATTAACACCATCATCATCATCATCACCACCCTCTTCTTCCTCATTATCATCAATATCTAGGTCATCATCTTGATCGTCAACATCAGATCAACATCATCATTATCATCCTCATCATCACCATTGATGTTGATGATGATGAAGATGATGATGATGATGTTGATGATGAGTAGGATGACCATCAACATCATCATCATCTTCATCATCGTACTCATATTCATCATCATCCACCACCACCATCATCATCATCATCGTCATCTTTGTCATCACCCTCTTCCTCATCAACAACATCTTCATCATCGTCATCATCATCATCATCATCACGATAGGAAGATGATGACGAAGATGTCAATGACGAAGATGATGACGAAGGTAGTGATGATGAGTATGATGAGGATGATGAAGATGACGATTATGATGACGAATACAATGATGATCGTGACCATGATCATATGATGATGATGATGATGGTGAGGATGACGAAGATGGCGAAGATGATGACTAATGAAGATGATGATGACGAATATGATGATTTTGATGGTCATGATGATGATGATGATCATATTCGTTGTACTCGTATTCATCATCATCATACTCGTATTCATCATCATCCACCATCATCATCATCATCATCATCATCATCATCATCATATCATTATATCTTCATCATCCTCATCATCATCCGTGTCCTCACAATGACGATGATGATGATCATGATGAGGAAGTTGATCATCATGATCATGTTGTTGATGATGATGTGCTGCATATTCCTCATCATCTTCATAATCATCATCATCATCTCCAAATTAGTCATCATCATCATCGTACTCATATTCATCATCATCTTCGTCAACGACGATGATATGAAGATGTCAATGATGATGATGATTATGATACAAAGATGTCAATGATGATGATGATGATATGAAGACGTCAATGATGATGATGATGATGACAAAGATGTCGATGATGATGATGATTATGAGGAAGATGGTGATGAAGAGTATGATGACGAAGATGAAGATGACTAAATTATGATGATGAAGACATTGATGATCGTGACTACGATCATATGAGGACAATGACGATGATGAGGACGATAATGATGATGATGATGGTGGTGATGATGATGACTAATGAAGATGATGATGAAGAATATGATGATTTTGATGATGATCATATTCGTCATCATCATCATCATCATCATCCTTGTCCTCACAATGATGATGATGATGGTGATGATGAAGTTGATGATCATGATCATGGTGTTGGTGATGATGATGAAGATGATCATGATGATCATGATGATGTGCTGCATATTCATCATCATCATATCCATTAGTCATCATCACCATCTTCATCGTCATTGTCATCATCATCCCCACAATGATGCTGATGATGAAGATGGTGATCATGATGACTAATGAAGATGAGTATGACAATGAATATGATGTTTTTGCTGATGATGATCATATTCGTCATCAACATCATCATCATCATCATCGTACTCGTATTCATCGACATTGATCATCGTCATCATCATCATCATCATCATCATCATCATATCATCATCATCTTCATCATCCTCATCATCATCCGCATCCTCACAATGATGATGATGATGATGATCATGGTGTTGATGATGATGATCATGGTGTTGATGATGATGATGTGCTGCATATTCCTCATAATCTTCACCATCATCATCATCATCATCATCATCATCATCATCATCATATCCAAATTAGTCATCATCATCATCGTACTCATATTCATCATCATCATCATCATCATCTTTGTCGATGATGGTGATACGAAGATGTCAATGATGATGATGATTATGATACGAAGATGTCAATGATGATGATGATGATACGAAGATGATGACAAAGATGTCAATGATGATGATGATTAGGAGGAAGATGTCGATGATGAGTATGATGACGAAGATGAAGATGACTAAAGACAGTGATGACGAATACAGTGATGATTGTGACCATGATCATATGATGATGATGGTGATGATGATGACTAGTGAAGACGATGATGATGAGTATGATGATTTTGATGATTATCATATTGTTGATGATGATGATCATGTTGTTGATGATGATGAAGATGATGATGATGTGCTGCATATTCCTCATCATCATCATATCGAAATTAGTCATCATCATCATCATACTCATATTCATCATCATCCACCATCATCATCATCATCATCTTTATCGACGGTGATGATATGAAGATGTCAATTATGATGATCATTATGATACGAAGATGTCAATGATGATGATGATGATGATGATATGAAGATGTCAATGATGATGATGATTAGGGGGAATATGGTGATGACGAAGATGAAGATGACTAAAGACAGTGATGATCATGACCATGATCATATGATGACGATGGTGATGATGATGACTAATGAAGATGATGATGACAAATATGATGATTTTTATGATGATCATATTCGTCATCATCATCCTCATCTTCTTCATTGTAGTACTCATACTCATCATCATCCACCATCGTCATCATCATCACCACCATCATCATCATCATCATCATAATCATCATCACCATCATCCTCATCATCATCCACGTCCTCACAATGATGATGGTGACGCTGATGATGATGAGGAAGTTGATGATGACGATCATGGTGTTGATGATGATGAAGATGATGATGAAGATGATCATGATGATGAAGATGATGTGCTGCATATTCATCATCATCTTCATCATCAACATCATCATAATCTCCATTAGTCATCATCACCATCTTCATCATCATTGTCATCATCATCATCATCCCCGTCCCCACAATGATGATGATGATGAGGATGGTGATGATGATGACTAATGAAGATGAGTATGACAACCAATATGATGTTTTTGCTGCTGATGATGATCATCATATTCATCATCAACATCATCATATTCAGCATCGTACTCGTATTCATCATCATCCATCATCATCATCATCATCATATCATCATCATCTTCATCATCCACATCATCATCCGCATCCTCACAAAGATGATGATGATGATGATGACGAGGAAGTTGATGATGACAATCATGGTGTTGATGATGAAGAAGATGATGACGATGTGCTGCATATTCCTCATCATCTTCATCATCATCGTCATCATCATCTCCAAATTAGTCATCATCATCATCGTACTCATATTCATCATCATCATCATCATCTTCGTCGATGATGGTGATACGAAGATGTCAATGATGATGATGATGATGATGATACGAAGATGTCAATGATGATGATGATGATACGAATATGATGACGAAGATGTCAACGATGATGATGATTAGGAGGAAGATGCCGATGACGAAGATGAAGATGACTAAAGACAGTAATGACAAAGACAGTGATGATTGTGACCATGATCATATGATGACGATGTTGATGATGGTGATGATGATGACTAGTGAAGATGATGATGACAAATATGATGATTTTGATGATGATCATATTCTTCATCATCATCATCATCTTCTTCATCATCGTACTAATATTCATCATCATCCACCATCGTCGTCATCATCACCATCATCACCATCATCATCCTCGTCCTCACAATGATGATGATGATGATGACTATGAAGATGGTGATGATGACCATGTTGTGGATGATGATGAAGATGATGTAATAGAATTATTCTTGATGTAATACATATGTTTATAATTCAAAATTAAATTAATGTTTTGAAATTAAAATACATATTTGTAAATATACCCCTAAACCCCTAAACACCTAGAAGCACTTAAATGCACATAGGGATTATGGGTTAGAAGAGGTCCTAAAGGCTCTTATGGGGGAGGGCCTCTTTATGGGGAGGGGCTCTAGGAATAACCCGACACATTTATATCTCTTGGGTAATAAATGCACTGAACGTTACCCACCAAACAATGCAACATTCAGAATGGATGGGCATGCGCTAGATGCACGTGCACGTCCCTGTTGAAGATAAAATTTAGAAAATCACCCGCGTTCTTTCTCCAACAATTTTTTCCTCATCTTCACGTTCTCTTCGCTGGTTTCATGCACAATCCGACAAGCATTTAAATGGACAATTGAATTCATACACCATTTGGTGCTTCCTTGACCATTTGGATAGAATACACAACATTTTGGGCTCTATTTTGGCTTCTTGGATTGAATACACACCTCTTGGGATCTATTTAGATCAATCGAGTGAATACACAACAGTTGGAATCTATTTGGCACCTTGGATTGAATTCTCATGCTACTTGGACACACATGAAGTCTTCTTACATATAGTGGACACATCAAAAGAGCATTTGACATTTGAGGCAAAGAGCAATCATAATCCTTGAGGTATGGTGATAATTTTTTCTTGTTAAATGTAGTTTAGTCTTCATTCACTTGTTTGAATGGCATCTATTTTGGGTTTTTCCTCATGAATTGTATGATAGATCTATTTTAGTTTTCTTAATCTTCAACATAGACAATAAAAACATCTTAGAAAAAAACAACTACAAAATGCACCAAGCAATGCTTTCAACCTTTCATGAAGATAATAAAAAAAATTACTTGCATCGCCACCAATAACATTTCATAATCACATTCTTCCATCTAGTAGACAAACATTTGTTGAATTCCTCATGGTTTCACTAAAACAACTCACACAAACACCTAGAGAATTGAAAACTATTAGTCTTTTGGGGA
The DNA here is from genome assembly GCA_027924585.1 of Larix kaempferi. Taxonomy (NCBI): domain Eukaryota; kingdom Viridiplantae; phylum Streptophyta; class Pinopsida; order Pinales; family Pinaceae; genus Larix; species Larix kaempferi. The sequence continues at coordinate 10,153,733 of BSBM01001879.1, forward strand.
TATTTTCCCTCATAGGGAAGTTGCTCCTACTAACATCCCATACCACCATTCAATACCATCCAATACCATCCTACCGAGTTCCTAGAGGTGTTGTTGCAGTTATATGTAGGGAATTCCCAATAGCTTTTAAGATTATATGAAAACATTCTCACTAGATGTTGTTGTACATAATAAATTGCTACATCGAGCTTTAAGAATCATGTGCACATCGAGTTTTAATATCTTATTTGTTGTTCATTCTTGCAGGGGTGATATTTTTGTTTTTTTTTAAAACGCATTGAATATGGGCAATAGACGTAATAATAAAAGAAAGTCTAGAAGGAACCCACTGCCCCCTGAAAAGACCCATGAGATAAGAGAAAAATCTAGGTTGTACATGCAAAACCGTAGAAATCAAAATGTTAGTGCCTTAGATCCATCAACAAGCAATGACGAAGTGGTTGAAGCCAATCAAATCTTGCCTGATGTTGAGTATGAAGGGATGGACGTTGAACAAGCTCTTAATTGGAAACCTCCCCAAGAAGAGCACACACATGCAAAACACACTCCCTTGTAGGATCAAGTTGTGAACGAAGGGCCACAACAAGCCGTTGATGGGACTCATACTTCCTTGTCGACTCCCTTGCCTCGACTATCAAGCGGACGACAAAGAACTCCTAGACGTATTCATGTGGATGAAAGTTCATTTTCAAGACTTGAAGGTAATATGCCCAAACGCACTATTGATTTCCATTGAAGCAAGATAACGAAAGAATTTTTTGAATCCAAAACCGATGCAGCAAAATGTCAATTGTTTCTTTCTTTGTTAAAATCACATTGTCTGGCGGATGTTAGGAGAATTTTGAGCATAAAGGTAGTTAGAAGTTCAAATGTCAACAATCATGTTGTTAGAAATCTACAATCTTCATTTAATTTGATTCGAAAAACTTCTCATACAAAAGATTTTAATGCGGCCCGTCATGTACTGTCGGAATCGATTGTAGACAAATCCACAAGGCAACGTCGCCTACTATCACACACATGTAAAATATTTAAAGTAGACAGAAAGACTCTTCAAAAGTATTCTTCCATTAGAGAAAAACTTGAGGCCCTAGGACAAAAATATTGTTGTGCATTTGTTGGTAGGTTACCTCGTTCAGACATGAAGCTCATTGATGTTGTTAAATAACTAGTGCAGAAGTTTTGGCATGATAACACTAGACCGTCATTGAATCAAAGAGATGTTTTAAAGTTGAGAAAAGGTGTTAGGGGGGGTGAACCCCATGTCAAGCACTTCCTTGACACGACGCAAACAGAACTCTACGAGAGGTTCAAGAATGAGCACACACAATTGAACTTGGGCCAAAGGTCCTTTGAAAAATGCAAACCCTGGTATGTTAAAATTTGCAATGATCGCAATACATGTTGTTGTAGAAACCATGTAGAATTTGAGTACTTTTATGACAGATATAGACATATATTTTGTGATTTGCATACTAACATTGTGCAGGATTTCCCATCATTACAACCACTGAATGCATCCAGATAATTTACACATAGCATAATGTGTCCAAGGCCTGAAGGAAAAAAGTATTATAAACTATCATGTTTATATGGGACGTGTTCCAATTGCAGTGGATTTGCATTATTGCGCCCCTGCATCCACGCAACCACGAAGCATGCATTTGGGAGGATGTCAATAGAAATGCAGAACTTCTAGTACATAACATATCAAGTAGATAGTTTGAAGGAAAGCAAAAAGATTGCATTGGTGAAGTCACAGGTAATCTAAGTTTGCATACTTTCATACTCTACATGTTTAATTTGTACATATATATTCACATTGAAAATGTCACATTGTATTAATGCCCTAGATTTTCTGGCACTAGGTACAAATTTGCATTTTCATGAAGGAATTCTACCAAAAGACCAAGCAGTATGTACAGCATGTCCATGTAGCACGATGGTAGGATGAACAGTACAGACAGTGCAGGGACACCTTCCCCAATGGCACAATATTGTCGGTTGTGGACTTTGTTGAAAACTACACCCTGTGGCCACATAATGAGATTCAAATTCAATACTACCATTCATACCAAGTTAGCATAATGGTCCATATCACGTATAGGCATGCGCCAGAGAGCAGCAATGACAGGAGGATAATATTGAAAGAGACCCACTTCTACATCAGTGACGACAGGTGCCATGACCTGCATTACGTGCAACATTGCTTCAAAATTTTCTATGATCAACTGAAGGAGAGAGGTATACAGATGGATCGGCTTTAAATATGGTAAGATGGTTGTATAGGCCAGTTCAAAAATGTACGTGTATTCCAGTGGTTGAGTATTTTGCACAAGACTTGTGATGTGCTGCATGTGTGGAACTATTTTGAGACCAGTCATGGAAAGGGAGAGCATCACGGTGTTGGGGCATGTCTCAAAATTTCCCTACGAAGGGAAGAGATGAGGTGCACGAGAAACCCTCATATTTGGGATGCAGAAACCATAGTTCAATCGTGCTTTGCAAAAATGTTAGATCGAACAACGGAGCAACACATACCAACCGGTAAAGGACATGTTGTCAAAAATTTATGGCATGTAGTTGATATAGACCGATCGCGTTCTTATAGTTGTAGTACTGTGCAAGTAACTCATGGATTTCATTCGGTTCGAAGCTCAAACAACCCCTTATTTGAAATATGGATGCAAAAACTTGCTTGCTTTTGTGGGCCTTGTAGCAGTTGTGAATGGGATGAATGCAAATCAATGGATTGGGTTGATGAATGGGATCATGTATCACTTGCAGTGGACCCACGTGCAGTTGTTGAAACAATCCAGTTAGAGGAAGGCCAGTCCTTTGTTTCGAATGAATATGCTCATATATCTGATCTAGTACAGCCAGGTAAACATTTATGCATGCATATCCCAGTTCCCTCCTTGTTTATATGTAATTATCCAAGTTATCAAACCACTACTTGTTGGAATATGACCGTAAAATGCATCTTTGCAAGACACATCTACGTAGTTGTCGCCTCGACAGACAGTGCAATTGGGATGAATTATTGGTTGGTACGATGCATCCAAGGGAAGCAAACCCTCCTCGCATCATTAACGGATAGTGAAGGAATTACCTTTCCCATTGGCTTGATGGTTGTTCAGGGGGAATATCTTATAATGGATGGAAAGGGACAAAAGAGCAATGGCTACAGATACATGGATTATAGACCAGGGTCGCGGGTGTATCACTTTACGCACTTGATCATTGGTACAAACATCCAACTCCAGACAATGTCAATGAAGTCATCAAACAAGGTACGCTACTTACTACCTCATGCAGAGCACCAAAGGTTGTTTGATTGAGGTACATAGTATAGTAATGATGTGATTGTTTATTCATGCATGTCCAAAGTTATTCATGTTAGATAGTTTATTTGATATCGCTATCTTATATTGTTTATTTGATGTTTGAGTTATGATTATAGCCATGTCATTGTTTATTCATGCATGATCAATGTTATTCTTGTTAGATAGGATTTTGATATCGTTATCTTATATCATTTATTTGATGTACATGAGTTATGATTAAGTTATGATTTATGTGAATATGTATGTGGTTCATGTGATGCAACAACTTCCATATTGTCTTGAGATACTTCATCATCTCCTTGAGCAAATTTGATGGTAGTACAATGATGAAATTTGATGAAATTCCATCCATGAATTTACCCTCCATTTTTATAGGAAAAAGTATATTCAATAAATTCCAACATTGCCAAGTCAACCTACGATTTTGTTTTGGTAGTACAATGATTTTTTTGCTCAAGATTTTGGTTCTATCTAGAATGACTAACTCCCAATAGTTCCCACATTTTTTCCCTTTCACTCTTATTATTTTTACCCTCTCTTTTTCATAAACATTGTACACTTTTGGACTTGTATCATTTTACATATTTTCAAAATATTTATTCACATCTCCTAGGTTCCTTGAAAATATCACTTCACATAGCCTTTCTCTATTTCACATTCCCCATTATGTTGTGTTCAACATAATTACAAATGTATAGGGAAAAAGGAAAATTATGGTATTTATGATATAACACCATTAATCTTTAAAATATGATGTAGCTATAATACTTAGTGAAGGAACATAAGTGAATATGTAGTAAGAACTTTCATAAAATGATGCCAATGATCCCTCTAGTCCTTTAACCTTATTTCCTCACATGGATAAATCATTTGGACCTTTATTGAATTTCCTTTTCCCTTAAATATCGAGTAACTTTTTTCTTGCAATATTCAACACATTTTCAAAGAGGTTGTTTTGTTTGCTTGAGTTCCTTTAAAATATCACTTTGTGTTACCTTATCCCACTGCACTTCCTTCCATCTATGTTTTGTATTACTCTTGATGTCAACAAGGATGTCATGGAGCAACAACAAACAACCCAAGAAATGAAACAATCCTTTATCATTTAGTGAACTAGGTTTGGTAACAATCGGGAATCCCACAGTGTGCTTGATTCTCAGTAGTTTCAAAATTATGTTTAATGTTTTGAGAAGTAGTAATTTTTCTAGGAGAGTATATTATGATTTATACTTGTAGGATAGATAGTTATAGAAATAAAATCTTGAAACCAACAACAACAAGGTGACACCGGGAGGATTTTTCAAAGTTGACCCCCGTGGGAAAAAATTGTACACTCCCTCACTAAGCAAAACCCTAGTTTCCAAGATGGACCTACAAGGTGACACCCAGGCCACAGAAACGGAGGGGGGGGGGCTAGCACTATTCCAACATCCTAAATCCAATGGAGCTGACAGTTTGTCAATCAGAGCCATAGGATTCATTCTATAGCTCGTTCCGTCTCACATCCAAAAGGCCTTCAAGGACACCCACTGGATACTTGCCGGGGCATAGAGCTCCAACCATGTAGCAAAACATGGTTCTGAGGAGTCCTGCAAGTGTGTCTAGAGAGGTTTTGGATAGTAATGCTAACCACAAAGTGCTTGGGGGAAGATTTTGCAAAGTTGACCCCCATGTGCGAAAATTGCACACTCCCTCACTGAGCAAAACCCTAGTTTCCAAGATGGACCTACATGGTGACACCTCAGCCGTGGGACTGAACGGGAGGGGCACCACTAGCACTGTTCCGACATCTTGAATCCAATGGCATAGACGGTTTGTCGATCTGAGCCACGGTCTTCATTATATGGCTCGTTTTGTCTTGCATCCAAAAGGCCTTTAGGGACACCTGCTAGATACCTGTCGGGGCCATATAAATTCAGTTGTGCAACAAAACCGGGTTCCAGGGAGACATGCAGGTGTGTCTAGGACAGTTCTAGCTGGGAACTCTAGCCATAAGTGCCCGGTAAACGATTTTGCAAAGTTGACCCCCGTGGGCAAAAATTGCACAGTCCCTCTCTTAGCAAAACCCTAGTTTCCAAGATGGACCTACAAGGTGACACCCGGGCCATGGGACCGAGGGGGGGGGGTGCTAGCACTATCTCAATGTCCTGAATCCAATGGAGCTGACGGTTTGTCTTTCGGAGCCACGGTCTTCATTCTATGGCTCATTCCGTCTCACATCGAAAAGGCCTTTAGGGACACCCACTAGATACTTGCCGGGTCATAGAGCTCAAACCATGCAGCAAAACACGGTTCTAGGGAGTTCTGCCAGTGTGTCTAGAGAGGTTCCGGTTAGGAATGCTAACCACAAAGTGCCGAGGGGAGGATTTTGCAAAGTTGACCCCCGTGTGCAAAAATTGCACACTCCCTCACTGAGCAAAACCCTAGTTTCCAAGATGGACCTACATGGTGACACTCGAGCCACGGGACCAGAGGGGAGGGGCACCCCTAGCACTGTCCCAATGTCCTGAATCCAACGACACTGATGATTCGTCGATCCGAGCCATGGTCTTCATTCTATGGCTTGTTCCATCTCGCATCCAAAAGGCCTTCAAGGACACCTACTGGATACCTGCCAGGGCCATAGAACTCCAATTGTGCAACAAAATCGGGTTTCGGGGAGACATGCAGGTGTGTATAGGACAATTCCAGCTGGGAACTCTAGCCACAACTGCCCGGTGGATGATTTTGCAAAGTTGACCTCCGTGGGAAAAAATTTCACACTCCCTCACTGAGCAAAACCCTAGTTTCCAAGATGGACCTACAAGGTGACACTCGGGCCATAGGACAAGAGCGGGCGGGGGGGGGGGGGGATAACACTATCTCGACGTCCTGAATCCAACGGAGATGACAGTTTGTCGATCGGAGCCACGATCTTCATTTTATGGCTCGTTCTGTCTCACATCCAAAAGGCCTTAAGGGACACCCGCTGGATACTTGCCGGGGAATAGAGCTCCAACAGTGCAACAAAATCTGGTTCCGGGGAGTCCTGCAAGTGTGTCTAGAGATGTTTTGCCTGGGAATGATAACCACAAAGTGCCCGAGGGAGGATTTTTCAAAGTTGACCCCCGTGTGCAAAAATTGCACTCCCTCACTAAGGAAAAACCTAGTTTCCAAGATGGACCTACATGGTGACACCCGGGCCACAACATCGGAGGGGAGGGGCACCCCTAGCACTATACTAATGTCTTGAATCCAATGGAGTTGACGGTTTGTCAATCGGAGCCACGGTCTTCATTCTATGGCTCGTTCCGTCTCGCATTGAAAAGGCCTTCAGGGACACCCGCTGGATTTATACAATCTCTGTTTTACGAGAAACTGACCTTAGAAATTCTCTTAGCAATGACAACGAATCCTTCATTGTTCACAGAAGCTCAAACAATACTCCCTACTTTGAAACGCATTCTAGAGAGAGCAAGAGGACAAGTTCATAAAAGCGACTTCATTCATCTATATTCTCGTAATGTACACATAGTCCATCCTTATCTCGATAAACAAGAGTTTTATAATAGCTTGAATGTTTTGGGCGTGGTTATCTCCTTGTATTTGGTTATCTAATTGGTTGAAAAGCTTTCTTGAAAATCTATACATTGAACTTCTTTGTTTTATTGCTGAAAAATGGAAGGGATTTTCAAGTCACCTGCAAAACGCTCCTTTGTTGAAATATCTAAGTTCTTCCAACAACATAGATTTGGCTAGTGTATCAAATGCTACTGTCCACACCAGAATTTATCTTTCATCAAAGGAGTTTCACATATTATGGCTAACGAAATGGTCTCAGGAGCTTGGAAGTGCCGGCAAATATTATTCCATGCCTGAATCTACCTAGAAGGCAATTATAAATTTAGATCCTCGAGAATGCCTGAATCTACCCAGAAGGAAATTATAAATTTAGATCCTCAAGGAGGTAAGAAACTGTATGAGTGGTTGAATCAGTATCCTAAAATTACAGAGCTTTCTATCTCAAAGTTTTCTGAGTGGCTCTTGGATGTAGTATCAGACTCAACAGACAGTAAACTTGTTATCACCACTAGAATGGCCCCAGGGTGCCTGACTAGAATGCCCATAGCACCCGAACCGTGGCTCGATTCGCGAATTCGTCTACTCTGGTGGGTCCAGGATGCCGAGTTTCAGCTAGGGCGTGCGTTGCCACCATGGACAGGTCCACTATGGCCATGCGGACCTGTGGGAGCCGACAGAATCCAAGTCCGCTCACCGGTTTGGGTTCTGTGGCCGCGGAGCAAGTGCCCAAAGTGTCCCTGAACAACCCTGGGGTGCTCGACTAGAATGCCTATGGCACTCGAACTGTGGCTCGGTTCATGAATCCGTCGATTTCGGTGGGTTCATGACGACCGGTTTCAGCTAGGGGACCCCCCACAGCGTCCCCGGAAGACTCGAAAGCGGTGCCAACAAGCCATTCCTAGAGCTAGGGTTTTGCTCAATGATGGGCATTTTAAATTTTCTCAAAGGGTCCATTTCTCGTCCGGATTCCCCTAGGCATGCGTGGCCACTGTGGACAGGTCCACAATGGCCATGTGGACCTATGGGAGGCAATGGAATCCAAGTCCTCTCGTCGGGTTGGGCTCAGTGGCCCCGGGGTAAATCCTCTAGGTGTCCGTGAACAGCCCCAGGGTGCCCGACTCTGGTGGGTCCGGGATGCCAGGTTTCATCTAGGGGACCCCCCACAGTGTGCCTCGAAGCCCTAGAAGCGATGCCAATGGGCCATCCCGGGAGCTAGGGTTTTGCTCAGTGAGGGGCATTCCATATTCGCTTGAGGGGGCCATGTCTCATCCAGAGGCAGAAGATGATCAATTTTTGACAAAACAATGTAGTTAGCAAAAGAACATTAATTTTTGACAAAACAATGTAGTTATTACATGTGGAGGCAGCGGTTTCCTATGGAAAATGAGTGTAGGGTTGAGCAGAGGAAAGATGTTGGGAAATGGGCTATTACATTAGCTTTTCCGATGGGCAAGTGGTTTATAGAAGGAAATATGGCGGCTATAGGTATCTATGCTTTTCTTCCGACGAAAATAGGATTTCCCTCAGAAGAAAAGCGTAGATACCTACAGCCGCTAAAGTATAGATACCTACAGTCGCCCATTAGAAAAGCTAATGTAATAGCCCATTTCCCAACATTTTTCCTCTACTCAACCCTACACTCATTTTCCAAGGGAAACCGCTGCCTCCACATGTAATAACTACATTGTTTTGTCGAAAATTGATCTTCTTCTACTAACTACATTGTTTTGTCGAAAATTGATCTTCTTCTGCCTCCGGATGAAAAATGGCCCCCTTAAGCGAATCTAGAATGTCCTTCGGGTGCTACGGGCATTCCAGTTAGGCACCACAGTGGCCACGCACATCTGGGGGCCTCCGGACGAGAAATTCACCCCTTGAGAGAATTTGGAATGGCCATCACTAAGCAAAACCCTAGCTTCGGAGATGGCTCGTTGGAACCACTTGTGGGTATTCGGGGGACACTCTGGGGGGTTCCCTAGCTGAAACCCGCCATCCCAGACCCACTGGAGTCGACGGATTCACGAACCGAGCCATGGCTCAGGTGCCACGGGCATTCTAGTCGAGCACCCCGGGGCCACGGAACCCAACCCGGCTACAGGACTTGGATTTCGTCACCTCCCACAGGTCCACATGGCCATTGTGGACCTATCCACAATGGCCACGCATGCCCGGGAGCATCTGAATGAGAAATGCCCCCCTTGAGCAAATTTGGAATGGCCATCACTGAGCAAAATCCTAGCTCCGAATATGGCTCGTTGGCACTACTTTCGGGTCTTCGGGGGACGCTGTGGGGGGTCCCCTAGTTGAAACCCGCCACCCCGGACCCAGCAGAATCAACGAATTCATGAACCGAGCCATGGTTCGGGTGCCACGGGCATTCTAGTCAGGCACCTTGGGGTCTTTCAGGGACACTTTGGGCATTTGCTCCACGGCCACGGAACCCAAATCGGCGAGTGGACTTGGATTCCGTCGGCTCTTATAGGTCCACATGGCCATAGTGGACCTGTCCATGGTGTCCACGCATGCCTGAGGGCCTCCGAATGAGAAATAGCCTGATTGAGCGAATTTGGAATGGCCTTCACTGAGCAAAACCCTAACTTCGGGGATGGCCCATTGGCACCACTTTCGGGTCTTTGAGGCAAGTTGTGGGGGGTCCCCTAGCTGAAACCCGGCATCCCAAACCCACCAGAGTCGATGGATTCCCGAACCGAGCCATAGTTCGGGTGCTACGGGCATTCTAGTCGGGCACCCCAGGGCCATTCAGGGACATTTTGAGCATTTGCTCCGCGGCCACGGAACCCAAACCGGCGAGCGGACATGGATTCCGTTGGCTCCCATAGGTCCACGTGGCCATAGTGGACCTGTCGATGGTGGCCACACACACCCGGGGGCCTCCAGACAAGAAATGGCCCCCTTGAGCGAATTTGGAATGGCCTTCACTGAGCAAAACCCTAGCTCCGGGGATGGCCCATTGGCACTGCTTCTAGGTCTTCGAGGCATGCTGTGGGGGGTCCCCTACTTGAAACCCGGTGTCCCGGATCCACCGGAGTCGATGGATTCACGAACCAAGCCACGGTTCGGTTGCTATGAGCATTATAGTCGGGCACCCCAGGGCCGTTCAGGGACACTTGGAGGATTTGACGTGGTGCCATGAAACCCAAACTGGCAAGAGGACTTGGATTTCGTCACCTCCCAGAAGTCCATGTGGCCATTGTGGACCTGTCCACGGTGGCCACGCATGCCCAAGGGCCTCAGGTCGAGAAATGACCCCCTTTAGCGAATTTGGCATGGCCTTCACTGAGGAAAACCCTAGCTCCAAAGATGGCCCGTTGGCATCACTTATGGGTCTTCAGGGGACACTGTGGGGCATCCGCTAGCTAAAACCCATCGTCTTGGACCCATCGAAATCGACAGGTTCACGAACCGAGCCACGGTTCGGGTGCTACAGGCATTATAGTTGGGTACCATGAGGTCGTTCAAGGACACTTGGAGGATTTGACTCGGGGCCACAAAACACAAACCGGCTAGAGGACTTGGATTATGTCACCTCCCACAGGTCCACCTGGCCATTGCGGACTTGTCCATGGTGGCCACGCACCCCCGGGGGCCTCCGGTCGAGAAATGGCCCCCTTTAGCGAATTAGGCATGGCCTTCACACTGGGGTCAACTCTGGAAAATCTTCCACCAGGCACTTAGGGCTAGCGTTCCTAGCCAGAACCTGCCTAGACACACCTGCAGGACTCCTCAGAACCCGGTTTTGTTGCACAGTTGGAGTTCTACACCCCCGGCAGGTATCCAGTAGGTGTCCCTAAAGGCCTTTTGGATGTCACATGAGACGAGCCATAAAATGAAGACCATGGCTCGGATCGACGAACCGTCGACTCCGTTAGATTCAGCATGCTAGGATTTTGCTAGGGGTGCCCCTCCTCTCCAGCCCGGTGTCCCCTCCCTCATCTTGTACGTCCATCTTGAAAACTAGGGTTTCGCCCAATGAGGGAGTGTGCAATTTTTGCACACGGGGGTCAACTCTGGAAAATCATCCACTGGGCACTTGTGGCTAGCATTCCCAGCTGAAACCTACCTAGACACACCTGCATGACTCCCCAGAACCCAGTTTTTTTGCACGGTTGGAGTTCTACGCACCTGGCAGGTATCTAGCAGGTGTCCCTGAAGGCCTTCTGGATGCGAGACAAGACGAGCCATAGAATGAAGAACATGGCTCGGATTGATGAACCATCGACTCCATTGGATTCAACACATCGGGATAGTGCTAGGGGTGCCCCTCCCCTACAGACCAATGGCCCGTCCCTCATCTTGTACGTCCATCTTTGAAACTAGGGTTTTGCTCAGTGAGGGAGTGTGCAATTTTTGCACACGAGGGTCAACTCTGGAAAATCATTCACCAGGCACTTGTGGCTAGCATTCCCATCCAGAACCTGACAAGACACACCTGCAGGAGTCCCTGTAACCCAGTTTTGTTGCACGGTTGGAGTTCTACGCCCCCAATAGGTATCCAGTAGGTGTCCCTAAAGGCCTTATGGATGTGAGACGGGACGAGCCATAGAATGAAGACCGTGGCTCAGATTGATGAACCATCAAGTCCATTGGATTCAACACATAGGGATAGTGCTAGGGGTGCCCCTCCACTCCAGACCATGGGCCCCGCCCTCATCTTGTATGTCCATCTTGGAAACTAGGGTTTTGCTCAGTGAGGGAGTGTGCAATTTTTGCACACGGGGGTCAACTCTGGTAAATCTTCGACCAGGCACTTGTCGCTAGCATTCCTAGATGGAACCTGCCTAGACACACCTGCAGGACTCCCCGAAACATGGTTTTGTTGCACAGTTGGAGTTCTGCACCCCCGACAGGTATCCAACAGGTGTCCCTAAAGGCCTTCTGGATGCGAGATGGGACAAGCCATACAATGGAGACCGTGGCTCAGATCGATGAATTATCGACTCCGTTGGATTGAGAACATCGGGATAGTTCTAGGGGTGCCCATCCCCTCTGGCCCGCTATCCCCACCCTCATATTGTATGTCCATCTTGGAAACTAGGGTTCTGCTCAGTGAGGGAGTGTGCAATTTTTGCACATGGGGGTCAACTCTGGAAAATATTCCATTGGGCACTTGTGGCTAGTGTTCCCAGCTGAAACCTTCTTAGACAGACCTATAGGACTCCCCGGAACTCGATTTTGTTGCACAGTTGGAGTTCTACACCCTCGGCAGGTATCCAGTAGAAGTCCCGGAAGGCCTTCTGGCAACGAGATGGGATGAGAAATAGAATGAATACCACGGCTCGGATCAATGAACTGTCGACTCCATTGGATTCAGTACACCAGGATAGTGCTAGGGGTGCCCCTCCCCTCCGGACCGGTGGCCCCGCCCTCATCTTGTACATCCATCTTGGAAACTAGGGTTTTGCTCAGTGAGGGAGTGCAATTTTTGCACACGAGGGTCAACTCTGGAAAATATTCCACTGGGAGGTTGTGGCTAGCATTCCCGGCCGGAACCTGCCTAGACACACCTGTAGGACTCCCCAGAACCCGGTTTTGTTGTACGGTTGGAGTTCTACCCCCCCGACAGGTATCTAGTAGGTGTCCCTAAAGGCCTTCTGGTAGCGAGATGGGACAAGCCATAGAATGAATACCGTGGCTCAGATCGATGAATCATTGACTCCATTGGATTTAGCACACTGGGATAGTTCTAGGGGTGCCCCTCCCTTCTGGCCTAGTGGCCCCTCCCTCATCTTGTACATCCATCTTGGAAACAAGGGTTTTGCTCAGTGAGGGAGTGCAATTTTTGCACACGGGGGTCAACTTTGGAAAATATTCCATCGAGCACTTGTGGCTAGTGTTCTCGGCCAGAACCTACCTAGACACACCTGCAGGACTCCCCAGAACCCTGTTTTGTTGCACGGTTGGAGTTCTACGCCCTCGACAGGTATCCATTAGGTGTCCCTGAAGGCATTTTGGATGCGAAATGGGACGAGCCATAGAATGAATACCGTGGCTCGGATCGATGAACTGTCGACTCCATTGGATTCAGAATGCCAGGATACTGCTAGGGGTGCCCCTCCCCTCTGGTCCGGTGGCCCCTCCCTGATCTTGTACATCCATCTTGGAAACTAGGGTTTTGCTCAGTGAGGGAGTGCAATTTTTGCACACGGGGGTCAACTCTAGAAAATCTTCCACCGGGCACTTGTGGCTAGCGTTCACGGCTAGAACCTACCTAGACACACTTGTAGGACTCTCCGAAACCCGGTTTTGTTGCATGGTTGTAGTTCTACGCCCCCGGCAGGTATCCAGCAGGTGTCCCTCAAGGCGTTTTGGATGCGAGAGGGGACGAGCCATAGAATGAAGACCGTGACTCGGATCGATGAACCATCAACTTCGTTGGATTCAACACACCGGGATAGTGCTAGGGGTGCCCCTCCCCTCCATCCCGGTGCCCCCACCATCATCTTGTACGTCCATCTTGGAAACTAGTGTTTTTCTCAGTGAGGGAGTGTGCAATTTTTGCACACGAGGGTCAACTCTGGAAAATCTTCCACTGGGCACATATGATGATGATGATGGTGATGATGATGAAGAGGTTGACGGTGATGGTGATGGCGATGGCGATGGTCTTGAAGATGATGATGATGGAGGCTTTGATGAGGAACCTAGAGTTAGAGTTGGAGTTGGAGTTAGAGTTAGGGTTAGAGGTAGAGTCAATGATGATGATGAAGATGGTGGTGATGATGAAGATGTTGATGGTGACGGTGATGACGATGGTGAGGATGGAGAATATGGCTTAGTGTTAGGGTTTGGGTGAGGGTTAGGGCTAGAGTTATAGAAGGAAATTGAATTAGGGTTAGAATTAGAGTCAATGATGATGATGGAGATGGTGGTGATGATGAAGACGTTGATGGTGATGGTGAGGGTGAGGATGGAGAAGATGGCTTAGTGCTAGGGTTTGGGTGAGGGTTAGGGCTAGGTTTATAGAAGGAAATTGAATTAAGGTTAGTGTTAGAGTCAATGATGATTATGTTGATGGTGGTGATGATGAAGACGTTGATGGTGATGGTGATGGTGATGGTGACGATGGAGAATATGGCTTAGTGCTAGGGTTTGTGTGAGGGTTAGGGCTAGGGTTTGGGTGAGGTTGATGGTGATGGTGATTGTGATGGTGATGATCATGGTGATGGTGGTGAGGTTGATGGTGATGGTGATGGTGATGATGGAGATGGTGATGGTTCCGTCTCGTATCCAAAAGATGGAGATGGTGATGATGACAAAGATGGTGATGATAATGAAGATGGTGATGGTGGTGATGACGGTTATGGTGGTGAGGTTGATGGTGATGGTGATGGTGATGATGAAGATGGTGATGGTTCTGTCTCGCATCCAAAAGATGGAGATGGTGATGATGATGAGGATGGTGATGATGATGAAGATGGTGACATTGATGATGATGGTGATGGTGGTAAGGTTGATGGTGATGGTGATGGTGATGATGAAGATGGTGATTTTTTCATCTCGCATCCAAAAGATGGAGATGGTGATGGTGACGAGGATGGTGATGATGATGAAGATGGTGATGTTGATGATGATGGTGATGGTGGTGAGGTTGATGGTGATGGTGATGGTGATGATGAAGATGGTGATGGTTCTGTCTCACATCCAAAAGATGGATATGGTGATGGTGATGAAGATGGTGATGATGATGAAGATGGTGACGTTGATGATGATGGTGATGGTGGTGATTTTGATGGTGATGGTTATGGTGATGATGGAGATGGTGATGGTTCCATATCGCATCCAAAATATGGAGATGGTGATGATGATGAAGATGGTGAAGTTGATGATTATAACCTAAGAAACTCTCATGTGTGATTATAAAAAAATCGATTCCCTCAACCCCCAAACATTCCCTTTCAAAGAATTTTTCATCTTTGAGTGTGGTATGGGTGCCAACATGAGGTTTTTTCTACTAAGGATGGATCTTGGCATCTTGACCATGGTTGGGGTGATGACAATGAGGTTCATATGACTCCAATGAATCTTTTATGGATCATGGGGTAAAATGATCTCTCAAGTATTATTGCATATGAACTTGCACGTACCAAGCTACAACAAATATTTCACAGGAGTGGATTTGTCTATGTGAATAGATAAGTGAAAAGATTTTAGCAACAAGACCTATCAATTTTTACTTGGAAGTATGGGAAATGTTCAAAGTGGGATTGAGAGGCTTGATGGTGATTGTAGTAGTGGGAATGGTATTGGTGAGAATGGTGACATGATAGTGGAATTAAACATTAATATGGTGACCCTGGAGCTTGGATCCTAGCCTAGAAACACGAGAGCCTATCCTAAAAACCCCAGTTGGTAGCATAAACCCTTGTTTGTATTCTAATCACAATGAAACCATATTATGTATCCTAAGATCTAGCCCTAAATTATAATACATGTAAAGATTAAATCATTTTCATTGTACATATATATTCATCTGCATACATTTGAATCCAAACCACTATACACATATATGCATACATAAAATTAGATCGCTATCACAAAATGATAAATTAAAGAAGTCCTAATTGTAAATGGTAATGGATGTGATGGTCATCAAATCAAAGGTGGCTATATTTGTGAGTGAGAATTAATGAGCTAGCTATACATCGTGCTCAAGGTTGTCCTATTTGTATGGTGACAATTGATTAAGAAATGATTCCATAACTTGGTTATTAATTTGTTGCATGATCTTAAGTGGAAAAATGGTAAAAATAAATACTAGTGATGACATTTCATTATGTAGAGTATGGCCTTTTTGGATCTCATTATGTAGAGCTATTAAAAATCATGTTGGATCTCATTTTAACCTTTTGACGACAATGGACATTTTCTATTTTTAAGTGTTCTTTTCCTAGTACTCAAGTTACCAATATATATCTTATGTGCCATGAGGTGTGATTTGTCCATCCATTTATTCTGTTTGTTTTTAGATTAATTCTCACACGTGACTTTGTTTGAGTTAGCCTATGTTTACAATGTTCTCTTAACATAGACACCATTAGAAGCTTTTACATGTGGAAAGATAAACCAAGTTGAACTACGGTATCCAACTTCTCTTCTAAGATCTAGGTAAAACCCAAATTTACACAACATCACATCATGATACACACAACATGAGACAACCACATTAGACAATGAGATATATAAATCACATAACTGAAAAACCATGTACATCGAGGCTACAAAACTCATCCAAACATATACAATTTCTGGCAAATAGTGGAACATGGTTCCCAATGTATGTACAATGGCAACTCATGGCCTACACAAAATGCGACAACTCATGCCGTACATACAGAATACATGGCAACTCGTGCCATAGATACAAAGTACATCAAAACTAGTGCACAAAAGTGCCACATCATGGCTAATGTACATAACACATGGCGTGTCAAGCATTGTGACCACCACCGTCACTCCCAGGTACAGATCCAAAGTCGATCTTCCTACTCTTCGAGCTACCAGTGCCTCGGGTCTTGGTCCATCTAGGAGTAAACCGTCTCTCCGGGCTCTGGAACAAATGATATTAGAAACCATCATTTTCAAGTATTTGCAAAATTTACCACATTTATAAAACAAATGTAGAATTCGAATCTTAAATAAATCACCTCTGACATGAGTGGGAAATGTTGGGCAGGTATCCTGGATCTGTGGAGCCTCTCAGCAATTCCAGCCTACAACATTTAAAACAATCATCTCATTGAAAAGTCATACTTGCTTAAATTATTTTTTCTTAATGCATACAAATATTTTCATAAATTAACTTGATTCTCACCGTGAACACCTCCGACGATGGACATGGCTACCCTTCTAGGCTAGCAGGTGGAGCAGATGGCCAGACAACCAACTCCGATGCAGTGATGGGGGGGGGGGCGCAGATGTAGTTGCAGCCACTACATGTGCAACCATTGGAGATACTGATGAGGATATTGGAAGAGTAGATGCCACAATAGTGGCGGGAAGTGGGGACGATATGGTGGGAGAAGACATGGTGGTATGGGGTGGAGGAGGACCATGTGGACTATGAACCCCTGCCAGCTATAGGATAGAGGGTATTGAATGGAAAGGGATAGGGACGATTTTGAGGGATGGGGCATGGGAGGGCAGTCCTGCATGGAGGGAGGAGGATGGACAAATGGGAGGTTGTGGATGAAGAGGGGAAGGTGGAAGGAAGGGGGGGCATGGACAAATGGGGGAGGATGGATAGACATGGGGGCATGGATAAATTGGGGGGGATGTATGGACGTAGGGGGGTGGGCGAGTAAGGGAGGATGGATGGAGGGGGGAGTATGACCGAAGAGGGGGGGCTAGATGGAAGGGAGGGGGCAGACGTAGGGAGGGGTCTAGATGAAAGCAATGGAGGGGACTCATGGGAGAGGGTGGATACATAGTACTAAAATGCGAAGACACATCTGCTGGTGGAACCTACATATACATTTGTAATATCACAATTTAGTAAACAAACAATAAATTAAACCATAGTAAGTCATAACAAATCAAATTAAAAGCATGCTTATAACTACACATTGTACCTGTGTATATGGTGATGTGCCAATCCCTAGCGAGGGTGGCTGATCACTATAGTCATGAAACACCCATGGGCAACAAAATGCATGCATGTTATGAACATGTTAAACAAGTCATTATCTAGGAAATCAAGATATTCAAAAACATTATATGAACTATCAACGTGTATGCCATAAATATAAATACTTGAGTAATCTAAATGACATAAGTAATAACAAAACTGTGTCAGGTACTGAAAATACCTCCGTGTGGGGTGCCGCAATTTCAGTTGTAGCTGCCATTGCTGCATCCAGGTTGGGAGATTCTACGTTCTCCCATCTTGGTGTATCAACTCTGAATAATTGTACATTGAAATAATAGTTTAAGTCAAACAAAAATACTTTCAAAATATTTTACAAGTTATAAAGTGATGATTGAAAACACATTAAAAAAATTGTTGACCTGATCCATATAACAAGCTTCGATCGGTCCAGGGCAAGTATTCCCGCAATGGGGACAAAGATGTGGCATTGTCCCCATCGAACTGGAATGCCCAACATGGCTACCATCGGTCATGGGTCTATCCTGGCCCTGTCATGAAGGCCCTGCACCTGGATCTCTATCAAGGTCACCCGACCTCTCCACTGTAGTCGCTGCTACAAAGGAGGTGTGTCTGAGGAGACCACATGCAAAATTCCTCATTTCCACCTCGATCTGATCAAGCTTATAGGGCAACTGAGGTGGCCGGGGAGAAGGGTCGGGGTCGTGCCTCAGAGCTGGTGGCCCTCTCAGTGGGTTCCTCCTGGCAGTAGGTCAATCTTGGGCAGAGCCACGCCCAACACCCTAGAACTCAGTTATGTCAAAATAGTTGACATGTAAACCGAGCCAAAACTCAGCCCATAGTTGGCGAAGGAAGTACTGTGGAACCTCCCTATTATTGCAGGGAGGTTTATCGTACACCATGAACCACCTCTGCATCCAATTGTCCCTCCATGGTTGGTAATGACACCAATCCATGCAGACACGTGGCTTTGTAATGTTCAATGGTTGGCCTATTTTTGGCTCGGTGAACATACTATATAACTGGGCTTTTGAAATGTTCAAATATTTTATTGCTTCCTTGGAGATGCCCGTGGAGTAGTACTCCTACATCCTAGCTCTAAATTGAGTCATGTCTATCAATTGCTGGTGTGCATGTATGATGGAGTCGATTGAGTTCTCAATTGTCATGGCAAGAGACAATCGAGATGGTTCACCCGAGTTTCTAAGTTCGCGAGTGTGCACTCGCATTTCATTTACATAGTGGTTAATGTCATCTTGTTAAAAATTAGGTTGTGGTTTTTTGTTTTGTTCGGCATTTGGATTGTGTTCATAGTTTTCTTCGGCATTGGGTCTAGGGTTTGGGTTTTCTTGTGTTCCACCAGACTCGGGGTTAACATGTTGTTCACTCATTGTCTCAGTTTACAATCTGCAATAGAAAATTGGTTCATTGTTTGCAAAATTTGAGAATTATTTACAATTAAATAAACAAAAAAAATCAAAAACTTTATACAAAGAATGAATAAAATGAAAGCAAAACTTGATATTTACCTATCAATTTCCCTGTTGATGAGTTAGTGGGTGTTGTGGGGTGGTTTTGAAGTTGATTTGGGCAACTTTGGTGGTTGAATTCACACGTACGCGGAGGTGCAAGTCACGCTCGGTCGACCCAATGGAACAATGTGGAAATTGGGCACTGTTTTTTTTTAAATTTTAACAGAGGCGCGTGCAACAATGTAGGCCCATGATAATGTTAGTTGATACCTCTGTCCAACGTTGAATTGGTCTGTCTAATGGTTGTAAAAGACTCGATGTCTTGATTGTCTCTTCTTTGTTTTGTTGAAAAACCAAACATTTTGCAAGAAACTTTTGTAGATCAATTTTAATACCTTCCCATAAGAAATCATTCTTGATCATGTGGTACGTTTGCAATAACCTTGAATGTACTCCTTTAGGAGAAGCGTGCAATTCTAAAAGGATCTTCTAATTGAGTTGAGAATTTTTACATAAATATAGGTGATCTTTGTGCAATGGTGTATCATTATTCCAGACAAATTGACCTGGTGATTTGGGATCCTCTTGAAGTTGTTGAATAATATTTCATGCCTTTTTATCTTGTTTCAATTCTATCCTTGCTTCTTCTACCTAATCAGATTGCATAATGGAAATATCACAATGTAATCCCTCAGAGTCATCTTCTTTTTTTGAAAGTGCATCTACCACCACATTCTATTTTCTTTTTTATATATTATTTCAAAGTCATAAAATAACATCTTGTTCACCCATTTTTGTTTCTCTTATGTTGATAATTGTTGTTCTAGAAAATAATTAAGGATGTCATGATCTCTTCTTACCTTGAAGTGACTTCTTATTAGGTAAGGGCATCATTTATTAATTTCATGTAGTATGGCCAACATTTCCTTTTAAATTGGTATGAGAAAGTTTTTTTCCTTTAAGTTGAAAACTTTCAAGGGCAAGGGGCCTTCCTTATTGCATTAAAACTACACCAATTCCATTCTCGATGGCATCACATTCAACAATAAAGGTTTTTGTGAAGTTAGTCGTGGCTAATACAAGATTTTTATTCTTGAGTCCAATAGAATGCCTCTTTTTTAAATAACCTTGTTAGAGGTGAACCTATTTGATAATAATTCCTAATGAAATTAGGGTAATAACCTTTCATTATTAAGAATCCCATAAGATTCTTTAGTGACATCTTAGGAATTACTCATTCCATGATAGCCTTAAGTTTGTTAGGATCTAGTTTGACAGCTTCATGCGATACAATATGACCTTGATATTCCAGGTATTGAACCTCAAAGACATACTTAGAAGGCATGGAATATAGTTGGAACTCATTCATTAGATTTAAGACCATGTCAACATGTTGTACATGCTCTTCCCAAGATTTTTTATAGATAAATATATGATCAAAAAATACTATTTTTTTTTCCTAAAGAATGGTTTAAATATAGATTTGAAATGTGGAAAGTGCATTTATTTTCATAGCATATTAAGGTAAGAAAAAACATATATAGTTTTCATACCATATTAAAGTAAAAAACTAAACATAAAAATATACTTAATAAAAATCATGAGCAAAAATTCATTATAAAAGTAGAAATTATACACATTAAACATTGCACTTTTATAAAACCCTATTTACAATAAAATGAAAATGAAAAATCATGGACAAAAACTAATTATAAAAGTATAAATTATACACACTAAACATTGCACTTTTATAAAACTCTATTTATGATAAAATGAAAATGAAAATGCACAAGATTGAATTTTACATATATATAAATCTCAAAAAAAAAAAACCATAACTTTTTTTAAGAAATCAATGTTACAAAATTATACAAAAGTCTTCTTCCTACATGGATCAGTTTGACTGAATATCCAATCATACAGAAAAAATTTGTAGTCCAAAAACTTGGCTTCTTCCTGCGACATAACATATCTAACACATCCTTCTAATACTGATCATACATAAAGTTAAAAATAGCAAACATAACCAATGTCCACCAAATAATTTCCAACATATTCTTCAAAATGGATGTGACTATCTATGGGTCCCAATGCCTCTTTCAAAATCCTATTTGCTTCCAAATTAAACTACCCAAAAATGTGGGAGAAGGATATCTCAGTGAAGGATTTCATTGTCTCTCTAATGTTCTCTGTCAATTGCTTCAAATATATACGCTATAGATTATAATCACTTGCTGCCCACTTAATGATGACTTGAGAATCACCGAATATTCTGAAGCGAAAGATGCCTCTTCCTAATGCAAACCATAACAGTTCCCACAGGGCTAGTAATTCAGCCCTAGTATTACTGCCTTCACCAACACCCATTTTAGGGATGATCCTATGATCCCTTTTTATAAATATCACCATTCCAACTCCACATATATGATTTTTCGATGCACCATAAAAAAAACTAAAAGGTATCATGAACCACCATATTTGTAACAATTCTTAAATTCCTTTTTAAGTTGTGACTTGGAAATTAATTTAAGGATCGAATGACTCTCCTGCAAATTCCAAAAACAGATGGCCCAACACCCTCAAAAATGATTTTGTTTCTATAGATCCATATTTCCCAAATTATGAAGAAAGGTAATGATTTATATTTTACCTTAGGTTGATACCATTTGATCATGGCATCTTTGAACTTGAGAGCATCCCAATCATTAGAAAGCTGAAGAATAATTTGTATCTCATTCCACACCGTTTTAAAGAATTTCCAATGAATAAAAATGTGAGAGATATCCTCGGCATCATTATTTCTAAACATGCATATATTTGGTCCATAAAATACACTCTTTAGTAATTTATGCCATGTTAAAATTTTGTCTTCAAGACACATCCATAAGAAACACTGTAATTTCAATTGAATTTTCCATCGCCAAAGTTTCTTGTGCTGCCACCATTTACTTTGTGGAACACCGTGTTTATTTAAGATCATTGAATATGCATTTATGACAAAGAGCACCCCATTAGCATCCATACCATCCCATATCATACTATTCCTCTCCTCATTTAGATGAATACCTAAAAATTGAAGGTTCCTGATATACCCATTCCATTCCTCTCGAACATTCGCGGACATACCTAATTCTTCAATGCTTAACCAAATCAATCCCCTATTTTAAAAAGTAGTTTTATATATATGAGACATAACAAAAATATAATTTTTGTGTAAATGTTCCAAAATATTAGAGGAACATTTAAAATAGTGCCGAGCAGCAACAAAGGGATCAATTTGAACCTGTACTTGTGATCCCCTACCTACCTGCCAACTCAATGATGCAAAAATGATCGATAGGGTATTAACTAATCACTTCCAAATAATTGAAGCATTCTTATTACGAAGAATGGGATCTCTTATCCATTGAACTACAAAGAAGATTTTCAAAAATTTATGTCTAATTACAGAAGAACAAATACCACTTTCTATAAGAGCTCGCCATAAGATTTTAGTTCTAAGAGATTTGCTAAAACAATCCAAATTTAATATGCCCCAACCCAGCAAATGCTTCAGCCATGAGAGACTTTCCCAACTAGAAAGGTATATTTTGGAGATGTGTTCCTTACCTGCCAAAATAAAATGAAATTTATTAGCTCTAATTGAATTGATAATGGAGTTTGGCACTTTCATCAAACCGAGCCAAAATATCGGGATACTCTGCAGTGTGGATTTAACTAGAATGAGTCTGCCACCAAATGTTAACCAACGAAAGACCCAATTTTTCAGTCTCTTCTCGATTTTTTACAAAATCCATTTCCAGTCTTTAATATTGTAACACCTCCAAAGATGTTGGGAACAACTGTATGTAATTTGATTGACAATCATGGGGTTGTATTAACCCGGTTCATAATATTTAATGAACTTAGGTTGAGCCCTTATGGGTCTCGAACCTTCGTTATAGGATTATTATAGTGCTGGTAAATTGAATATGTTTTTACTATAGCCTTATGACTATTTGATATCTGATAATGAGTGATGTCTACAAGTTTCGACCCTCGACATAGTGGATATTGTTATATATTGTAAACTACTTACAGGGTTCGACCCTGAACTTATCCTTTGAACTTGAAATGTTATTTGATTATGAATGTACAATTTATGATGATCCCTTAGGGGGATATCGAGGAATTTCAGGATAATTCGATAATATATTTTATCAAATGTGCTATTTGTTTATGTAAATTCATTTCGAGGATTTAAGATCTATGTTTTGACTTGTATTATTTAATTATTAGTTTACTATTGTATATCATACTTTGTTTATGAGAATCGATACATGTAGGGTTTATCTAGGGATATCAAAAGATGTTTATTTCTATACTTCTAAAATATCATACTTCTATGAAGTTGATATGAGTTCTGTACATTATGCTTGTTTATATGAGACTCATATTGATCCTGTATATCCTTGAAAGTATAATACTTTTATTTATATGATTGTAGTTCTTTTAAGAATCAATGTTATAAGTCTTTCTATTGTATGATCTTCAGTTTATGTACAGTATAATCTACCTAGATATAAATGGTAGCATAAATCGTAATATTTACAAATCTAGGGTTTATAAATGTATTTACTATGTAAAAACCTGTGATGACTAAATAATAATTTTGCTGCTAGGTTTTCAATATCAACTGTTTAGAAATAGACAATATTTGTATATATGCATATACTAATGAGAACAACATTCTATACTAAAATATATATCTGACATATAATAAGCAATATTCTTTTTCTTTGGATCTTTCGACCATTTCTAATCTATGTTAATTAAACATCTTCCTGTACTAGAGTACATCATCTATGCTGAAAGGAAGAATACAGGGAGAAATTTATAATCATCTATTATATACTTTTTCAATCTTTAGTCGTCCATTCAATGCATAGAAATAATCTATGAGTTTCAGAAATATTTTATTTCTAACAACTAGCGGTAACTAGGATACATCAAAAACTATGATCACATATAATTACAGTTTTCAAAAATAGATCAGCAGTTTAGAAGTAAATAAAATAAAACAAAGTAGAATCCGATAACTGATAGGGTGGACAAACACCCAAAGAGGACTGTTCCTCCCAACCCTTTTCCAGAAAGAAGCCAAGATTACTTTCTTTTGGACCCCCGAGGCTGTTCACTGAACCACTAGGATGAAGATACTGTGTAGAAGTAAGACAAGTTTTCATGTAGTTCAGCAATCAAGAAGACTTGCATACAAAACACTCTATTTGTACTTCAGCAATCATGGAGACTTGCATACAAATCACCCTTATGTACTTCAACAATAATGAAGACTTGCATACATATCTCTCTCTCTGCACTCAGTAGGATAAGACAGTCTTACTCTGCAACTCATTAGCTAGCATCCCTTCATCTAATCTCTTATGTTCCCAACAAAGTAGTTTTCGAGCCAACACAAGGAAAACATTGTGAGCATCTGCTCAATTCGATGGCTATGAATGATTTACTAGGTATTTTGGGTTAGTTTCACATTTAATGATCCACCTGCTCAGTTCCACCATCCTTGGGGAACATGACCACACTTTTAGGGAAGTTGCCCCCTGCAACAACTAGTAAGTGAGTGCAGATGCTGCCACTTGTCCATTCCCTTCTACACCACTTTCATTCCTCCTAGTGGTCAGTCAACACTCTTCAACAGTCTCTTTGGATGAGTGTCTCCTATTTTAATTTATTAAATAATAATATTCTTCATTTATAGTCATCCTTGACCATCCTTGGTCAATAATACAAAACTTTACAATAAAATTTAAAGTAATGTTTTTCCACAAACATAAAATGTTTCAAGTACTAGGTAGGTTACAAACACCCCCTCTTAAGTTCAACATCATCCTCGATGGTGCTTATTCATCATCAGAGTCTTTCTGGAACAGAATTGGATATGTTGTCCGCATATGACTCTCCAATTCCTAGGTTGCTTCATCTGGACTAAGGTGCTTCCATTGCACCTTTACCTATCCAATGCTGTGATTCCGGAGTAAAATGTCTATCTTGTCGAGGATACAATCCGATTCCACCTAGAAATATCCTTCTGGTTCCACTTGTATGTCATTCCAATCGATTACATGAGTAGCATCATGTACATACTTTTTCAAAATATAAATATGAAATACATTATGTATTTTCAGATTATGTGGCAAAGCTAACTGATAAGCCATTGGTTTGATTCTAGACAGTATTTAAAATGGTCCACAATACCTGGGTGCTAATTTAGCACAACTCCCCAGCTTAAAAGATCTTTTCTTCGATTTTACCTTCACAAAAACATGCTCACCTACTTGGAATTCTTTCTCAGTTCTTTTTAGATCTGTATGAATCTTTTGTCTATCTTGTACAATTTTCAAATTGATTTGTACCTGCTTCACTATTAGTTCCATCTCTTTCACTAATTCAGGTCCTAACATCAATCTATCAATTGGATTGCTCCATGAGATAGGAGTATTATACTTCCTACCATACATAATTTTAAAAGGACTATGTTTAGTTCAAGCTTGATAGTGATTATTATAAGCAAATTCAACTAAGTGCATATATTCTTCCCATTTAGTTGGCTAGCCTTTAACATACATTTTAAACATATCCTCTAAAATCTGATTTACTCTTTCATTTTTCCCGTTAGTTTGCGAATGAAAAGATGTGTTGAAATTTAATTTAGTATCCAAATCTTTAAACAATGATTTCCAAAAATTTCAAGTAAATTTAGAATCTCGATAAAAAAATATTACCTTAGGGATTCCATGCAAACGAAAAACTTGTTTCATAAACACATCAGCAATGTTAGCATCCGTAAAAGTAGTTTTGACAAGTATAAAATGAGCTACTTTGCTAAGCTTATCTACTACTACAATTATTGAATCATTCATCTTTTGATTTTTAGGAAAACCAGTTATAAAATCCATGTTGATCATTTCCCAATTCCACTCTGGAATTGGCAATGGCTGTAACAAACCAGATGGGTGTTGATGCTCAGCTTTAACTTGCTGACATCCGAAACACCTAGCTATGTATTCAGCCACCTCATTCTTCATATTTGGCCAAAAGTAATCTTTTCTTGACATTGTTATCGTCTTTTGGTAACCAGTGTGTCTTGAATAAGGACTTTTATGTACTTCATTTAAAATCAACAACTTAATTTCAGGTACGTTTGGTACATACAGTCTGTTTTTATAGATCATCAAACCCTTTTCATTTAGAATGTAATCTGTTATTAAATTTTCAGAATTATTTTCTGCAACCTTTTCCTGTAATTTATGATCATTTTTATCTAGTATTATTCCTTCTTCAAGTTGATTTTCTAAATCTGTTTTATAAGTACTGATTGCTGCCATGAAATTTAATTTTGCATTTCTTCTTATGGCATCAGTTACCTTATTTTATTTACCTTTTATGTGTTGGATCTTGAAATCATATTCGCTAAGGTAAGATAACCACCTAGCTTTCCTTCTGTTCATATTTGGTTGATCCAACATATATTTTAGACCTTTATTATATGTCATTAATGAAAATTTTCTACCGATTAGATGATGGCGCCATATCTTTAAAGCATGTACCATGGCAGCCAACTCTAAATCGTAGGTAGCGTAGTCCTTTTCATGATTTTTTAACTTTCTTGACTCATACACTATTACGTGACCTTCTTGTGTTAAGACTCTGCCAAGTTCATCATTGCATGCATCGGTGCATACAACAACTTCCTTGTTTGGATCTGCAATTTTTAGAATAGGTGCAGTAGTTAATAGTTCTTTCAATTTCTTAAAAATTTCTTCACAATTTTGATCCCAAACAAATTTCTTTCCCTTTTTTTGTAAAGAGGTTATGGGATTTGGGATTCTTCAGAATCCTTCTATAAACTTCTGGTAGTAACCTGTGATTCCCATGAACGATCGTACATCTGTTACATCTTTAGGGACATGCCATTCATTAATTGCTCATATTTTATCTGGGTCAACTGAGATTCCATATTTGGATATCACCTGACCTAAATACTGTATTTTATCTTTGAAAAATTCACACTTACTAAATTTACCGTACAGTTGATGTTCTCTTAAGACTTGTAAAATTATTCGTAAGTGTTCGTCGTGTTCTTCCTTAGTCTTTGAATAAATTAAAATGTCGTCAATGAAAACAATTACGAACTTATCCAAATACTTATGTAAAACATTATTCATTAGAGATATGAAAATTGATGGAGCGTTAGTTAGCCCAAAAGGAATAACAACAAATTCGAAATGCCCATATCGGGTTCTAAAAGCAGTTTTGAAGATATCTTTGTCTTTAATTCTGACTTGATGATATCCAGATCTCAAGTCTATTTTCAAAAATATCGTTGCTCTGCATACTTGATCAAACAAATCATCTATGTGGGGTAAGGGATATCTTTTTTTAATCATCATTTTATTTAACTAATGGTAGTCTATGCATAAATGCAGAGTACCATCCTTCTTTATAACGAAGATGATAGGTGCTCCCCAAGGAGACACACTTGGTCTTATGTAGTTTTTATCTATTAATTCATTTAACTGTGATTTTAATTCGTTAAGCTCTAGTATATTCATATGGTAAGGAGCTTTTGAGTTGGGTACCGCACCAGGTACTAACTCAATGGGGAAGTCCAATTCTCTTTTCGGATATAATCCTAGAATTTCTTCCGGGAATACATCTGAAAAGTCTCTTAAAATTGGTGTATCTTCAAGTTTTAGTTTATCTTCTTTAGTAGTATGTTCATCATTTATTACATTTACAACAAATACTTTACATCCCTTACATACAACCTTTTTCATTTGCAATGCAAAAATCTGTCTAACTGAATTTTTTCTAGGGATTCCTTTTACTGTTACTATTTCTCCTTTATCATTCAAGCATGTAACTGTCTTTTCAAAACAATTCAGAACTACCATATGCTTTTCCAGCAAATCCATTCTGATTAAGAAATCATAAGACCCTAATGGTAGTACATTCAGCTTTACTTGTGTCTTTAACCGACTCATAAGAAAATCACAATTTTTAACAAAATCAACTACCTTCCTTTTGGTTCATGTAGCTAACTGAACTAGCCAAGACTTTTCAAACTTTTCTACTTTCAATTTATAGCTTTTTACTATATCAGTTGATACATAACTCAAACTAGCACCTCGATCAATTAAAATAGAGATGGGTCTTTCTTTTAGCATACCTTCTATTTCCAGCATTGATGCTTGATGATCAACCTATCGATTTTCCAAGGTTGCATTGATCCTGGGCATTTCCCTCGCTAAGTCACCAACTATTGGCTCTTCCTGCACTGTATGGATGTTGCTGACAGTTCTTTTCTTGTTAGGACAATTTATTGGATAATGTGGTCCTTGACATTAATAACATTTTATAGGTGCCTTTTGTTCATTATTTCTAACATAATTATTAGGCATGTTTATTGCAGCTGTAGAATTCTATGGTGCATTGCTTTTAAAATTATTTCCTTGAAAATTTATGCTATAAAAATTTAGCTTGTTATTTCCAGCATTCATATTAAATTAAAAAAATTTCATTCTTTGTTCGAAATTACTTGGTTTATTACTCTTCCAGCTAGATATACCTTCTCTTTTTATGTTCTGTTCAAAACAAAAGTTTTCCTTTGTCATAGCTTCCTCAAGAGTCTTACGGTTGTCGTACTCAATTTTGTCTTTGACATTAAAAGGTAAGCAACTCAGAAATCTTTGTATTTTAGGCTTCTCATCAACAATGTAAGGTACATATCTTAAAAGACGTAGGAATTTACTGCTTAATTCTTTCATGTTCATAGAGCCCAATTTTAAATCATAGAATTCTTTAGCTTTTTCTTTGTAGTACTATTCATACAAAAACTTCTTCTTAAAATATTTCTTAAATGTACCCCAAGTTACACTCCTTTCTTTAATGCCTTTTACTCTTTTTATATCCTACCACCAAATATCTGCTTTCACACTCAGATTATAAATGGCCATCTTAGCTTTCAGCTTATCTGAATAATCATAAATGTGAAAGTATTTCTTCATACCTGACAACCATGCTTCAGCTACTTCTCCCTTTTCATTTTCACCGTTAAACGTTGGGGGTTTTATCTTCTTGAATTCCCCTGAAATCTCTTCATATGATTTGTAATTCCTTCTTTTAGGACTATAATTACTATCACTGCTATCACTAGAGTATTTATGTTTCTTTCTATTTTTGTTTAACTTTATATTCGGATGAGAAATTACTTTCGTCATTAGAGAATTTTAACTTCTTACCTTTGTGTTGATAAGACATGGTTCTAAATTCAGAATTAAATTATGTTCTTTTGTCTTTTCCCTCATTATGAAATTTATCTAGTAATATTTGATTCAGCTCTTCCTGTGCCTTTAGAATTCTTTCATTTTCTTCCTTAACAGTTTTTATTTCAGTTTTTAAATCATTAAATGTTCTAATTAGATTGGATGAATTATCATTTAATTCCACATAAATTTTTTCTCCGTTAACATGTTCATGTTCATTATTATCAGACCTATCCTCAACAGATTCTTCTGGTCCTTCCATACCTATAAATTATATACCAAATGTTTTGTACATAAACAAATTAAAACAAAAATCAGTAATTGTGTTTTTCTATTTTAAATTTCAAATGCACGTGTTGAGCCACTTTCAGGCCTAGTGTTTGAACTTGTGCTCTGATACCACATGTCACACCTCCAATATTCATAAAAATTAAAAAAATTATGTATAGTATAAATACTACAATTTACTATGCGGAAACTACAATTATGATTGTTTAACTCCTAGTTAACTACTTAACTATAAATTTTAATGGCGACACTTAATTACAAAATTCATTATTTAATTAATGCGTCTTAGCCACTGAATATAGACTTTTTTTTACTATCATTAATATGACGATTTAATGCTTAAGACGATGTTGATATTTAATTTGATATTCTTTGGGTCGTAACATGATATTATAGTTATTATTATGATTTTAATTACTGAACCTGTATTTTTTTGTTGAAGGGGTTCATTGTGACGCCTTGAAGCTTACTTAGCGTTAAGCTAATGCATTTTGCCACTTTGACCAGGTTACAAGTGAGAAAATGCATACATAGAAGTTGTATTGATATTATGGCAAAGGTTATTATGGTGATAAGCAACTTCTTTACTCCTTACAGGCTAAATTACAATTGTAAGGCTTACTCAAATCTTGACTAAAATCTGGAGATTCCTAACCCAATTTTAATAGTGATAAACCCTTGTTTCTATAGTTGATTTACATTATGCTTATACTAGTTGGTTAACTCTTCACCATAGATTTCGAGGTTCCTAGGTAAAAATCGATGGTATGAAATGTTTATAAACCAAACTATATGAAAATGGTTCAAAGACTATTCGGCGTAAAAGTGTTGAACTAATATGTAAACAATGGCATAAAACTATAGCAATGGGGTTTTATATTTAAAGGATGGTGGTTGACAATTCATGAATTAAATGAGCCTACGTGATTGACTTGGGAGTGAACTCCACGTATAGGGAAAACCCTATCCATGTGCTAAGGGTTTGGTCTTTGGAATTTTCGTTGTGTTTTTTATAGGGCTGGAGAGCCATGCTCTCTCGGCCGCCATGGCTATGAGGCATTGAAACACATGCTAGATAACTCTCAGTTGTAGGGTGAGTACCAGTAAGTTATTGTTGTAGTCCTCACTATTATGGTTATAGTGAGAGGTTACAGTTCTGGTCACTTGGCTTTCATCCAACATACTTCTGGGAAGCTCTCGACCGGGTTTGAGATTAGTGAAGGTAAGGTTCTGCAACTTTTATATTCTATTTAACTATTTGTATGTATTCTCGTAATTGTTCTTTATATGCTGTTAAACATCTTTTGACCACTCGTTTCTTTGTTTGATAGGGTTCCTACCAGTCCTATGGTCTCGAATTGGATCTCGGCGATAGCTTTGGAACAAGGAAAAGAATCTCCAGTGGTTGGGAACCACAGTAAGCTTTAGGCCCATCCACAAAAAAGTCACCTCTGTCAACAATGTTTAATCCAATGATGGTTTTCTAGTGTTGTTTGTCTACGAGCATGAGCATTTCTTTGCAATGGCATTGATAATGTAATCCATCTTCTGGCTAAAACCAAAGGTAGGGTTTCAACCACTGTTTGTAAAGGAATTCGAACATTTGTTTATTTTGTTTTGGGTACCATTCTGGTAGACCCGAGCAGTGTCCCTGCATTGTACTTGTAAACGGACAGAAATAGTGTTTACTGTTCGATACTTGTATCTACTTGAGTGTTAACAGATTTGTTACTCTTGGCCTCCTTTATAGTTTATTATTTGTATTTTTGTCAATGTATTTTTGTTTTGGGGCTAATCCCTTCTTCGTAAATTATGATGCAATGTTATGTATGGTTTTCCGGTTTTGAATATGGTATCCACAGGGTTAAACCCTAAACCTTGTCTTGTATTTAAATTTTATATTTATAATTTTATGTTGTATAACTTAAGGCTCAACGAGCTCTCTCTCGAGAATCAAACCCTTGACCTTTTACACTTTTGATAACCTGTTTAAAATAAAAATGCAACGATGCATCTATAGATGTCATTGAGCTCTGTTCTTGATGCATTCTGTATCACTAAAGTTGTTTCGACTGTATTGGGAAGATGATTAATTTTTTGTTGTTTATAAGTCATACATAAATATGTTGGGAACAACTGTATGTAATTTGGTTGACAATCCTCGGGTTGTATTAACCCGGTTCATAATATTTAATGAACTCAGTTTGAGCCCTTATGGGTCTCGAACCTTTGTTATAGGATTATTATAGTTTTGGTAAATTGAATACGTTTTTACTACAGTCTTACGACTATTTGATATCTGATAATGAGTAATGTCTACAAGGTTCGACCCTCGGCATAGTGGATATTGTTATATATTGTAAACTAGTTATAGGGTTCAACCCTAAATTTATTCTTTGAACTTGAAATGCTATTTGATTATGAATGTACAATGTATGATGATCCCTCAGGGGGGATATCGAGCAGTTTCAGGATAATTCCATAATATATTTTATCAAATGTGCTATTTTTTTTATGTAAATGCATTTCTAGGATTTAAGATCTCTGTTTTGACTTGTATTATTTAATTATTAGTTTACTATTGTATATCATACTTTGTTTATGAGAATCGATACTTGTAGGGTTTATCTAGGGATTTCAAAAGATGTTTACTTCTATACTTCTAGAATATCGTACTTCTATGAAGTTGATATGAGTTATATGTACATTATGATTGTTTATATGAGATTCATATTAATCTTGTATATCCTTGAAAGTATACTACTTTTATTTATATGATTGTATTTATTTTAAGAATCAATGTTATAAGTATTTTCTTGTATGATGTTCAGTTTATGTACAATATAATCTACCTAGATATAAATGATAGCATAAATCGTAATATTTACATATCTAGGGTTTATAAATGTATTTACTGTGTAAAAACATGTGATGATTAAATAAGAATTTTGCTGCTAGGTTTTCAATATCAACTGTTTAGAAATAGACAATATTTGTATATATTCATATACTAACAAGAACAACATTCTATACTGAGATCTATATCTGACATATAATAAGGAATATTCTTTTTCTTTGGATCTTCCTACCATTTTTAATCTATGTTAATTAAACATCTTCCTGTACTAGAGTACATCACCTATGGTGAAAGGAAAAATACAAGGAGAAATTTATAATCATCTATTCTATAATTTTTCAATCTTTAGTCATCCATCCAATGCACAAAATAAATCTATGAGTTTCAGAAATATTTCATTTCTAGCAGCTACTGGTAACTAGGATACATCAAAAACTATGATCACATATAATTACAATTTTCAAAAATAGATCAACATTTTAGAAGTAAATAAAATAAAACAAAGTAGAACCTGATAACTGATAGGGTGGACAAACACCCAAAGAGGACCGTTCCTCCCAACCCTTTTACAGAAAGCAGCCAATATTACTTGCTTTTGGACCCCCGAGGTTTTTCACTGAACCACCAGGATGAAGATACTGTGTCTAGAAGGAAGACAATCTGTTTGTACTTCAGCAATCAAGAAGAATTGCATAGAAAACACTCTCTTTGTACTTCAGCAATCATGGAGACTTCCATACAAATCACCCTTATGTACTTCAATAATCATGAATAATTGCATACATAACACTCTCTCTGCACTCAGCAGGATAAGACATTCTTACTCCGCAACTCATTAGCTAGCATCCCCTAATCGAATCTCGTGTGTGCCTGACAAAGTGGTTTTCTAACCAACACAAGGAAAAAGTTGTGAGCCTTTGCTCAATTCGATGGCTATGAAATATTGCCTAGGTATTTTGGGTCAATTTAACATTTAATGAGCCACCTACTCAGTTCCACCATCTTTGGGAAACATGACCATATTTTTAGGGAAGTTCCCCCCTGCAACAGCTAGTAAGTGAGTGTAGATGCTGTCACTTGTCCATTGCCTTGTACACCAGTTTCATTCCTCCTAGTGGGTCAGTGAACACTCTTCAACAGTCTCTTTGGATGTGTGTCTCCTATTTTGATTTCTTAAATAATAATATTATTCATTTATAGTCATCTTTGACCATCCTTCATCAATAATACAAAACTTTACAATAAAATTTGAAGTAATGTTTTTCCACAAACATAAAATGTTTCAAGTACTAGGGAGGTTACAAATATGATATTTTTTTGGTTTAAGATAGAATCCCAAGTACTTAAACCCCATATTCAAATGTTCCATTTTATATGGTAGCATATTTTTTAACTGATCACATACACAACATTTGAACAGTTGAAACTAAAAATTGATTTTTGAATACCAATTTCCATACATGTCGCATTGTAGGATGCCTAAAAAATAGTGTTATAATGTCTCCATTCATTGATCAAACCATATCCAAAGATCAATACATCATCAACAAAGAGAAAATGAGAAATGGATATCTAGATCTAGAGATCTTGATACCTTTTATGAACTTCAAGTTTTTAGCTTCCTCTATAATTCTGCTTAGTCCTTCGATGACCAAGATGAAGAATAATAGAGAAAGTGGACATCCCTAACAGATACTCCTAATTCCCTAGAAACAAAAATTAGGAGATCCAATAACAAGGATGGAAAAGTTTGAGGACGTTTTGCATGCCATTATCCAGTTTATGACTTCAATAATGAGTCCAATATGAATTAAAAAAAATCTTAAATATGACCAATCAACTCTATCATAGCCTTTATAAGGTCCATTTTCAAATAAATTCTTGCAAATACTTTATTTTTATGGAGTGCAAACACTTCCGAGACACCCCAACTGCATCAAGAATCTGTCGATGTAACATACCCTTTTTTGCTGGAAAACATTTTGTGTTAGAAAACATTAAGATAACTTTTATTGTAAAGTTTTATGTTGGACAGGTGTCCAAGGATGACTGTAATTTGCACAATATATTATTATTAAATTAATAAAATAGGAGACAAACACCTAAGAGGACTGTTGAAAGTGTGGTTACTGACCCACTAGGTGGAATGGAATCTGGGGTAGAAGGAAATGGACAAGTGGCAGCATCATGATGCAACTAACTAGATGTTGGTATGGGATAACTCCCTTGAAATGTTGTCATAGTGCCCTGAAAGATGGGACTGGAGCTTGAGGATTATTTATTTCAAACTGACCACTAAATACCTAGGTAGTCTATATAATAGCCATAAAATTTTGAATTGAGGTTCATCACTTTTCCTGACGAGGAAATTTACCTTGGGGTTTTGCTGTGTTTGCACCCAAGAGATTTGATGAGGGGATATGCTATGTTGTTGATCATGTTGTGAGTCTTCCAAACTCTTATTGAGTTCAGGAGGTTGATGTTGAGTGGAGAAGGCATATTATTTTAGGAGGTTGATGCTGAGTGCTGAAGGCATTTTTGAGTGCCTTGCTTCTACACAGATTCCATCTACTTAGTGGTTCAGTAATCAGGCTTGGGGGTTCACAAGAAGCCAGCAGTTGAGCTGCTTCTTTTGGAATAGGTTGGGAGGAACATGCCTCCTTGGGTGTTTGTCAGCCCTATCTTCATTTACACGTTCTACTTGCTTATCTGTTATTAAGTAGTGAAATCTGTTTATTGCAAGTATTAAATTTTAATCACAAAATTTGTTTTGGATTAGTTACCCCTACTTTAAGTTTTTGAACCAAATTGAAATTATGAATAGAATTGATGGATGAAATAAATATTCTCTGCATTTTTCCCCATTCTATAGGAACTGCATCGTACTCTAGTATAGAGACAAATTAAGATAAATAGTTATGATAGGCAAATTGCCAAGATGATGAAAAGAACGACTCTGCATAAATTGTTAATTTTCCTACTGTTGGAAATTAATATTGATTACTGTATTTTGTTACAGTACTATTTTTACTTAATCAAATAGAAGTTTACTGTCTTAAAGATTACTACTGTGATTTATATTTATTATTGAAATCATTACTGATACATAAATTAAAGAAGATTGCATAATTTTATCAGACATAACTAATATGTCATTTTCAAGTTTTAAATCAAGTTTTATAGTTTCCATATTTTCTTCTCAAAGTTTACTATAGTCCACTGTTATTTTCACTACTGTACATACAGGATAGATAAGCAAACAAAAGTCTCATATTATAAACCGAGGGTTCGCACTTTTCACTTTCAAAGCCATACATTAAAATTATTGAATTTATCATCGAACAATAGCAACAAAGATATTAAAAGATATCTTTTATTTAATCAGTTCTCAGCTTAATATTCATTCACATGTTTCTACTTCTATAAAACAAAAATACACAGCTGCATTCTTTTCTACAGAATCGAGCTAGTTAAAAAAACTCACTATCGTTTAAAAGTTCCATTATTTCATTAACAGTAGAATGCCTCTAAACAATCGAAGCAAAAAAAGTTTGGATTTGCCGAAGGATTGATGATGAGTAAACCCATAACCATACAGAGATAAACCCTAATCCTTGACAAGCTTTTAGAATGAAAATACAACATCATTTACAAATCGACGAGTTTTATACAAGCCGAAACCATACCATAGATTACAAACATCTAACCATTGTTTATTGACAGCATTAGTCTTCCCATTATTCACTTACATCACATGATTTCCTATTCCATTGTTTACATTTCATAACTTCACAGACCATAAAAGAGAACGATAGTAGTAGGTGGATAAAAACCTAGTTACACAAACTACATCTTCGTATTACATCAAATTCAAACGCAGATGTCTCCTAAAACACAAGTTTCATTTGAACATTTGAATCGATGAGTCACAGGTTATGTTCACGAGCCAAGCCCCAAAACGAAGAAACAAAACAACTACAGCAACATAGACTTGTAAATATTCTTTTATTAAAAAATCGACAGAGCTTGAAACCCTTGTTGACAGAAGTACATTGCCCAGTTCAAACTCAGAATCCAAAACACTATATAGTAACCCTAAACATTATTACATCGACCCTCTAAGCCGAGAGGCATCCATAATACAGGCGTAAAACAAAACAACACTGTTTTGAACCACGATTTCCAGAAAACAAAGTTGTTACAACTTCAACGTTGGCCACAAATTTGCCAAGAGAACCTACGGAGGGTTATGCCATCGGGCTTACCAATTTATAGCATACCACCCATTTCCAATAAAACCCAACACTATAAAATCCACAAGGAAAGTAGTACCTGCCACACAATCAACCATAAGTTATAATGAATTCTGAACGAATACTTGGTAAACCAAAACTGTAATTAACAAATAGTGTTACGAGTCAAGTTTACCTTCACAATAACAATCAAATGGAATACTTCATGCTTCTAGTTCCTCCACCGATGCAATAGGAGTAGCATGTAACTGAACAATTATCAAACTCGGAGTATAACTCACCGAAAACCTAAACTGTCATACAACGAAAGCCACAGGGCTTCAATGCATTACACCCTTTCGAACCTAAACAACTTATACAGTAATTTTACACCATTAAATTATAGAGTTTGGAGTTACATATCCATCAACAAACCACCCAGGGTTGAGCCCTGCTATTTTAGCAACCTGTCGGCCTCTCTCCCAAACCCAAAACTCCAAATGAATGCATTAAGGAAAACAACAAACTATAATGCAAGATGTTCTTAGGGTTTATATCTCAACGATCGAGGCAGTTAGATCAACGGGCGAGAATTGGCTAGCCAAGTCACACCAGTACCGAGACAGAGAATACGATCACCCACCTTTAATAACTTCAATAAATAGCAATCCCAGTGGAGTTCCATATAACCAGGGCAGAGCTTACAGCTCGACAAGTTCTCAACATTTCTACAACTATATCACATGGAGCCAGATACACGTCGGAGCCATCAAGGCAAACCACTACCATCACACAGTGTTTGCATTTAATGCCTGATCTTACGTATCGACTGCAAGAGTATGCCTACAATGGTATTTAATTCATGTCAACATCAAAGTTATGGCTTACAGCACGGTCTCGGATAATATCACCACTGTCATACAACCTGTTGTATAGTTTCAAACCATAGGGTATTATCATATTACGATATTACAATCATGTATAAAGTTTCAAGCTATGTTAAAATTCGCATAACAAATGTATAAATTGCAAATCAAACCATATATTGTATTCATATAACCACGATATAAAATCAACTCCAAACTTCAATGCATCGTATAATGTCTTTGTTTCATACATTTTTAATGTTAAGTCCCCATTTGCTTAGGGCACACATATTTCAAAGTAAAATGTTAAGTTATCGTTTGCATAATATGTACATAGTGTAATTTAAATGTTAAGTCTCACAAACATAGTTGCACAAAATAGAATAAAGTACTAAGTTTCAAATTTGCATATGGTTAAGCATTGTAACCCTAGAAATTATTCCATAGAAGTGTTATGACAATTTAATATGTGTCACTGTTACATGACAAACTATTATCCTGTCCATGTAGGTGATGTAGTCGAATAGTATTATAGGAGCATATATGATTTAAGTACATGAAATATGTCATGTAGGATTTTGAAGACCATCGTTATTACGAGCCATAGCGTTATAGTAATGCTACTATTACTATACAATTTCATTTTTGAATTGAACAAATGATGGATTAGAATTCTAAAGGTCCCATTACAATCTAACCTAGCATTAAACATTGAGGTTGCATATTGTTCGACCCTGATGTATTGATAACATTATCACATGCTTGTCACAACATTCAGATTGTAGAATCTCACATGACATTCATATCAATTATTTCCCTAATGAACGACAACATTGATTACAGCAGAAGTATAGTGCAAAATATCTCTAGCTACACTTACAAGTGTTAGGATAAAAATAGTACAGATTGATAAAGATAAACTAAAATTACATACCATCAACACCTTCAAGCACGACAGCATATACATCTATCTTAAAAACAGAGATGACTAGATGAATCTTATAACCTGTCTTGAAATACTGGAATTATTCTATTACCTTACCTGCAGATCTGTGAAAGAAAAGAATCCAATGCTTTAGCTATCAAGCTAAGTAAACCCAAGGACACCCGGTAGGAACCCCTTCAGAAATATGCAAACAAATCATCAGTATTGTTACTAGATCATTACACATAATGAATAAACATTGTTCTATTGCATCTCATCTATAATCAAGTATCTTTTTATGTTCAAGAATAAATACGATAATTTTATGAAGCTGTTATTATCTATTAGTTAAATAACTTTCATTCCATAGATAGCATTTATCTTATGATTAGGCCATATCAAATTTTTTTAATTTTTGCGAATTTTTTGGGATGTTACAATCGATTAAAGAGGAAACTGAATTGTTCACATGAATGCCTTTCGCTAGGATCAGTTTAATTTTGATGGAAATGATTTTTGTCATGATCTTAT
Source organism: Larix kaempferi (assembly GCA_027924585.1). NCBI lineage: Eukaryota > Viridiplantae > Streptophyta > Pinopsida > Pinales > Pinaceae > Larix > Larix kaempferi. The sequence goes on from BSBM01001879.1 coordinate 10,192,761, forward strand.
ATATCAGATTACAGAGAAAGATTGGTTGGAAGTCATTATAATCCTCTAGTTTATCCTTTTTATGGATCAATGTAATGTAGGTAGCATTCAAATTTTCAGGCACATATTCCTTCCTCCTCATATATTCAATAGCCCTTAAAATTTCATGACCAAAAAAGTCAAAAAAATGTAGAAAAAAATCCACGGTCCAACCATCTGAACCAAGACTTTTTTCTTTTTCCATTTTCTTCGGGACCACTTCAACTTCATTAAGAGTTACCTCACTACCAACCTTATTCCCTTCCTCCATTGAGAATAATTTTGGATAAAGCTTTACTAGATTTAGTTGATCACTTAGATTATTAGTTGGTCTCTGTTTGTAAATATCCTTAAAATGATCAACAATGACATTTTTTAATGAGGATCTATCACTTAAAAGACTTCCATCCTGAGATTTTATTTCCCAAATAGAATTTGAATTTTTCCTTTGAGAAGCAGGCCTTTAAAAAAACTTGGTGTTATGATCTCCCAATGCAATCCACATTTCCCTGCTTCTAAGGCACTAAGTGTTCTCCATTTGTCAAAGAATATTAGATTTTTGCTTATCTAATTTTATAACTTGATATTTCCTGGTTTCGGAGAAAAATTCATCATAAACCAATCCATTTAAATATGAAAGTTGATCCTCAATATTGATCAAATCTTCATCCATTTTCTTTTTCTTATGGTGATCCCAGTCTTTAAATTCATCCCGAAGAAGATTTACCTTTTTAACCAAATCCTGAATAAGATACACAGTTGAATAAACATAAAAAGAAGTCCATTTCTCTTTGATAAAAACCTCAAACATTTTATCTTCTAACCAAGTGCTATTGAACTTGCATAAGAAAACAATTTTGTCCATATTGAAATCCAGTTGCAGTATGATAACTGTGTGATCATAAATCCCCATCAGCATACACCAAGTGCAGTACTTCTGAATGTCATTATTCTAGCTTTTGTTCATAAGAAAACAGTCTAGTTACTTAGAAACACAAACTTTACCCACTCGACTGTTGGTCCAAGCAGGAGAAAGGGTAGCTAGAACAACATCAAATAAGCTTGCATTGTTAAAAATATCTATAAAATAAGAATCCATAGGATCAGTAACTTTATGAGAGCCCCATATTTCATCAGCCGACATAGTCAAGTATAAATCATCACCAATTATAAGATTAGGATCCCGTAAAAGACCACATTGACTAGTTCTTTGCCAAAAAGGTTTCCTATTATTTTAAGGACCATAAATGTTCAATATACTTAAAGGTCAATTTACCCCTCTAACCCTACCCTCCAACTTAATACCAAGACAAGTGGAAAAGGGGGAAAAATATCCAACCAAAGGATTCCAATAAACGAGTAACCCCCCCTGATAACCCGTTGGCATCAATACCACACCAATGCTAGTCCAGTCTTAGTTGTAGAAAAAAATCACAGGCTAAAACCCCATCAGACATAGTTTCTTGTAAGATAACAACATCAGGTTTAGACAAGTCTAACAGACGTCTCATGGCATCTTTTTTAGGACGACTACCTGTCCCTTGAAGATTAAGGGATAATAATATCATTAAGAACTAATCTCTAAGGCCTCGATTGCTCTAAGGGGCCTATCAGGGGTATCAAAAGTTAAAGGAGATGCCACAGAAGTAATTTTAGACACTTTTGGGTTAACCCATTTGTTTTTTGAACAAGTTCCATCTTTCCGAAGACCTAACGAAGAAACCTTTTTCTTTTTGGTCGTAACAAAACAGTGTCTAATGGATCCAATAGGAATAATATCACCAGATTACCAGAGTCCCCCCCATGAGTAGGAATAGAGAGTTTCTCAGAATGCATCGGATAAGGATCCTTGGGTATTTCCTTAGATAACTCACCACCACTAAACAAATCAGGCTAGGGATTATAATTTTTAATCCTATAAGAATTCAGATCCATTGCTTCCTAACAAAGGGGCTTATCCAAAAATGATTGAGATGAAAGTGGGGTATCTATGGTTTTTTTATTCACAAAATTACCCAAATAAGAGTTGGGTAAAGGTTCCTTTCATAAATGTTGATGCATACTCGAATCAATTTCATAAGTGGGATTCAAAATGGAAATAGGGTAGAGGCAAGGTGGGGAAAAATTTACATCATAAATTTGTTTAGGGGAAATGACATTCTTTAGAATTTTCAAATTATACAAAATTTCATCCATTGATAAATATTTTAAGAGCAATGACAAAAAAATTTGAAACTTACCCATAAAATCCTTTGCAATATCTAAATCCAAAGGAATGGGAAAGGATAAATTATGATCCAGTTCTTCCAATTCATCTATAAGGGGAGAAACTTATGCATTTGATGTTTCCTCTTCCAAGAACTCAGTCGAACAATCCTGGCATAAATGTCCCATTCTGTGACATCGGAAGCATCAGAAAGGAATACGCTAGTAGTCCAATTTTTTATTGGCCACATCTTCAGCTCATTTGGCTTCAATTTCCTCCAAAAGACCTTCCGAGACATCAATTTCAACCAGAATTCTAGGGTTCCTCATGTCAATAGCCATCAATGTAGATTTTTCAATGAGGATAAAATGACCCATGGAATTCACATTTGTGTCAAAAGCCCTAAAATCCGGCAAAACAGGGGAAACCCTAGAAGAATGACTCACAAGTGCCTTCATTTCAATTTCTCCTTCCACGGGTCAAACCCCAAGCGCCATCTCCATAATAGAAGGGATATTGTCCCTATAACCCAAAATATCGACAAAATGGTTTGTAAATATTCCTCCATAAGGAAGTGAAAATACCCATCCATTAAACAACATAACCACCCTAGGTATATAGTTTATAAACGACTTCCACACTTTGGTGATCTAATCCAGGATTTCCAGTATGTTCATCCTCAGGTACTAAAATTTCCCCAAAAGTGCCTGCGAAGATAAAGCTTCCACCACGTCCATGGTCACAACTTTCCCTAAAACACATAGTCCTTTACCTTTCTTACCTTTTTCTGTCTTAGCTCTCCGACGCTTCTTCGCCCTCTCACCACTAGGGTTTTTCCGCTTCCATTGTGGTCCTTTCCATAATGAAAACTCTGGCGAACATGGTGAGATCTCACCATTATAACTAATGGTAAATTTTCCTTGAGAGACAGAGTTCTTCCCTTGAAGAAACCCCTCTTTCTTTAGGGGAGAACTGAAAATAACCCAAGCGTTAGGGTTAGCTCTCACTATAGTAGGATTCCTTTTGAAATATGGCGGAAAAGATTGCATACCCCCATTTGTGTCCATTTCAATATGGCACGTAATATGACAATCGGAACCCCCAAACCATGTGCAACCGACCAAAATCCCCCATAAACAATAACTTAAATTAGAATAAAACCAAAACTAAAAACCCTAATGTAAAGATTGCTAAAAATAATCTACAGATTAAAAAATATTCCCACTTTTTTTGCTTGGTTCGTATTAAGTCATCTAAGTAAGATGTTGGTACTCTAATTCTACTGCCTATCATTTTCAAAATCCTACACAAGGTTTTTAGAAATACCAAAATACCGATATCCAAAACCCTAGTTCATCTTCATTTTTAGTTCTCCCACATTATGTCAACAAGAGTTGTGTGAAGTTTCATTTTACATTGTTACTTGAAATTGGTTACCTCTACAAATATGATCCATATTTAATGACAAACTTTTAAGAACAATTTTTTTAACTACTCAAACCGCTTTTTAAAAATATTTAACTTTGTTTTTCAAAATCCACGATAGTGTTTTCATCAAAACATAACTTTGTTTTTTAAAAACCCAAATACTTGGCATACACCTCTAACACATTATAAGACTTTGTTTTGGAGACATTATAAGAATATTTTTCGTTTATACAATTTGTATAATATTGTTTTTTACATTAAATAAACTTTCCATTATAATGTCTTATAACACGATGTACTTATTTTTCGTTTATACATTTTGTATAATATTGTTTCTTACATTAAATAAACTTTCCAAATCTAAATACCTATTCCACATTCGCAAAAATATAATAATACATTAAAACATACATTGCCAATTTACAAAGCGATAAATAAATCCACAAAATTTATAATAATACATAAGAAAACATTGCCATTTTACAAAGTGATAAATAATTCCACAAAATTGTTGTTTAGATTAGTGAATTGTACAGCACATATAAAAACGAACAATATCGTTATTTAAACTAAACAAAATAAAAATAAAAAACAATTGAATATGACTGTTTTCACATAGAAAAACATTGTGTGAATGCTTTTGGAATTTCACTGTTGAAAGACATTGTGTGAATGCTTTTGGAATTTCACCGTGTCGAAGTTTTGAAACCCGAGAAGTTGACTCTCAAAACTTAAACATAGTAAAATTCCAAAAACATTCACACAATTAAAAAACACCTCGCATTATTTGCTACCTTAACATGAGACGCCGAGAAAAATCCTCTCGGTTGAGAGAGAAATGCCACTTGCAAATAAAGAGTACTTATAACGAAGCAACATACTTAAAATTATTTAGATAAAAGGGAGAGTATTACTATCTAGGTTAGTCGGTTGAGAGACTAGTATAAATATTGGAGTTTGTAAGTGTTATTAGCAGTTACCCCAAGAGGTGCAAAGGGACGTTGAAGGGGAAATACAAAAGTAAAATAGGTGGAGGAAAGGTTAGAAGTAGATGTTATTAATGAAATTGGGACGTGGGCTTAAAGTGAAACTTGAAAAAAAAGGACATGAAACCATTGTGTTAAAATATGAAAGTATATAAATGTACAGCATAGTAATTATATGACTGCACCTTTGGGTCAATGCAAAGGCATATAGCAAGCACATAAACTCCTAAATTTATGACAAAAAATTGCATGACTTTGTCCCATATTCAAAATGTTTCTTAGCCCTAAGTATGAGACCGGGAAATTAAGTGGCCTTCGTGAATGAAAGGAAGTGGTATTATAGATTTGGAGGAAGTCATTATTGTTTGGCAAGGGGAGAACATGAAAAACCATGTGTGAATCAATAGAAGAGTATTACCAATATCTAATGGATAGGCCTTTGTCATATTGAGCAATGAAGAGTGAAAGTGATTGTTATAGATCTAATGTCATCTAGAAAATATGTGAAAATCAATGAATATACTTGGAAGAGATGATCGAATTGTTTAATGTGTTAATATCAACTTGAGAAAAAAAAGCTTGTTGGAAAAAGTTATGAGGGATTTAATGTGAGAAACATTTGCGTGTTGAGACAAGGAGGATTGTAGATAGGAAAAAGAGAAGCCTAAGTAATGTGGAACCTGGAGAAACAAGAAATTGATTATCAAAGAGGCAAGAAGCTTTTGCAATGATATGAAGGACAAAAGGTCAAAACGTCAACGATATGAAGGGAAAAAATGCAAACAATTAATGAAAAAAATGGCTAGGTGCTAATGCAAATGTAGCCAAAACTAAGATATCAAGAAACATAGGCTTGGGTGTTGGGATCCAATATCCAGTGATCAATAGAAAATCATAATGAAAAAAATAATAAAGGACTCTAACCAACATAGGCTTGGGTGTTGGTATCCAATCTTGAGTGATCAATATAAAATCATAATAATAAAAATAATGAAACACTGTAACCATAACGTTGATTATGAAAATGAAGGCTTAAAAGAGTAAAAAAGAAATAAATAAAGTAGATGTGATGAAGTCAAAAAAAGAATAGTAAGATCTATCTATCTATCTATCTATATATATATATATTTGAAAATGTTAAATGTTATATTTTTTTGTTACAAATTGAATTTAAACTTAATTTCCATTTGATTTGTATAGTAAAACTAAGCAGATTTCACTCAATAAACCAACATTTCAAATAGTATATTAAAGAAAAGATAAATTATGTTTCCAATTGAAATTCAAGCTATCTGCTAATTTGACTCTGGTCGAACCACATTTACTGCATAATTCTTAGTCGTTTTCTTATCGAGAAGTTTTTCTTCATGTATCCATGTACCATGCCAAGTGCATTGAAGGTTCATTGTAAGTTCGTTGTACTATAATGTTAGATAAGTATAATAATTATAATAATTATTGTCTTGCACCCTTCACAGTTTTCAATTGCTACAAACCAATTATTTTAGGAGGAAATCCTAACATAGCTTTCACAGTGTTGAACTGGTCTCCTGTATAGCAAACTTGCATTGATATAAGTTAGAATGCAATAATCTAGTAAATTTGATTCTACATCATTATTAGACAATGGTTGTGCAATTTTTTTCAAAATTCTATTGTTGTTAAATACTACATCCATCTTAATCTTGAATTAGACCATTTACGCTATAACAACATTACTAGCCTACAGGGTTGGCAGGTGCGGGGGGGGGGGGGGGGGGGGGGGGGGGTGGTCCTCCTAGATCCCGAAGGAAACAAAAAGACTGATTATGCTTGGGGGCTAGGCAGACAAACGAACAATGAGGCGGAGTGGCTTACATTGATCCAAGGCCTAACTATTATCAAGGATAACAACATTCAGAGTATTCTAGTAATTAGAGACTCCATGTTAGTTATCAAGAAAGCTCGAGCACTCCTCAAGAAGTACCACACCCCAGCCAATAAATTTCACTCACTCTTCCTCATGTTGGCTAATAATATGACCTCCATCTCCCTCTACCACATTCTGAGGAGCAACAATTCCATGGCAGACACTTTGGCCAATCTTGGAGCCAACCTAAATTGGGGGATCCTCAACCGGAACAGAAACCTCCTTAAGACATGGGTTCCTTAGTGCATGCCTTGTTCCATAGTGCATCTATTGTATCAAGGCATTTAATGAGCACCGTCGTCCACTGAGCCATCTCATCCTCGATCAAAGGAAAAATCTGCAACCAAATCCTTTCACCACCCACCTCGCTCCTCCGACGACGCTCGCAGTCTGTGCACACCTGCCTCGCATGCGAAGTTTTATGGCAAGCAGATAGTAGACCAGACATGGTCTATTTGAACTCCAAGGGGGGCAAACAAAGCACCATCTTCTCCCCACGCTTTCGGCACTCGTTTTCTCTCTGCATCTGGCAAACAAAACAAAGAATGGACTGTGGCAACAATGGACCGAACGCAGGGGTTTTCCCTCTAGGGTTGAAGTGCAAGCGTTGCAGGATTAACATTGGGAAGAAGAGACACCCCTCATTCGTTTGGGAAATGCTGAGTCCAAGGAGCGACGAAACTGAAGTTCTCCATCCCTCCAGATCCCCTATGAAGCATGTCCACCGAAACGAAGACAATGGTCAAACCTAGAACCACCAGGCAATGGGAATGCATGGGAAAAATGCAATCCTGGTCCAAAACGATTTCATTTTTGATGGTGGTCATTACTGGTGTCCCATTTGAGGTGGAAAAAATCTATAATTCCGGGGGATTGCATTTCCAAAACTCCCTCCAGGAAGGGTTGCATCAATATGGCAGTCAAAGAACCAGTTCAAGTGAAGCCGGGAAAGCATGGAAGCTGGTAGGCGACAGTTTGGGGCTCGCTCATTTGGAGTCCCCGTTTGGCAGAGAAAGTCCCTCCCCAGGGGTAATATCACACCTCCAGGATATAGAAGCACAAGTTAATTGGCTCCAGGGGGGAAATTCAGAGCTCAAGAAAGCACTCTCAAACCTCTCACATATCACTAGCTCGGAAGCCAGCAACACCAACTACAAAAGCAAAGAATTCTATGAGAAGCTAGGGGGAAAGATTGACTCTCTGCATAGTTGTCTAAGAATCGTAGAAGCAAAGGTTGATTGCATCCGGAGCAACAAAGAAAATAGCCAAGCTGCGATCACAGGGCTGAAAGACAAGGAAGACCCAGAAGCTGGCAACAAGAAGAAGTTATGTCTCATAGAAATCCTCTAAGCATTGGTCAATCAGCAAGTTTTCTCTTTTTGTAGATGTGTTTTATATTTCCAGTAGCGGCATGTATAGCCTTTTGTAGTTTGTTTCTGTTTTGTCCTATCAACTTTAGAAATATTGTGAATTTTGAACTTCAGAAGACTGTTTGGAGGTGCCTCTTCCCCTCGTTTTCGTGGGTGCAGTATCCCCACCATGATGTAGTCCTACCTTTGTTTTAATACAAATATATCCATTTCTGTTAAAAAAAAAAAAAACATTACCAGCCTATATAAACTAAGCTCTAAAAGCTAGTACGATAATACAAACAAATTGTAGTGAATTATTTGATGAAGTCCCGCTTGAAGTCTTTCTCCCGAGAGAAGGAACTAGAGTAGCTGAAACAACGTATTTATAATTTCCATTTTCACGACTATTTTCCTAGATAAAAATATTAACATTTAACATTTTCAAATATATATATATATATAACTGGTGAAATCTATATATTAAGTTGTTTATGACTCATCCTCATAACATGCAAAACGTGCAATATTGTCATCGACATTTTGTTTTCAGAATTATTAAACTCATGAAACCTTACGTTTTCGAATTTTGTTGTGAAAAGACTTTTTCAAGAATATTTACATATTCATTTTTAATCAGTGCAAACATGAAAAAAAACATTTCCTTTTCTTAATCAAGGCGTCTCTTGAACTTCTCCGTGACTGTTCATTTTCTCCACCTAACACTGACGGATTAGGTTCCAACAATGTTAATATATACAACCAACATATAAT